>JANCMC010009603.1:8864994-8984713 GCA_024363005.1 Charaxes varanes
AGCAAAACCATTTACATAGTTGACTGCACGCCTCCACAAGCAGGTCCACTGCCTTGTTAATGTGGTTATGTGACAGACGTAGAGCGCTACGAGCCTCCTGAGCTGGGTATCCCATCGCTTCCAGCTGTTAAGAAATAAATAAAAGAATAAATATATAAACATACAAGACTATATGACGCACGGACGTCTGTTCCTAATGTTGGAGCCAAGCATAGCTACATTTCAATGATCATATAGTGTGGCCGGGGACTTTGTGTAGCTGCGCAGTTTTGTAGTACTTTTTTATTTAAAATTACGTGCAGAAAAATACACTATATAGAAAGGAAGTAATCAACGGAAAACTTATCTCTGAATGAGATCTCTTCCAGCTTTCCCGGAGTGTAGGATGAATAGTGTTAAATATAAAGTCTGTTAAATTTAAAGTACTTTGTAGTCTTCAAGGACAAAAATGTACAAACACTTTGAGCTACGTTTCGTTCCGGCATAACAGGAATATATCTGATACAGTTAAATTGTAAAAACCGTTAGATTGTAATCACTGAAATGATCATTCAAATGGAGCTATGTCTGGCTCCGGCATAAAATCAATACCCATTACTCATAAAAATATCGAATAGACCTACCTCAGCAACAAGTTTGTTATCCGGGTCAACGACGGATTCGTCCGAACTTGGCGTCCGGGTATCCTCGCCGCTACTATCGCTGTCAACCAACTGCCATATAAACGTTACATAAGTATATAATAGTATTGAAAAATCTAATAGGGTCGAGGTGCTGGATGCACCTTGCGAGCCCCAACCATATCAATACAATACAAATATAAAAGTAGTTTTTCAACTCACTTGCTCAAAAATTAGCTCTTATATCACCGCAATAAGGTGTATATTGACACCTGTCATCGAAATTCTATCTATCTAATTATTCACAAATGAGTTATAGATTATATATATATTTTAATGGTTGAGTTGCTTTGTTCCTAAAAAAGTGTCGATACAGAAAAGGTCGGGTTTTAAAGTACAAAATAAATTAATATAACTATTTCTTGCGCATTTCATGCAACTTCGCATTGAAATACGTTTGTTTCAGTAGACAATCTATTTGATGAGATCTCCTTACCATCAAAAACAGTTAATTGTAATCTTACTAATTTTATTTAGTTATTTTTTTATTTGTAACAAAATAAATAGTCTCCTTTACATCATTTATTATAGACCAAAGCCTCTAGACCATAGTGTCCATTTCACTGTGATGTAAATTGTACATTTACTAATTATTTCTCTAAATAAACTTTTTACATACTAAACAAAATGATTATTTAGTATTATTTTCTTCACAAGCATGTTGAAAACCGTCGTATGATACACGTGTGTATTGATGATTACCGTCTTCGGCTATCAATGGCGCCTCAGCGGTAATCACCCGCGTTATAGACTTGTACCATAATGTACTATTGTTTTAATTTGAAAAAATCAGGTTTTATAATTTTATAGCATATAATAGTACCAGCATTATACGGAAAGTGATCTAGTTGCAGCGTATTTTGTATTGAATAAAAAAAAGTATTCAGCGTTCTTAATCGCTGGTCACATGACCAGTCCTATTAAGTTGCGATAATATGTATGTTAACTTTAACGTACAAAGTTTATCGAAATATTATTCGTTAAATCTTGTATACAAATTTAAAAAAATAAAAAGTTTTACGATACCGAGAGTGATATAAAAAACTTGCAACAAGTATTTTTGTGTATAGTTTTTTTCACTAATTGCATATGAATATAGCAAAAACGCAAGCTAAAACAGATCTGCCCGACTGTGTTTGTTTGTTTGTTCGGGGTAATCTCCGAAAGGGCCGGACCGATTTGGACAAGACTTTTGCTTATCGATAGCTGATTAAACAAGTAATAACCAGGGTACTTTGCTTTTAGCTGAATAATTAGGATTCAGCACAAAGAAACCCTCAAAATTTAACAAAATTACTGAATTCATGCGGACAAAATCGCGGGTTACGGCTAGTTAACCGTTTAATTGATCAAAAGTACAAGAGGGAGTGGAGACAGAAGGAAAAATTCGAACATTAGAATGTCTAAAGCGTCAAGTTTTCAGTTCAAAAATTGAGCAGGAGATAGATAGATGTGCTCACCAGCTCCGGTTGCTCTTGGATAAGTCTTACGGCGTCTGTGACGTTATTGTTAGAGTTCCTCAAAGCGGTGATGGCCAAACGTCTTTTGAAGCCCATACTCTGCAGGGCTTGTACCAGCTGTGGGTTGACCAGAGAGCCATCCTCGCATATTCCCAGTGCACGTATTTCTCTAAGGGAAAGAGAACACAACGCTTTATAGTGGAGTGAGTGCAGTAAGAGTTAAAAATTGCAAAAGCTCGGAATCCGAGGCCTAGCAATGAATCTTTCATATAAACTCTTAAAAAGTACCTTTAACAATGCGTGAAAAAAATGTTTTTTGATTGATTGCTGAATAGTGGAGAGTGGTTTAAGAGTGGGGAGGCCTGTGCCCAGCAGTGGGACATTATAGGCTAAAAAAATCTTAAAAAGAAAAAAAATACGCGATCTTAACTTTTTAATAAACAATTTTTTTAAAAATTGGCCGAGAGCGTGTCAAGACACGCTTACATAGAAGGGTTCCGTATTTGATACGCTGTAAATGTATCTGTTAAATAACTTCAAAAGTTGTAGTCCGATTTCGTTCAAAATAATTATCCTAGTGAGTTTTTAGCGTGTTCTATCAACATGGAAAATTTTAAGTCTCTACGTCTAATAGTTTGGAAATGCTAGGAGGGGGGGGGGGACAACCTTAGGGACAGACAGATGGTGTTATAGGTAACAGACGCCTGTTGTACACAAATATATTTTTTTTAGAAATATATAAATACATACATATGGACTCAGACTCGCGGCGGGAATCGAACCCACGACCCCCGGAGCAGAAGGCAGGGTCACTGCCCACTGCGCCAAGGGGCCAGCCGAAAATATGTTAATATGAAAATACTTTATTTCCAATTTCCAACAACAAGTCAAGAGAGAAGTAGAGCATCAGAAAGTTTAATAAAATTTTATTTATTCAAATTAAAATTATCAATTTTGCTTTAAATGTTTCAAAGAAAGGATAAAAAAAAAATGTTAACATGGGCGAAAATACAAAAATACGATTTGAAGTCAATAAAAAAACAAAATTAAAAAAAAAATCCTTTTTTTTTTCTTCTAAATACATACTTTAATCTTTCCCATTCAAACCGTTTTTATACGCTTTTTTTGTCAAAAAAAAAGACGGCAAACCCAATCGTGAGACAGAATAAGTCTAAAACAACGGTCGGTCGGATAAAAACGTAGCAACGCGGACGGTTTAGAAAGCTAGTGAAAGCGACGCCGACAAGCGGCCGTCGATGTTACAACTTAGAGACGAGAGTAACATAGCTAGCCAGGGTTTTGCCCGCGGCTGCACTTGCGTACAGCGACAGTACGTAATATGACAGACAACACATACCTACTATGCATGAGAAACTAAACTACTTTGCTTTGATCCGCGAATGATCATTCGCGGATTAAAGCAAAGTAGTTTAGTCAATTGTAAAGTAAATTTTTTTATGGGTTGTAATATATATATGTGTATGTGGTACATTAAACTTTACCATATACACAATGTGTTCTTGATGTATATACTTTAAAATAATAGAACATATACTTTTTTAAATAATTATTTTAAAGTGTACACGAGATACTAGTTTAACGCGAAATATATATCGAAAATTTCACGACTTTTCATCTGAATGTACGATTCCCTCATTTTAAGGCGTTAATTTATTAAATTGAATTCATTAATGCTGTTAAAATATTGTCTTTGAAATTTTGCGATATTAATTTCTCCTAATTCGCTAAGCATTGGATAAAAATTAAATCGCATTGGCATGGAATTTTTTAACCTAGAATGAAATGCGTGTTCCTTGTACTTGTACAAACAAAACGGTTTTATTAGTAGTACTATTATATAAATATAAACATTCCCAAATAAATTATTATGGCAACTTGCACAGCAAGCCTAGTTTTAAATAGATTAATTTCAAGCAGTTCAAGCGCTTAATATCTTTTCGTGTGTCAAAAATAAACTTAAAATTCAGCTAAATTATACTTTGAACAGAAAGGATATTAATTAATTTTATTATTAAATTATAGCTTTTTTGTGTGCATGTATAATGTATTTTAGCTCATAAATGACTTTTATCTGACCATAAAATATCGGCTCTTTGAAACTAATGTTGCATAATTTCAATTGTAACTATATTATAAGGAATTCAAAAATTCTTAAGAATATCTATAGTCAAACATATAAAGATAAAATAGTTTGGAAAATTCAAAGTGAATGCCTCACACATTCTAAATATTACGAAATATCAGCTATGCAGGCCGCCATTAGTGTAAAGCGCCATCTCTTAGAAGCAGGTTAATACTTAATAGTACGGTAAAATTCCGCTAGGTGACATGTGCAGCTGAAATTTAATTTTTCGTTTGTTATGAATAAACGATACCGAATTGCACATCCATTTTCAATAGGATACAGCGCACCGTCATTCTGAAGGTAATAAAAAAACCGGGCAAGTGCGAGTCAGACTCACGCCTTAAGGATTCCATACCATCAGGTAATAAATTACCAAGTTATTTTAAGATTCATACATTGCAGAAGATTTCTTTTAATTTGACAAAGTCACCGCATTTGTTTTTTGTAGTGTTACTACAAATTTACTGATTTCGCATTTTTTCCTGTACTTGTACTTCACGATGTATCTTCGTGCCAAATTTAACAATTCTAGATTAACGGGAAGTACCTTAATTTTTTTAAATATATACCAAGCAAGTGCTTTACCATTTTGGATGACAGCCCCAAGTTAACAAAAAATAAAAAGAAGAAAGCGACATTCGATCTTAGCGCGGCTAACCAATTTCTTGGTCCACTATACATATCTATGTACATAGATATTTTGTGCTAAAAACATTTTTTATTTTTTCTGTCTTTACTAATATTAACAAAGAGATTTATATTTAGATTAATTTTTTTTATTATCTCTGGAGTATGTAGTTTGTAAAATGTAAAGAAGAAGTAAAGATGTAATATATTAAATAATTCTTTGAAAAATTGCTAGCAATATAAATGTAATTTATAAAAGTGGCTCCCATGGACATTTGGACCACCAGGAGGCAAGCGGATGCGTTGCCGGCCTTTAAAAAACGATGTCGGCCACCGGGAATTCTCACAAACCGAACGAAACCCGACAACAGTACCATCACTTGACGTGACAGCAATTTACGCCGATCTTATGTGAGAAGAACTTTGTTATGAGCTCGTGTCAGACCTCGTAAACTAGTATCCTCGTAGCTCTAAGTCTCTATAATTATTAAAATAAATAATTTCTTACTAGAATGCCGTTTTTATCGAATCATAGGCGGAATAAGTTGTAAATAACAAAACGTTTTTTGCGATTTCCCAAAAAGCAGCTTTTTTGAGATAGGTCACTTTATTATTAAGCGTGTGAAACGACGCGATGAGATGAGCTTACGAATTTGATTTTATTCAAATTAATTAATTAATTTGACCATCTTAGGAGTACGGGTTCGGTGATTTGGCGGTGTGCGTCAACGCCAAGCAGTGGCGGAACCTTTGCATCCAGCCCCCCTGCGGCCAACTCAACCCCGCCAACCCCGACATGTACCGCGTGCTGCGCGATCTCTACCGCGACCTGGCGGAAACCCTGCCCCAATAGGATGATTAATTAGAAATATAAATATTTATTCTTTAAATAAGTTTTTAAAAACTTATAATTTAGGTTATCAAAGATAAACCACAGCTAGAATGGGCCACCCATCTATTACCCAGTCGCAGCAAGCTCTACTTAACCTAACGATCGACTCAAATGCCGAGCACTAATTAGGCCACGACCTCCTCCCAATTGCCTTGTATTATTTTTATACGAGTATATAGCTTCTTTATTTATATTAAAATCGACTGTACAAGCCTTTGTCAAGCTACTTCTAAACGGCTGGACCGATTTGACTGAAACTTTGTGTATATATTCCAAGGGATTCGTAGATGATCTGAAGAGAAATTGAACATTGTTAGACGGCGCTGCAGTCGGTATCTAACCCAAAGTAGATGTGTTTCTCTCTGTAATTAAAAAACGGCCTGTTTCACTCCTGTTTTTATTTTATCAGCATTGGTTTTGGGAGGGTTTGAGAAAAAAGAAAGAATGTAAAACTTAAAAGAGAATACTTAAAAAAACTTAAAGTCACAGAGTTAGTCGCATCTTCAACTCTTTCGTCTGACTGTAAACCGGGTAAGACAACGTCTGTTCGGTCCGCTAATACTTTTGTATAATCTTCATGCATATGTAATTACTCGTCCTGACTAATTCAACAATAAACAAATGGATAAGAATGTTGAGAAGGCAACTTAGTAAGTATATGACGCCCTCCTGCTTAGTAGCCTACTTGCGAAAAGGCCATAACTTTCGACTGGGTGAACCGATTTTGATGATTCTTTTTTATTCGAAAGGTTATGCTTCCCGTGTGGTGATATGATTAGTGCTACCGTTTCTACACTTAGTTGCTAATTATGGCTAGCATGAATGAAATCAGAACTAGTACCTATCGAATCATCGACGTTGCAGCCATGTCAGTCGTGTTAAATGGTAGCTCGAATCGAAACGTCAAATGAAGGTTTCACTTGACGTTTTGTTTCGAACGTAAAAGAGTACGGGCTGATCTACATCAGACGAGCGAATGCTCATTCTACCCCTATTCCATCAAACACTTTTAGTTTTAACAGATGTAGAGCATTATTTCGTTTTTCTGTCTGCGTTCACAAATTCTTATACTAATTCTAGTTTTTTGCTCGTGAATATTTTGGTGTAAACGCAAGCACCGACCCTTTGTTTACACTGTAAGATCGAAAAAGAATGCTCTTGTTGTAGCTGTAGCTCTATTTACATTTGGTCTAAACCCAACTTAAGTAAAGAGAATGTTCGTGCTGGGCCCTTAATACGTCACTCCAATGTTCTACTATCGAAGTTTCATGGCACAAAAAAATGAACAAATGTGACAAATTTAGAATTTCGTTACGGCACCGACCGCCTAACGGAATCCAAAAACAATTCTCGCTTGGTTTCCATTGTCCTGAAAAAACTTTGATTCTCGTTAAAGTCTGGGTGAAGGGTGGTGTGTAAAAAAAACGGGTATAGAAAAGGAAGTTCCTCAACGACCGTATCGAACAAAATGTTTGTAACTTTAAGTAAATCTGAAAATAGATTGCCCAGGGATGTTTTGCGTCATCGGACGTCTGTTCCTAAGGTAGACAACTTAATGCCTGTGTTAAAGGTAACAGACGCCTGTTATACACAAATATTTTTGTTGTAGAATTGTATGAATACATTCATATAGATAATACACCCAGACTTGAGGCGAGAATGGAATCCACGACCCCCGGAGCGGAAGGCAAGGTCACTGCTTACTGCGCCAACGGACCAATCGGCCACCCGGTCAATTGGAGGCACCTGATTCAATAAAGCTTTATTTATCCGTTTAGTCACTGTTAATATGCATGGCAAAAATTTATTATTAAGAGATGTTTACATTGTACGAAGAACCGCGTCAGTTGTATAGCTTGGTTTGATATAAAATAGCGTTTTTATAGTAAGTGTTAGTTTTAAAACTTTAATTTGCGCAAATTTTTGGCAAACAGGATAGTTAAATAATAGTTAAATAACTTTGAATAATGAGTTAATGAAGACTAAGAACGTTTGAAGGTAACATCGAATTAGTGGAGGATATAAAACAGTACGCTAATATTTTAAGAATAAATGAGATTTATGTTCTGACAAGTTGTTCCCGCGAATTCGTGCACGTAAAATTAGATAAGATTCAACTTTACCGTGATCATATGTAGCCTATAGCCTTCCTCGATAAATGGGCTGTCTAACATGAAAAATTTTAATAATTATTTAAATAATTTTTGAAATCGGACCAAAAGCTTCTGAGATTAGCGCGTTCAAGTACACAAACAAACACTTCAGCTTTATATATTTATTGTGCCAAATTTCATACTCCCCCATCCGCGAAATTTTCGTAAAATGCTACCGAAACTATTCGTTTCACATATTCATACTATATATTATGTACAATTTGCTTTGAATATGTGTGTCATGAAATGAATAAAAAGATAGTAATGTATGAAAATTTTTTATTTTTTTTATTTCTATGGTATTTATATATATTAATGTTTATATTTCAAAATTAAAAATACATATACCAATTATGTATTTACAAAACGGTAATTTTATTTTCAAAGTAAAACAGCAATAGTAATACTAATTTAAATAAAGGAAGTATTAATATCATTAAATTTCTAAGGATTATTAATTCATAAAGTTAGGGTGCATATACTTAGAGTCGAAAGCATTAAAAAGAGTGTATAGTGAATGTAGTGTATGTAACCTTATAAATGAAATCATTTGTAACAATTATTACTTACTTTTGCCTGCTGCTTTTAATGCTCTATCATAATCGCCACTTTGGCAGAATTTATTCAATTCCACATAAGCCTGAACAAGGTTATTCTCCTTGTTGGCTGACATTTTTTTGACAACTGGGCAGCTGATTTGTCACTCACCTCACGTTTTACACTCGAAAGCGTTTTGTTCTTGCAACGCGTATCCAATTGATACATGATTTTATGTGTGTAATGAATATTATAAAATATTATAAAGAGTAATACATATTTTGAAACTAAGACCACAATCCTTTGTTTTTTTATTTGTAATACTACAGCGTTTATAGTTAGGATATAAAGTATGCCTAACCTAATCTGAGACCTTATTTTTTTTATTTTGCAGGCAACAAACATCTGCAAGACCCACCCCGTAATACACGATATAATCTGGTACATTCGAAGCCTACGCTCGCCACACCACGTAATATTCAAGTCTTGAATGTCAATAACGACAGCATCGTTAGAATGTCGCGATATGATCATCTTTTTTTAGACACGTACACTACATCTCATAAATTATTTAGCTTTTAGCTTAATACGTGATTTCTATCCTCAAAATTAATCGTGCACGTAGATTTTAAGTGGCTAAGTCTTATTTAAAATATTACCCACCTCGTTTAAATTTTGAGGTTTTTAATATGTTCAATTGATTTATCACCTTTTGAACGTTTAGTCGTTGACTGTATAGTAATTTTTAGCTCTACATGTAGCAATAATCTGCGACAGCAAAAATCTATATTCATGCCTATTAGAATAGGCAATAGGGGTTCTATTATAATCGTGTGTATGTTTTAAACTATTAAAATTAGAAAAAAAGAAAATTAGAAAACAATAATTACTTCAAATTTTTATAAGGTTAATATAATAGAATAGACTCAATAACAAGAGAAAATGTATTGCCTTAGATGAGCTGTTCTGTGCTTTGATGGTGTAGAAGCATTAAGGATTCAATACTGCACAATGTTACTTTTAATTTTAAACTTGAGAAGGTAATATTACCTCCAGTTTTGTGAGGTGGCTAACGAAAGTATAAATTAAGCCGTATGTATAGGCTTAAGGGCGCGAAGAAGTTTAATTTAAGTGTATTACTATAAATTGATGAATAAATAAATAACATAAAAATGTCCCGCGGTTTTCGAAATTTCGTGTTAGGGGAATTAGACGGTGGTTCATCAGAAAGGGCCGTATTACAATGACAGTGGTTTGGTCCGTTCGTCATCTTCTATGTCCAAGTCAATTCAGACAGCACGTTTAGGTATCGAATCCCTCGCATTGCAAAGGAAGGAACACTGGCAGTGTCTAGGACATACACCCAGATGTGAGTTTTAAAGATCTCTCTAAAATGACCACTAACACTCACCTTCACTGCCCGTGTTACTTTCCCTGCCCAACCAGTTCCGATCTGATTCTGTAATGATATCTTTCTATTAATCTTCATCATAGTTGTGGTGATCAATCTTATTTCTTTGACCGTCTCTAAGGTTGCTCGCTCCGCTTATGACAAGTGGCTACCTTATTTATAACCCTCCAGATCTCGATGAAGAAAAAGTACCAGGAATATTGTTTTCTATTGGTTTTCTATTGAAGGACAACAATTCGTGGTCCGATGTTACAAAAGGATTGAAGGATATATAACCATGTCTAATTTTTTGTAAACCTGCTATGTATCTATTTCAGTTCAAAGATAGCCTAAATAATAATATATACTGGGCTATATGACACACGGACGTCTGTCCCTAAGGTAGACAACTTAATGCCTGTGTTATAGGTAACAGACGCCTGTTATACTAGCTGTAAGCCGTTTTTGAACAACTTGGATGACACATTGGACAAGGAATACCTCCTCCAACTATGTCGAGTTCTAATTCTGGTGGTATTGGATCAACATTGGGCCTTACTGTTGATGATTGTTCTATAAAAGAAAATGATGATATGTAGTGACACTTGGTTCTTTCGATTTATTGACATAGTTACCTCTAAATTATTTACATTTTTTTTTATTTATGTGACGTAGTTTTTATTTTATTTCTAAGTGGGGCAGTGAAGTTTATCCTATCATTATGCCGGAGCCAGACATAGCTCAAAGTGTTTGTACATTTTAATCCTTGAAGGCTACAAAGTACTACAAACATTTGTGCAGCTACACAAAGTCCCCGGCCACACTACATGATCATTTAAATGATCATTCAAACGAAGCTATGTCTGGCTCCGGCATATATTAGATAATATTGAAGAAGACTTAATTGGTCGCGGTATGCATCAGTGAACTCTAGGGTTCCAACTTAAAACCAGCTAGCTGCGTCTATATAATAAAAATAATAATAAAATTCTAGGCACAAAAAGAATTAAAATTGAATATAGTAAAATAAAAATAAAAACATTACAGTTAGCTGGAACGCTTAATAAACCGTTCCAGATGTCACAGCTAACAGGTCTTAACTTCTATTCTTGTGCTGAGTGACAATCCTATTTGTTCCAGGTACATAGAAATAGTTTAGTTACACTCATCATGTATATATTCATTGTATTAATACGTGAACAAATCAAATTATATCTATCTATTTGAGAGATATGAATCTAACCGTTAAATATCTTCAGGCATGGTACGTCTCGCATATCGCAGGTTCTCTTATTGACCATCTTGGGCATATTGAACGGAGTACATTTGCACTTGACAAGCAGGAACAACATCCTGCACTTCAACAAGCAGTCGCTGTGGGTGTAGAAGGGTAGGTACATGGACTCATCGTAGAAGAGACACCGACGCAGCTTTACTGGAACGTGCTGGATATCACGCGAGGCTTCAGTGAAACTGGCCGTTACTAGTACTGTCATCTGAAACCAAAATTCCATATAAGAGTGACCTTAATCGAACCGAAGCTGTAAAAAGTGTATTAATTGAGGAATATAACTTCAATGTAAAGGATGTTGGCATGATGCAATCTATTTTGTCCAGGTCGACATCCGAGGTAGGTATACTTTGTTTGAATTGATTTAAAAGTGTGAAAATGACGAGTAGTGCATTTCGTTTATCACATTTGTAAATCAATATAGATATGTATTTATATGTTATGTAAGAAGTATGTGATTTGGATGGGTCTGACATAATCTTACATAGAATTAAGACCCTTAAACAATTTAGATTTAAAAAAAAACCGGGCAAGGCGACGCGTCACCTCTACCTTGACCTAGCTGGTCTCCGGCAGCCATTGTTGGGAGTCCATATAGTCGCAACATTGGCCCAGTATGGTCCATTCATGCCTCATGTCCAGCCCATTTCGTTAATTAAAGTTAAGAAATATTTCAATATTATTTCCTGATAGCTTTGCGGGACTATTAATTATTAACTTTTCTATTATCTCGTCTACCAAGCAGAATACATCAAGAAAAGTCTTACAATCTATCTATATATAAAAAAATGAATCGCAAAATGTGTTGGTAAGCGCATAGCTTAACAACGCCTGGACCAATTTAACCAATTCTTTTTTAAAATGTTCGTTGAAGTCCAAGGTTGGATTTTACGGCGAGAAAAAATCGAATAATTGCCGGGAAAACCCTAAAAAAGCCCTTTTCTTTTTCCCATACAAACGTTTTATATCTAAAATGTAGAGTCAATTTGAACTTATACGGGAACGGGAACGGAAACGGGAACGGGAACGGGGATGATATAGGATAATAGAAGTAAATAATAAGAAGCAGAACATAGTCTGCCGGGTATAGAATAATTTTCCTTTTACATATGCATACCTGTACATTTGGGCTTATAATTTGCATGGCAAAGCTTCCACTTGGCGCGTCAGGAAAATCGTAAGCGTCCGAAAATTGTAACTGAAAAAATATAATTTGCCTCACAGGGTTGCTTTCCGCTCTAGTATAGATGTTTCAGTCTAAAAATGCACGCCCCTCAAATTAATTGCATCGCTTGATTGTAAACTCAAATTTAACGACGCACTGAGAACCAATGGTATTGACGAGCTTGCGTGTTTGCGTCACATACGCTATTTTACATGTAAAACAGAATACTTTGATAGGGCGTACATTTTGGGCTGTACGAATTATATGCTAACATCTTTTAAACTACACAACGGATTCTCATGTGGTTTTCAGTTCTAAACAGAGTGATTCAAGAGGAAGTTTTATATGTATAATACATTCATATCTATGTTGCACCCGTGTGAAGTCGGGTTGCTAATTTGACACACTTTCAAGTAACGAGTTTAAATCATAATGCCTTATTGTGCACATTTGCCTGCGCAGTCCGACGGCACGCCGGTAACGTGTGTAGGGACGTTCCGGAGTAACATAGAAAATGTATTGAAAATTGATATTTGTTTTTACTCCGGTCGCCTGCACAGGTTCAAAAACCTGCAATACACAAGCTCTGGTCTACCTGCACAGGTATTCCTGGACAGAGCCTCCTGGAATATACTGGTAACGTGGATGCCACATTAACGCAGGTTACAGTTTTCAGGTTCATTAAATTATTTTAATTTATATGCGTACCTGGGCTCCCTTGAGGGGTATATTGTAATAAAAATCGTCACTTTCGTTGAGTTTCATCAAGACTTTTAACCCTTGGTCGAAATCAAAATTCGATTTATTGCCATATTTATACATATCCATACTTCGTGTCCCATTATTTCTGCTAAGAAAAAATACAGTATAGTTTGGAGAATTCAAACTGCACGCCTCATATTTTAGAAATATAAGGCATGCACTTTGGTTTTTCCAAACTTTATATACACGCAGGCCGCCATTGGCGTAAAGTGTCATCTCTTATGCCGGAGCCAGACATAGTTCAAAGTGTTTGTACATTTATGTCGTTGAAGACTACAAAGTTCTACAATACTTTGCGCAGCTACCTAAAGTCTCCGGCCACACTATATGTTCATTGAAATGATGATTCAAATATAGCTATGTATGGCACGGCATTAAAAGAAGTTCAATACTAAATAGTACGATAATATGATGCCAGGTGGTATGTCCAGCTGAAATTTAGTTTTTCGTTAATTTATAACAACATAAACTCTCAAGAGTTTATGAGTTTGTTCACAAAATCGCCCGATTTTGATTAAGTAAGAGTAGAGAACTTCCCACAATGTTTTGCGTTATAAGGCGTGCAATATTATCAAGATAACCCGGCACATAATTTTTACATATAGATAAGAATGCGAGTAATTTCGATGCTAGCATGTTTAAAATACTACAATGTAGCGCTAAAAGCGTGTCCAAAATTTCAACTCAACCGGTTGGTGGAATTGTGCTAATTTAAAATTCAATTACAAAATTCGACCTACACATACTGACAGGTGAATTAAAAACACTTTTAATCGTATTAGCAAATTTCTTATCAAATAAAAATTAACACTATTTTATAAATCCCTTTCGTAACTGTTTTTGTTTGCGAAATTATCAAAAAATGCCCGCTATTAATTTGTCACTAATTGCTTATCTATATTACTTGTAAGAGATCTTTTAGAATAATTATAAATTGAAAGGCTTAATAGCTCAAGTATAGAATAGCGGACATAAATCCGAAAGGTACACGGTTCTTCCTCGACTCTGCTATGCTATATTTATTACGCCACTTCGAATATTGTCTTTATTTCTATTTGGAGGGGGAAATGCGAACACCAAGATAAAATAACTTGTCTGATTTCTTCGACTTTTATACAAACTTTCAATCCCTATTTCATCCGTTTCAAATTTCATAGTTGCAACAAAAAGTAGCATATGTCATTTTTCAACGTTCAATCCTATCTTTAAACCGAAAATTCATCAAAATTGGTTTAGCAGTTTAGGCATGAAAACGTAACAGAGTTACTTTGACATTTATAAAATTATTAAAGAATTACACGTTTCTTAAAAACAAACCGTTGAAAAAATTACTCACTCTTCAAAAGTTATGTCGGACTGTCTCAAATAGTTGAAAGTGCAGCAATAACCGTTCATGGTCAGCCGAAAGTCAAAGAGTTGGGAACAATTCATCGGCTTCTCGTTCCAGGCGCACCTCATCAATAGATCCTCACATCTTGGTGTTAGCTGCATAATATAAAAATAATTAAAGAAAAACCCAGTCTTTATATATGTGGTGCTATACAAGATAGAAGTCTTCCAGTGGGTGGATCTCCCTTTATCTGTCCTGTAACTGGTCAGATACACTTCGGTTACCCGACCCCGGAGCACCGTAGCTGCTATTGTCACTCCCCCTTTACCGTTAGTGACAGTAGTATCTGCATCCTTTCTCTCCTCTCCATGCATCTGCTGGCCTTCTGGTCGTGCAGATGTCCATGGGCGCCGGCAGGCCCTTCGGTGCCTGCTGCCTGTTCATCTGCCCCCTTGTAACATAAAAAAAAAAAAAAAACGCGATTGGTTTGTGTAAAATTAGGCGTTATTGTTAAAAAAAAACTGTAGATTATTTTTGTCGTGTCTTACCCTAATTCTTGTACCATATATTATTTCTTACATTATTAACTACATGCCAATGAAAGTTCCATCGATATTAGTGTTGCCGTTTTGAAGAATAATGGTAACATAGAACGGAGCCCAAATGTCTAAATTTTTTTTTCTTATATGTAAGTACCAAGTAAGTAAGTTGATAATATCAATATATTATCGGCTACTTCACAATTAAAGTTCAAGATTATTTAGTATCGGTGCATCGGTGCTCGCTACAAAATCGCATATACTATGGGACTAACAACATACTATGGAATTTTGTAACCTTTTCATTATGGACCCATCCAAAGGTCTAAGGCGTACTAAGTTGGATAAAGGCTTGCTTTTAAATGTACATAAGCCACACTTAAGAAGTGCTTCTTGAACTTTTGCTTCAGAAAGGCTGTCGTTTCATGTACGGGTATGATTTCCAAGACTCTAGATAGAGATAGTATAGAGAAAGGTCAATTCTGGGCTAATGTATGCCGCAGGATTGTACGTACGTTCGTGTGGAATGTTCTCGACCGGTAAAAGTTTATTAATATTCTCAAATAAAGTTAGTTGTTGTTGTTAATATAGTACCTATATGGTATAATAAAATATAGCGATGCTTCTTTCCTTATCCGAACGGCTAAGTGCGTCTGTGTTCCCAGACCACTACAACATGGCTATCTTTAAGGCAAGAGTGAATAGGTTCATTCTAGGCAAGCGCGTTCCACCGTAGACCATATCTACACTTTATCTGTGACTGCGGTCAAGCTTTGGTGCCATTTTATGAAAATTACGCGGATGGAGGAGTATGAAATTCGCTTACACTTTACACTTAGCTAGCTAGCTAGCTGCTCGTTTGCCCCTTGTAACATAACAAAGACTGCACTTGAAATTCAAAGTAATAGTAAATATGCATTATTAATTTTATTTCTGTATGGTCTAAACACTCATAAACTCGCAAAAACAAATGGTAAAGACCTCTTCACACTTCGATAAATCTCAGTTAACTGCTAAATGATGTATTCCAATCGTACGGACCCTTAGGTTTAATTAATAGGTTTTCGGCCTAATTCGTAACTTTGGGCCATAATCGCTTTGCGACTGGACCGCCATGTGTAACACATTATACAGGACTGAAAATAGCTAGTTACTTTTGATTTGGATTGATTAGGGTCCAATGAAAAGAAGAAAGAAAGAAGAAGGTCGTGGCATAATGAGTGGTCGGTATTTTGTCGATCACTAGATTAATTTGTTCTTGCTGCGCCTTTGGTGGGACTGGAGATGGGTGACTCATTCTAACACTGGTTTATATTTCATATCCAACCTCCCCCAGCCGCGGGAAAAACTAGAAAGCAATAGAAATATTGGATCCAGTATTACACTTATCCGTAACTTCAATTTTTGTGAGATTGGGCTCTATGGCGCCTTAGGGAACTTGATCTCATGTTGGAGGCATCCTGGCGCGTCAAGATTCATGATTGGAAACTTTGGGTTTACTCCTGGGGCAGATACGTTATGTTCTAAAGGAGACAGAGACGAGGCCACTAGGGCCAGCAACATTACTTTTAACTATCAGAGAAGAAAATAATACTAACGATGACCATTACGTCTATTGCGGTCGATTCATGGTGAAATTTTAGATATACATCGACTTTCGTAGCTGAACAAATAGATTTGAGAGTGGCATCTTTTAACAGGCACGGTTTATTTTATATACTAAGCACCTTTCCTAATTCATCGATCTTCATGCAATTCTATAAATGTTAAGGTTATTAAAATCGACAAAAAGCAATTTTAATCCAGAAAAAATATCCAGACAAAATCTCCGTTAACGAGGTCAAAGCTATAAAAGATACGCAGAATCTTTACGATTTCAAAATATGTTTTAGAGTTTCCATTTCCCATTTTGAAGTTGTGAGAAAGTCGGTATTTACGTTGTCCCAATGAAATGAGTCATAATTAAAAATGTTCCTTCTATTATTAAAGGCTTTTGTTTAACTTACAGCGTATGTTTGTTAGGGGAGAATCCTACAGTTCAATTGTGGAGCAATCTTCAACTTTTGAGCTAAAACATAGCACACGGCAGATGTCCATGGGCGCCGGCAGGCACTTCGGTGCCTGCTGCCTGCTCGTCTGCCCCCTTGTAACATAAAAAAAAACCTTAATACCATGCTGCGCTTCAGACCGCTGAAAGATTATGGGTCAACTTAACTACTATTTTTACACTCACACCATATCATTTGGCTACGCCAGCGCCAAACTGGACGGTTTTTGAACTAATATCTAAGCTATAATGTTGATCACTCTTTCAACTTTAATCCAATAAGAGATTTTACTTCTTATCGTATTTTCCATACATGCAATTAAAAAAACCTAAAATATCTCAGTGAAAAAACTTTCCCCTGGTGAATGTTGCGTTTCTATAAATCCACATACATTTTAGCGCCAAAACGCTTTGTATGACGTAACGTCTTGCTAAACAGACGTATTTGAGTTTGATTGGAGCGTACGTTAGCAACGACATTTGTTTGACAAGAGATGACGTCACGAGCTCAGATTGCTGTCCAGTTTCACGTGATTTATGTTTTTATTGTAATTGAATTTTATTTACAAAATATTAAACAATCTGACATATTTTAGTAACTCCACTTAAATTATATAATATTTAAACCTTTGTGAACAATCCAGAGCAACTATTTTTGATGGATTAATTTTTGTGAATTCTACCTTTTTATTGTGAAATGGTGATAATAAAACATAATGGAGGGGGGGGGGGGGGAGGTGTTGTTAAATTTTAGAAGCGGGGTCGTCGAAGGGGGTGGGAAGGGGGGCGAAATGTTTTTGTTTTTATAATAATATTTAAAAATGTATGTAAGAATAAGATATATTAAATAAATGATAGTCATAATACAGTATTAATCATGTTTAGGCCTATATACCCAAAAGGGGTCCTTAATTACTTAGCTATTTAAGGTAAAATCTGTATGTAGTTTAAATATTAATCTACACTGTAAATGAAAAATTAAGGAATGAATAAAGGCTTTTACGGTTACGGTTAAAGAATTTATTTTTCTCAAAGAATTTGTTACAAAATTCACTTACAGAGAAAACAAAATTATAACTAACAATATTTTGTACTACAGTCAGACATAGGTATATAATTCTAAAGTCTAGCCCCTTTTATTATTATTATTCTTCTTCTTCCTAGCGTTATCCTGGTTTAGTAGTACCAGAGTCCGCTTAGATTATTATTATTATTATTATTCATGATTAAATCTAGAACTTACTCTAACATTTAATGTTTTTCATATGATATAAGCCTGTCCCGTTTTTCAACTTCTTTGTAATAACGCTTGCCTAAACTGATTTTTCATCATAGAACTTGTAGATGAAATCGTTTACATTTGATTTTCCTATGACTCACTCTATTATTATTACTACTTACTTTATTATTATTACTACTTATACAATTGGAACGCAGCATTTTAGGTGTTAAAAGAGCTGACAGAGTTCGCAACACCACCCTGCGTTCCATGACTGGAGTGATGGATGTGGGGAAGAAGTCAGCAAAGCTGAAGTGGGAATGTGTGTGTGTGTGTGTGTGTGTGTGTGTGTGTGTGTGTGTGTGTGTGTGTGTGTGTGTGTGTGTGTGTGTGTGTCACTGAACTCTTCTTAAACGACTGGACCAATTTGATTGTTTTTTTTTTGTATGCGTTTTAGTGATTTAGATTCACAAATCAGCCCGACAGATGGCTGCAGTCAGTTTCTAGGTTATCTTTTATTGATTTTTTACGTTTGGGTAGGACAACGTCTGCTGGCTCCGCTAGTATATATACATATATACACATATATTTGTCACCGTACTTTTATAACAAGGAGTATCGACCGAAATAGCCTGAAAACCCGTCAATTTAACGTGAAGGTTGTGTCAAAGGCAACAGAAACCATTCGAAAAGTCTATAATAAGCAATTTACTTCCGAAACCGCTGTAATTATTTCTAAAGCCACATTTCTTGTTGTGAAAACAATTAGTTGAGGAAAATTGTTTAATTGGGTAACGTCATCTATAGACCTCCATTTTCAAATGGTCTGCTTTTAAAGTGAAGCGAAATGAAAGGTATTATTGATAATGATTGTCAATTATATCAATTAATATTATTTCGGCCGACAGGTCGGAATTCGCCCACAGACCTTTTTGCGTACTACGACATATATTGTTATATTCACATAAAAATTAAATTTGATAATTAATTGCGATCCAAGCTCTTTCCGATCCTCTGGCTTTGCGGAGAGATGTGGCTTCACTCTGCATCTTTTACCGCATGTATCATGGGGCCTATAGCGGCATAGTATTCCCATCGCTTGCATACGTCGTCGTCGTGAGATTCATAATTTATTCCTAGTTCAGGCTCACGACATAGGATTACATGACCTTTACGGAATCGTAGAGTCCGGTGACTATGATTGTACATTCAATAGATATGAACAATATCTGATGCTGAAAATTTCTTTCTTTCGTTTCCAACTAATAAAATAAGCTTTTATATTAACTAATTATTATAAATAGTATTATTCATTTTGACATAAGTATACAAAATCAACTGTTCAAGTCCATCTCACCCTAATTCCTCCGAAATCGCTACACTAATTTGGATAAGATTTTGTGTATAAATTTCTATGGGTATATGGTTTGCAGAAAATTCAGACCCGATAAGTGGCGCTGCTGTCGAAATGTAGCCTAAATTAGGTATATTTCAAATAACGGTCTGTTCCGGTTTATTCGCATTATTTCTTGAAAGGTTCAAGAAAAAGATAGAAAGGAAAACACATAGAAATATTCAGAAAATACACTTGTTCGCAACTTCGGGAATACTTCCAATAGATGACGTTCATACGGAACCTTTCGTCTGACTAGAAGGACAAGACGGGTCCGATAGTAATTATATAAAAATGACGAATAACACGTGGCGCTTCCAGTAATTCCCTAAATTTACCTCAATTTTTTCCCTTCCACAGAAATAGTAGCGTTATCCAAATCGATTTTATACAGGAACACTGACATCGTCGTAAGATTTGACGTGTTACTCAATTGAAATAGGTTACGATACATTTTTAACAATGCTCGAGTTCACTTCGCACCCCTTCATAATGAGGTTACGAGCTGATTGGATTTTGCCTAAAAGTGCCAAATAGAAAGTTCAACAAATAACCAATTGAAATAGGTTACGATACATTTTTAACAATGCTCGAGTTCACTTCGCACCCCTTCATAATGAGGTTACGAGCTAATTGGATTTTGCCTAAAAGTGCCAAATAGAAAGTTCAACAATTAAAGTTCAACAAATTACCAATTGAAATAGGTTACGATATATTTCTTAACAATGCTCGGGTTTACTTCGCACCCCTTCATAATTAGGTTACGAGCTGATTGGATTTTGCCTAAAAGTGTCAAATAGAAAATTCACAAATTAAAGTTCAACAAATTACCAATCGTAATAGGTTACGATACATTTCTTAACAATGCTCGGGTTCACTTCGCACCCCTTCATAATGAGGTTACGAGCTGATTGGATTTTGCCTACAGGTACCGATTAAAAAATCAATTATTAACGTCAATGTTTCGTTTTATAACCAATTGAAATAGGTTACGAGTTATTTTTAAAGATTAGGAACCTTTGGAGTTATCCATAAATTATGTCCCTCGTAAAAGGATGGGACGGTATCACCAAAATATTACATTGGCATCGTATATATAGGGTATGTTCCGATATACGCTGCAGCACTGATGAGTGCTCGCGCTGGTGATAAAATCGTTCCGTTATACACTGCCAGTATACTCTCTAGTTATTGTAAATAATTAGTGATTTTTTTATTGTTTAAGTAAGTTTTATACTCAATGAATTATTCAAGTAATCTTTTACAAAGGATTGTTTACAAATTTTTCTTAGTTATAATTACATCCATTGTATGCTGATAGATACTTGAGGAATTGTAGCTTAAACAGGAGTCTGTATTTAAGTTTGTTAGGTTACGTCACTCATACCGCAGCTGCGGGACAGTTGGGCGACATATTCTGATTGGTTTTAAAAATGTCTCTGACCTCCACCAGTGGGTTTTGATTCATGTCACTGAGTGATAGTATTCATGACATTGTAAAGATTGTGTGGATTCTGGAGATGGCGTCAGAAGGCAGTCGGTCATTTTAACTCAACCCACAGCCACATCCTCTGCGATCTAAGCAGATCGGATACTGCTAGGAAGAAGTACGCTGATAGACACTTACTCATCTTCAGACTTTCCTAAATCAAATATTGGCCTTTGTTGTGTGGTGGCACAGTCCGGAACTCCTGTCACTTGGTTATAATACTTCAAAGCAGAGGCTTTGCCATCTTCTGTTTTAAACTGGGGTATCCACACACCTATTTGTGAGAAAAGTTTCATAAGTCTAACTCATCCATAACCTTCCAATTCAAATTAATGTGCCTGGTATTAATAATTCTTTCAATTAAATTTAAAAAATGATTAATACTAAATTTGATTGATAAAAGAATGAATTCCTTAAAGAATATCATCTGAATATATAAAAATTTCATTGCTATCATCAATTATCGTTAGCCTGACTGTTTTCTCAGCGAGATAAACGTTTACTTATTAATATTTCCTTCGAAAATTCTTTAACAACTGGTCGTGATTGTCCATGGTACGCTCCTTCTTATCCATCATTTATAAAGGCCAGCGGCGCGTGTGTATTTACAAACGATTTTAATTTCCGTCTTGTGCTTCATTGCTATCATCAATTATCGTTAGCCTGACTGTTTTCTCAGCGAGATAAACGTTTACTTATTAATATTTCCTTCAGCCTTCCTGTTATTTGAATCAACGGGCTGCTGCTTGCCTTATTTACTTTCGTTTATTTATTACATTAGCGAGATCAAATTATGGCAACTTTTATAAAGGACAATCATCGAACGTTCAAAACTAGAAGTTTTACAATTTTTTACTTTTAATTGTGTTACTTGAGATTAGGTACATTCTCGATAGTTTTACTTACTTTTACGTTCGAAATCGAACATCAAATGATACATTAATGCTAGCGTTTTACACAACTCAGTTGCTAAATATTGCTAGCATGAACGAAATCAGACATGAACATTGTGGAAAGCTGACAGCACTCGCATTGATGCGTTCGAGATGTGGTGTTGGCGCCGAATGCTCCGTATTCTTGGACAGCACGTCGAACCAACGCATCGATACTCCAAGACCTATCTATCACCAAAAGCCTCTCTGACATTTGTCTTCAAAAGATCTTGCAATACTTCGGCCACATCTCCAGAAAATCGCGAAGCGTGCGTTGAGGCACATCGGAAAGTCAGTGTAGTGCTGTGCTTTGGTGGCGGATTCGGTGGTGTAGCTTTCCGGTTGCAGCATTACACCGATTTTTCCTCGTATTCATTCGCGGATTAAGGCAAAGTAGTTTAGTTTTTCATGCAAATTTTGAGGTTTTTATTTTTCTTGGACAAAGCTTTATTTCTTAAATATAAAACATCCTACGTTATTCGTTATATAATCAGCTACTTGTCAGTGATAGATACATCAGATTTAACTCAGACATTTAATAGATTCAGACCGACAAACCGATAAAATATGAAACTGATTTATTGATGTTAGTAGTAAAGTATTTTTTAAGTATATAATAACATTAAAACGACATTGGTTTTTATTAATTCAGACCGGAGTGGTGATTGATGGTGATTAATAACTAGCAGACACGGCAGACGTTGTCCTGCCTAAACGTTGGGTTAGAACTTAATGTTTACTACATCTTATAATATTATATCCACTCGCGTTCCCGTTCCTGATGTTTTAACTGATGATTTTATTTTATCCTATGTCCGTCTCCTGCTTCTAAGCTACGTCCCCACCAATTTTCAGCCAAATCGGTTCAGCAGTTCTTGAAATATAAATAGCGTAACCAACACGACTTTCTTTTATATGTATATATATATATATATATACATATATATATTAAACTAGATATTTAATATAGTGTAAAATAACAGTTTATAGGTGGGAAATGTGACAAAGGAAGCTGTTAATGCCAGCTAATATAATGTTATCTTAAGTGCCTGCTTAGTATTCAAATTCACACATGCTACCAGTTATAACCTACTTCGGGCGAACAGTTACAAGAAATATTTCATCCTCTTCGCGAGTGACCTTAATGTATTACATAGACATATTATGAGAGTAGCAGACATTGACGCCATGCTGCTCGCTCTGGTCTATATTAACTACAAGCTGTATCCCACGTCTTCGTCCGCGTGTGCCACTCTTATCACTTAGGGGTTTAAAAATAGTTTTTGGATAAGGTTTTAATATTATGTTTATAAAAAGACCTTCACAAATAGTGCATTATTTTAGAACAAATTTGGTTAGCATAAAAAAGATTATACTGAGCCAACCTTGAAGGATAGACATATGCTGTCGCGGACTTTTGTTTGGAACTTTTAAACAATTTTGACATACATTTATGCAGCGCACGCAGCGGAAGCTCTCATATGGGCAAAAGAACCCCATCTTTCATTGGTGCTCCGCTTCTATTGGCCCTAGTGTGATGATGTATAGCCTATAGCCTTATTCGATAAATGAGCTACCTAACACTGAAAGACTTTGTCAACTCGAATCTGTATTTCCTGAGATTAGGGCGTTCAAACAAACAAACAAACTCGTCAGTTTTATATATTAGTATAGATATATTAATACATGAAGCTAAAATTTTCGGTACGATTTTACGTAATTTGCGCGGACGGAGGGGTATTAAATTTGGCACAATTATAATTTATATAAATGATGGTGTGCAAATACTAATATTTTTATAAAATATGCCTTATTAATATCTTAAATTATGAAAATAAAAGCTTACGCACACCCATGTCAAATGATTGACAGACACATGCATACATTTTACTTTATGACTGTGTCAAAACTTAGTCATGACGACCGTATGTCTTTATTGTCAAATATAACAATGTCGTTATAAAAATAATTTAAATTATAAAGCATGTAGTACTCAAATCTATATATTTATGGAACGAATTTCGACCAGCCGGTGAACTCCAGTATAAATAAAATTGTCTATTTCTTATGAAAGGTAGTAATCTGTGCTACCAATATTTCCTGTGAGCTCAGATATTTATTTTTAATCTGAGTTCATGTATAGAAACTATGGCAAGAAATTGTTAACGTCCAGATGTAGTTCAGAGTTCTCGCATATAAAATCTGTTACGATATTTGTAATCTATATAAAAAGTAAGGATAGTTAGGGTTCCGTAAGGTATGCGTAAACATGAATATTGAAAATGACCTCTTCACGTCAACTGATGTTACCTAAAGTTGCATGTGATCTCAATTTCTGATAATCATTCAGAATGGAATTTTAAATATATTATTTAAAATTCATTAGATACATAACAAATTTGAAATATTATTTGAAAAAATTCCATTTCTGTTGTCCGCTATTAATGGATTTAATTTAAATTTTGAAGCAAAATATATTCTAAAATTGCATGAGCGGAATGGAACCGTGAGTGTGAAATAATAAGGTTCAGTTTCAATTAGAAAAGTATTTACAAAAGCTAAGTATATCCATCGGTTGTTAGCATAGTTGAGAATAAGCAGGGCTAAATAATCCTATCATTTAATAAATATCCATTCCTATGTTCTTCTATCAATCGACTTACTTCGCTAGCATTTCAGCTAATAAGCAAATTTTATAAACTAAAAATATCCAAAAATACTTCAAGCAAATGTGAAGTGTGACAGCCACGCAATAAGGTTCCTTTTGAATTAGCATTATATTTAGAAGGAGTAATCTATCCATCGGCTGTTACAATAATTGAGGTATCATAAAGTGAACATAGCGAGACTAAGCAGGGCTAGTCTGACCACAACACGCACTGCTAAATAATTCCGACCGATCATAAACTAGGAAGGCATTTTATGATATTACTACAACGAAATATAACCATAATTACTATGGCGACGGTTATTTTTAATACGCCTACAATATTTTACCTTAATTAACGTTGATAGAAAGCTAATGAAGGTTGATTATCAATATAAATAACGCTAACAAGTGGTTTTTGTAGAGAGCTACAATCTATGGCTAATAAGACCTTTTTGTTGATCGGGCTCTACAATCTATGACTACGAATATATAGACTAGTAAATATCTTCATGCACAGTCGTAAAATGAAGAGGAATTTTAATGAAATTAACTGCAAAATATATACGATTATACGTAATTACGATAGTTTTTGTTGTTTTCAAAAAAAGTACTTTTCATTAATTAGCGATTATAGTGATGTACTTGATACTTGTTGCATATAGTATATGGTTTTGATGTACTTTCGACAAAATGAATAAATAAATTAAAATATTAGCCCAAAATTGATATGAAGAATTAAACGGAAAAATTCTCTGTATATTTTTTTTGTGATAATAAGCAAATTGATTGGTGGATTTATGCAAAGTTTTTTTAAAGTAATCCTACTTGTTTTTAATCTATGTAAAATGAAAGCCTGATTCTATAAAATTATTTAAATTGAAATGTATCTTTTTTAGATGCAATAAAAATATCTAGCTCTCTAATCGTTATACTTTTTACATCTGTCTTCGGCATAATTATCTCCTAAATTGTCATTTTATCAGAAACAGAAATATTATCATGTTTTTACACATTTCATTTGTAAGTAAGCAAATCTAAGTAGCTGTTTACTTTCAAATTAACATAGTCATTTTTGAATTAAGATAAATGTTCAAAAATTACATATCTTGTAATCGCACGATGACATTTTAAAAAGTGGTGTTAATATTTAATAAAAAAATAATAATATAAAAATTATGCATATATTTTGCAATTAGCAGAATATTTGAATATGAGTATCCATTCTCCTGATTTCTCCGGTTGTTTTGAACGGAAATAATTCAAATGTTATTATGGCCAAATATATGGAAATGTTAATTTAAATGACATTAAACGTACTGTAACCTTTTATTAAGAATGTCTTCTGTAATTTAATGTACCTGTTTTTTTTTATAAGTAGCAACGAAACATAATTATAAACTGATATTTAAAAAAAAAACATCAGTATTTATGGCCACTAATAGTACTGGTCTCTCGTTATCTTGTGAAAGATTCAACACCAGGAAATCCAAATTGTCAATAAAATTAAGCGTTACTTTGCGGAAAGTCATGAAAAACTAGTAAAAGTAGATTAATATGCTTGACATTAAAATTTCTGATTTTTGATGATTTCCGATGAGTGACCGATAAAAAAATCGAAAGATACAAGTCCTGATTGCTTCAATGAGGAAATAGACTCTCGTTTGCGTAAATGTATTAAATTCTGACGATAGTTTTTGGTAATGGGTAGTTGCCACTCTCTCTAGTCATGCCACCGTACTAGCATTCAATGAAATTTATGCTCCAATATAAGAAAGAGATATAAAAAAACGGTGTCATTGTCTCTATAATCATCACACAGTGGAACAAAGCTAGGCTGTTTCTTTTCAAAATGGGCACAACGTTTGAAGATAGAAAGTGTATGAACCGCGCAGTCTAGTATTAGTTCTATGCATGCCACTAAAAGAATGCTTACTGAGTATCAAATCTTTTAATTCAATATAAGTAAGGTTATCGTGGGGGTTCCGAGGATGACGTTAGATGGCAATCGGTCATCTTAACTCACCCCACAGCCAAATGCTAGGAAGAAGAAGAAGAAGACTATAAGTCGAATTAATTTAAGTAGCTGACAAACTAACCATGGAGATTACATATAGGAGTAACTAGTCTGTATATTAAAAATGTCTGTCGAATTACGTAAATAAGGAGGCGCCATCAGCATTATGGTAAATTTTAATGGTTATTATTGGTTAATTCATGGCTACCTTCATATCATGCCGCGCCATTCTGGAAGGTTATTGATCAAGTCATCTACTATTGCTACACTTAATAATATTTCGCTACACCAGCGCCATTCTGGACGATTTTTGAACTCCTATCTATGCTATAATGTTGGAAACTTTTTCAACCATTATCCCATAATGCCCAAGCCAGACATAACTCAGTGTTTGTACATTTTTGTCTTTGAAGACTACAAAGTTCTACAAAACTGCGCAGCTACATAAAGTCCTCGGCCAGACGACACAAGCTTTAACATGAACATTCAAATGAAGCTGTCTGGCTGCAGATAAGAGATATTAATTAGATTCTCCATAAGACGAACAAACTTATAGCCCACAAACCGTGTAAGAATTTTAGAATCATACATAGCAATCTATGTATGATCCTCCTAGTATTCGTTGACAGAATTGCAATAATTTTATGAATTTAATGAATAAAGAAAATAAAAATTTATATTTATTAAATAAAAACATTGCAGAGTTTCTCTGTCCAATGTATTTCTTAAAGGCCAATGCCAACCAGCCACTTCATTAACCTCTAGGACCATCGACTTCTTTTATAATTTCCGATTAAAATTTATCGGAAACGAATGTTACTGCTCCAACGGGCCAGCCAAATGATATATAATTAATGTGTCTTTAGCGAAAAAATATTAAAAAAAAAGTACTTATTATCAAACTTGACACAGCGTAAAAAAAGTATGCGTTACATTTATCTCTCATGTTTTTAAATCGCATATTTCCTTATAGTATAGTACGTATATTATTTTTACGACGTATTTCTAAAGGTTAGAGTTAAACGCCACCATTCAATACCATACCGTATTCTTACAACTACGCAGTAATGTTATCAATAATCACTATATAACCGATCAGAAAGGACGCCTTTTCAATTTAGAACCAAAACAGAGTAGTAATGTTGTGTGAAATTTCATTAATGCACGGTTTTTTCAGTGCGCCTTTATTTTGATATAAATTTAGCACAGAGGTTTAATGGCCCCCATTAAGTTTCATATAAAATGTATGCATCAAAAAGATACTGGCTAAAAATAAAAATTTACTGAATGAAAACCGACAAACAAAGAAGACGCGCACTCTATACCATTTTAAAACATTGATATTTCATGGCCAGAAAATGAAAATAGACAGCGATGTTGTTGAAAGAACAGTAGATTACGCACCTTGCTTAAGTGCATTAATGAACTCATGGTAATTTACTATCAACATAACACTTGTGCATTAATCCTAAGAAATGTTGACTTGCCTGGCCTTATTTTACGATTTAATAATCTATAAACATACGGGCCCAGATAGCTGAACTGTCGTTTAGCCCAAGCTGTTTTAGTATGATCATTCAAATGAAGCTATATCTTGCTCCGGCATCATAAGATTGCGTCAAAGCGTAGTCATGACGACGGCAGAAATATCGATTCTCAATTATTGAAATTGCTTGCAATGGCTAAAAAGAATTTAGATTTTGCATATAGCCTTTAAAAAACGTATAATACGCTAAACTATAGATTTGTGGTTGAATTTCGACCACCAAGCGATCTTTAGTAGTAAGAGATACCTTCATTGGGATACTTATTTAATAATAAAATTATCTTCCGTTGTTTAAAAACTTCACTCGAAAGATTTTTGCGAAAAATGAGTGTGTAAAGTTTGGTCACAAATCTAGCGCACTCGGACATGACGTCATATAACATCCAACATCCATGACATCGTGATTGAAACTGGCAGTTTCCTTTTTGAATTTCGAACGAAATTAACTATGACGTGTGCCAAACAATTTATCCTCCATGTTTCCTGCAATGTGAAGTAGTTGTGGATTGATAGATAACGCGGTTTTTAAGTTTATAGTTCCATTCTTAGAGTTCCGTAGTACTACAAGGAACCCTTATAATTTCGTTCTGTCCGTCCGTCTGTCTGCCCGTAAGAGGTCCCCCACTAGCATTTCAAAACTATTAGCCGTAGAGACTTGAATTTTTCCATGCTGATAGAACAAGCTAAAAACTCATTAGGAAAATCATTTTGAACGAAATCGGCCAACAACTTTTGAAGTTATTTAACAAATACGGTTATAGCGTATTAGATAAGAGCTAATTTCAGCTTTCTAGAACTTCAGGCTACCCTTAATCATTATGATGATCATCAATGAGTCAGTATCGAAATTGCAGTTTTTTATATATCGAATAAAATCTAAACTATCAGAGCTATTCAATTAAAACTGTATTTGCTTAATAAAGTCACTTCTAGTATCATATCCTGAGAATTTTGTTTGTCTGGTATCATCCAATCTCAAGTTATGAAGTTTCAAAATAACGATGAAGCTTTAAGAGAAAAGGTAGTTAGGTAATGCTCTGGCCTCCTCGTAGGAGTCATTACCGTGACCCCAGATCTATAGGATTTACATATATTTTAATTTTATAATTCAGAAATATCTTAACAAAAATTCGTTTTGGAGTACACTTTGTGGCGCTAGTACGCCTAATTCCTGAAAGAAAACTTCGAAACATAAATTATAGGTTATTATTTCTAGATTTATTTTGTATAACTGTTTATCGTAATATGAGTTGTAAAGACGATATTGTCAAAAAAACTCTTTTTAAGCGCTTAGAGGGAGATTTTTTGCAGCGAGCAGCAGAAATACGAGGCTTTAAATCGAAATTCGGAAAGGGAATATCAAAATCTATAAACGTGCCAGATTCGAAAGTTGTACAAGTGTAAAGCATTATTATTATTACTCTTTCGTTAGACACTTTAGTAACACTTAATAAACAAATAGGAACTTTTAAGTATCCAATTTTCTGGAAAATGTAGGTAATTTTTAAACACTAGAAGGGATAGCTTACCCGCGATTTCGCTCGAGTGCTATTGTAAAATTTTGAGGGTATTTATTTTTCTGTGCGGATCCCTAAGTATTTAACTAAAAGCAAAGTAGCCTTTGTTAATCCTTGTAAAATCACCTACCTATCAGTGAAAGATCCGTCCGAATATGTCTAGTCGTTTCGGAGATTACCCAGAACAAACAAACAGACAGACAGGCAAATTGTTTTAACTAGCGTTTTTGTTATGCCGGAGCCAGACATACCTCAACGTGTTTGTACATTTTTGTCCTTGAAGACTACAAAGTACTAACTACATTTTCATCCCAAATATAGTCGACTCTTCGACTTCCAACAGCTCGAAATGTTCGTGCTAGGGCCAGTTCAAAATTTGAAAATTACTATCAATCAGAGGATTGATAGTAATTTTCAAATTTTGAACCAAGTAAGATGGATCACATAGATCTTGCGACAGGCTTTTGTATCACATAAATTGTCTAATCACGTTATAAATTGGCGGTCAAAGTATGAATGGGATTTTTTTTTTTTAAAGCGTTTTAGTAAAAGGTTTTTTTTCTAAATTTTTTTACTTAAAATTAATTTATATTATTGCGAACCAATCGTTCGTTAGCATTTATATAAAATAAAACATTCCTATGAATGAAAAAATGATTTTTATAACATATTTTCCTGCTTGTTGCTTACTGCGAATGAAACTTCTATTTGTATTGTTTTAGAATTTCCTGCAAAGCCAATCCGTGACCTAGAAGAAGGCCAACTTGATTTAAAAATAAATTGTCCCTAATATCTAACTGCCGTGTCATCTATTGAATCAAATTAGGAATTATAGTAGGACCCATATCGGTTGGCAAAAACGTTCGTTGACCCCTCGTGAAGAGTCGTTAAGACAACGTTTTCAAACTTTTCCGAGGTACGGTTATTTTTACACGTTACCTGCGTGTCGTCGAGGCCCTAATTATTGCTTAAGATATGTGGATCAGTTAAAAAAAATAATTTGTCATAAAATCGAAGAATATTGTTATTTCTAAAAAAAAACACCGAGAAATTGTATTCTCCTAATCTATGTATGAGCGATTTTTATTATGAATGTAAGCAATATAAAACAAGCATTATGCCGGAGCCAGACATAGCTCAGTGTTTGTGCATTTTTGTCCTTGTAGACTACAAAGTACTACAAAACTTTGCGGCAGGTACACAAAGTCCCCGGCCACACTACATGATCATTCAAATGTATGAAGAAGCTATGTCTGACCGTAGTGAGGCAATGCCGTAGGCATTACAACAGCTTTTGTGACATTTACAAAATTACTTCGTGAAAATAATAAAAAAATCATACTACAGTATTAATGATTATTTCAATGACAGTTATAAAAGTTAAATTTTACCGTAATGTTAAATGTATATTTTTACTACAATTTTTTATTTTGAATGTTAATTTTACTGTAAGTGCATGTAATATACGATTTTAAATGTTAAATTTTAGTTTAGTTCTAACTTTCATTTTACAATTCAAGGGGATTACGAAGAATTTGTTAAATCGAGAAAGTCGTTATATTGAGGTACGTTATATTAAGGTTGCACTGTATTTCTGCTTTAACATAGTAATTAAACTTAATATCTTTGTTTTTAAAGAATATTAGGAATACTTTTTAATTATGTCTAATATTCCCTTTTCCCCTCCTACTAAGCTTAAATTAAAAGCCTGTATTAGAAGTGGGTGCGACAATACCCCAACGGCGGTGGGGCTTGAACCGGGTACCTTGCGTATTTCAGTCCATACCTTATACCGTTGAGCTATTGAGGCTCTTCTATATATATCTAGATGTTTTACCTGTAAAAAAAAATATAATGAAAATATATGTACGTGTAAAACTACGCCAGCCCTCACAAAGCTCAGCTTTTAGCTAGTATAAAAACATCCAATTAGTAACGGCCGAAAAAAATTCAGCGAAATGAACGTCCAATTGAAATTAAATCTTTGTATGAAAATTTTCACAAAAATCTGCTCCGCTTATCCGTGCGCTGAAAAAAGTCATATCATTAGATAACATTCTTCAAACGTCCTGACCTCTCGCATCCGTCCGGGTAATTTATTATGTGACCATTTGTTATTTTTTGAACATTAGGGACTCTCCGCATTTAACGCAATTATTCTCATGATTTTGTTGAAACGGAAAGGTCTTTTCGAACCGTATATATTTTTCAATCTTTGTATCGATACTAAGAAAAATAATTAAAGTGTACGCCTCAAAGATTTTTCTGTTAATGTTTCTTTAAGCTATATTAAAGACATTTTTTACAAGCATTTGTCACAAATGTTTTTCATCTTGACCCATTGCGACTGACCAATAACATTCGTCTTACGTCATGATTATCATGGTGGCAATACTGATAGATATTTAACACAGAGTATAATGAGCCAAGTCAATACATCTACTTTTACGATTAATTTAATTATACAAAATAATAATTAGCAATATTTATAACAAGTGAGGAGTGTAGCGGGATCCCTATTCGCCTTAACTCACACTTCAATACATCAATAGTTATTTACTCAAAGCTATGTAGTACCAAGTAAGATTTTGCTTTCTAATGCCTTGGTATTTTTTAAATACGGTTTAAAAACATAATTTGCTCCAAGTTTAGTATTCCTAAAGATTAATAATGACCATGATCTCACGTTTATATTAGGCCGGAACCAGACATAGCTTAAAGTGTTTGTACGTTTTTGCACTTGAAGACTACAAAGTAGTACAAAACTTTGCGAAGCTACACAAAGTCCCCGGGCACACTACATGAATGATCATTGAAATGATAATTCAAATGCAGCTATGTCTGGCTCCGGCGTTATGAAATCCAAATCTAGAACAAAAGCTTTAGGCTATGTACTTCTCTAGTGCAACGTATCTACTTTTGTGACATTATGGCCCAGATTCTATTACCAAATGCAATAAAACGCAATTGGTGGTTTTGTCATATTTCGCGAATACATAATAGTGTGATTTCCGCGCGCGGCTACCGGACCGTCACGGGACCGCCGACCGGCAGTCGGACGGTAGTACTATTATCGTACGACATTACGACCCTTTTCCACTTGACATCATTGCCATCTAGTTATGTAGCAGCCGCTACAAAATTATTGAAAATTTAACTAATTTCATTGGCTATAAATGATTTGCACTGTAAATGTTATATTTTACAATGGTCACATAATTGTGACCTGATTCTCTATCTGATATAGTTCCATACATGAACAACTGCAGTGCCTTAAACTTTGCGTCTACATTTTGTTGTCGAAATTTAATTTAGTTTTTTTTTTTTTAAAAAGGAGCATTTGTTTTATAAAATTAAAATAAATAAAGAAAAGAAATGTTGTACTGAGTCCAAATACCATGATAGTATAGGCGAAGAGCTTCTCCGTTGATTAAAATTGTCGTATGTTGTATTTTTTTTTTAAATTAATGTCTTATATACCACTTATGATAATAATAATTGATACAAATTCAATAACCTTTTTTTTTCCTATGATGTTTGCACATTGCAATTTATCTCCAATGGTTTAAATTTTGAAAACTTTGTATGTCATGGAATTTTAAACACCTTGTATATCATGAAATTTTAAACACTTTGTATGTCATGAAATTTTAAACACTTGTCATTACTTTGTGTGACCGTTCTGTTTTTATGGCCGTACAGTTGACATTAGAAATACAAAGATGTACTTAAAATGAGTGTGTGGCAGTTAAAAAACGACAATTGTATAACTCACCGCGTGACAGTGACCTCACGCTATGTCCATGCGTTGCGTACATAATAAGATAACTTTCTCTTAATCTCACGTAGGAGTTAATTGATAATAATAATAATTTAACGTTTTTTTTTCAAATATCAGGTCCTCGAGTATTGCAAGTCCAACCAGTCACCATGTGTAAGAGATATATTACTGTAAAATGTTCCAGTGCTGTCTAAGCGATGAAAGTTCCTAGGTCATATTGGTTTAAAAACACCATATCTGGCAACTAGTTGAAATAAAGGGTTTTTAATTTAAATCAAACGAGTATTTGACACAATAGCTTTTTATCGTACTATGGACGTCCTCTCTTGACTTTAAACTGAAGGTAGTTGTTTATTATTTTCTATTACAATAGTATGCGAACGTTGAACTATTAAATCCCAAAGTAACTTTAGTCTTGTTTGCGGTTAACTATTCTGTAAACACTTACAATGTTTCAGAGTATGAGCGATATGAAAACCGAAATTGTTTGACACGACTCGAGAACACTTAGCTGTTCTACCGAGTGTCTAATAGACTATTGGATTACCTCTGAAGACTTTGATTTAAATATATATAAAACATTTATAGCTTGGCAAAGTTATACCATTTAAAAAATCTCCTACTGTTGTGTATGTTTCTCAATTTTTCCATGAAGTTTTAAAATAATAAAATATATGAAACGATGTAAACGAAGTTATATTTGCAATCACAAAATAATAAAGTAACAATTCTTTTATAACCTCCATAGTCACAAATGTTAACACGTTAATCTGGAAGCACGGAATATGACAGGTATACACCCATCTTTCTTACTGATTTCAAAACAATGTAACAAACATTATAACGATATTGTTCGCATGGTAGTATTTATCCAATACAGTCTTAACTAACCATTGCCAAATTTACTATTTGCATGGTGGTCTCTTTGTCACGCTAAGGAGGTCTGCATATTTACGCATTTATATATTTACGTGTATATTAACTTAAACATTGCGTACTCAGGAAAATATGCGCAAAAATAACTTCAATTTGAATTTTGAGCAGGAGCTATCTGCCTTTGATCTATAGACACCTCTTTACATTATAAAAATAGTACGGCTAAATGTCAGACTCGCAAAAAACTTGGAGTACGAATAAAAAAATTCTTAAGCATGACTGCTATTTACATAGCAGATAGAGATGATTTAATAATACGACGTGATAAGGACGAAAAATTCTATCTTACTTCATTAACATGCATTTTTATTAGGTTATGTTTTTAGGAACGTCATAGTTCGAAAATGATATGCGTGCACGCAAACCATTATTGTCAAATTAGCGAACTCATCTATATATTAATAAACTTCTTCTTCTTCTTCTTTTAATATACGTGAAGCGAAAACTTTCAGTACTCTTTTTACGAAAATTGTGCAGACACAGGAGTATGAAATTTAAAGCAATTATAGTATGTATAAAAGATAGCGTGCGAATGGCAATATTTATATAAATGACGAATTAATAATACATGAAATTAATAAAGAAAAACCTCACGCACACCAATGCCAAACGATTTACACGCACATATGTATAGTTTTTGTCAAAGCGTAATCGTGAAGACCATATGTACAATGTACATAAATTATATTCATTGTCAAATATAACAATCTCGTTATTCAAATAATTAAATATTGATATATAGCTTTAAATAAGCTTACAACAATGCAAATTTAAAGATTTGTGGGCTAGTTTCGACCAGTCTGCGATCTCTAGTGAAAATAAAAATATGTTTTGGTCATTAAAATAGTGGTGAAAGTAGCCTTTCAACATGCAACAAAGAATGAAGATTCAGTTACTATTACAATATCAATATATTATTGGAAAATAAATATTTACTCACCTTAGGTTTAGACTGAAGTAAAGCGGCGACGTTAGCATTAACAACGCCGTTGATACACTGGGATTTCAGGGCGCACACAAAACCTTGACCCGCACATGTTTGTTGCAAATCTCCTCCGCTAACGTCTAAGCCAACATTTCCAGAACCCTGGAAGAGCTCGCCGATATTTTGCTGAGTTTGCTGTTGTTGGTCGAAATTAAATTCGTTCGCTCTTTCGTTTTGAATTAAATTAACGTTTGAACCAGAGTTAGTTACAAACGGACTTGGAGACGATCCTGTGTATCCTGTAGCTACATTACTCCCAAATCCAGCACTTAGCCCACTACCGGCATAGCTTTGTGAATTAGCTGTGCCTTGAGTTCCAATTAATGCTCCTGCACCTTGACTTGAAGCTCCTAATCCTCCATTGAGGAATGGATTTTTAGATATATCGATCTGACCTGCATTAGAAGAACTAAAAGCTGAAGATTCAAATGCAGATGATGATTGGAAAGCCGAAGGTTTAATGCTAGCATCTAGAACACCAGCGCCGGAAATGCCTTTAGAAATATCACCATTTAAGAAAGGATTGCCCGCTAGACTTATTGAACCAGCTCCAATACTGTCAGCACTATTTAAAGCACTCGTGTAGCTGGAGCTAGATTTACTAAATTTTCCAAAACTGCCGCTGGAACCTCCCGTAGCTTTGAATGGGGAATTTTGGTCCATCCACCAGAAAGGGGGATTAGCACTATTACCAATGCCATTTTTAAAGATGTCTCCAAAAGTACCGGCTGCTTGAAATTTAAATTCATTATTGACATCAGCAGCTGCCGCGGCTTTGAAAGCGTCTGCGTTGCCGTATCTTTGTATAATTTTACCATCTTTTACTTTAATGCCAGCGCATCCTTTATCGGTGGAGCATTCTTCGAAAGATTGCTGGGTGTGAACTTCTGCCCCTGGCAGCGATTGAATCGCAGCAAGGACATCTGTGGGAGATTTAAGTTTAAGACTTATTGAGCTACAAGTTGTACATCTTCCTACTCTTGCTTGTGAATCTGATTCTTCGGCTTCCACGACCGGTTCTTTGGATTGGGGTAATTCTTTGACGTCATGTATGTTTTCTGGGAGTGCGTGAATGCTTAGTAGAAGGCTTAGGGCCACCACTGTTATAAGTAGTGGCTTCATTATTATATCTGTAACAATGGAAAATATTCAGGTAAGTTTACGTAGATAATAATATACAATTTCATAACTAGGGGTATTAAAGGGTTTTATAGATAATCACTATTATATATTTATTGTTCAGATTATTTTGAGGGTAGATAAAAATTATACTACGGGTAGAAGAATATTCTGAAGAAGTTATAGACAAACAGTTTATTAACTACTTTCTTAGAAAGCAGTGAAATAGGCCATAATACAATTAAATAAGTGGCTTTATCAATTATTCAATTGTATTTTCATTTATTGGTTACAGAAATAATTGAAAGTTACAAGCTGAAATAAGTATAGCTTGATTAATATGAAGGTATAAACATATATATGTACTAAGGATGATTATCTAATAATACGTATATGTTATGGACGTCATCGAAGAACTATTAGTTTTGATTAGACCTTTGTATTCTACGGTGTTAAAGCAATAGAAAATTAATTTTTACCGAAAAACAAGTTTGAACGGCCGTTTTGTTCGTTTTGTTGGGGTTATTTAAAAAAATTCAAACAAAATGTCCGTGTATAGATCAAGGCCGTATATTTTAATATTAATTAGCCGATGCCCGTATACATTCAAAAATGTTAACCGCATTTTTTATGTCTCACGTAATAGAGACGTGAATTGAATAAACTTTTCGTTTGCAAGATGCAAAAAAACGTTTGTACTTATATAATGTATGGATTTGACATTTTTGTGAAGTGATTTTGATTATCTATCGATTTTGATCTTTGACCCATTGTGATAAAGATCGATTCATTTTGCGGATGTTGTGCTTAACGATGTGCGTCTGCTAGTTAAGCATTAATTTTCCTCGATAGTTAGTTATTACAAAAAGAGTTCATTAAAATTTATTATTGACATTTGAACCTTAGAATTAAAATGTAGATTGTTAACATCAGTTAACAACCTACATTTTAATTCTATATATCTACATTTTCAATCTATAATATTCAGCAATGATTCGCGGCGGAACGGTTTACTTTTGTTTATATTACTTGATATTAGGTTCAACCACTTGACTAATGACGACGTAACTTACTAAAAATAATTATATCTCATTACCTAATAAATATATATATATAAATACCGTCCATTTCTACTTCTGAATCTCTTATAATTATGTGTTCGCCATAATTTATTATAATGTAAGCGTGACACAGTGCTATAAACCCATGAGCATCAAGTCAACCATAAACATCTACCCACATCTAACCACATAATTATCACATACCAAATATTGTTACTATCCAAGTAAGGGGCCCTATATAAATTTATATTCGACCATAAACTTGATCTGCACACTATAAAGCATGATATTCTTATAGTTAGAGCTTATTTTGTCCTATTGCCTGCTTGGAACAGTCTCCTAAAATCTCTCCATCGATTTCAAATTGTTTTAATTACATTTTTAGGAGCCCTTTTTCCTACAAGGAAGCCTTATAAGGTTATAGGTTAACTATAGTTTTTCTCTGTCCGTCCGTCTGTTCGCCCGCAAGGTGCCCCTCGTGTAGGATTTTGAAACTATTACATGTAGAGACTTGAAATTTCCCATGTTGATAAAACATGGTAAAAAAAATAGAAAAATGGTTTTGAGCGAAATCGGACAGCAACTCGTGAAGCTGCTTACCCTTTATTGCGTATGAGATACGGAACCCTTCTATATAAGTGTGTTTTGACACGCTCTTGGCCACTTTTTATTGAGCATGTTAGCAATACTTTAAATACGCGCAAAACCCTTCCGTTTTCTTTAACTAAGAGTACCATTTTTGCTAACATTTTCTGTGACAATGGCAAGTAAGGAATCGTGGATCAGCCCAAGAACCTTAAGGATTTGATAGGAGTACGTATATAAATCTTAATATGGAAACATTTCGAGCTCATACAGAAAGGAATGACTCAGTTGTTATTATACCTAGAAATGCGTGGGGAGCCAAGGACTGATTGACGTTTGTATTATATTAGCTTTTATAGGACAAGATTGTATCTTAAGCCTGTACTAGTTACACGTAGTACTGGATTTTATATGTGTATTAATAAAACAGCTTGAAATAAATCGAAAATGTCACTAGCTCTATTAAACATTTCTTGTTTTAATTGGTTATATATAATTGAGATACTACTAAGTCCTACATAGCTCACTACATGATCATTGGAATGATCATTGAAATGAAGCTATGTCTGGCTTCGGCATAATAAGGAGGACCAACTCAATGTTTTAAAGTGTCCGTCGAAATCAGCAAATAAGGGAAGCGCCACATTAGAATGAGGAAGAATTGAAAAGTTCTTTATTGTTTAATTCATTGTTACATTCATATCACGCCGCGAAGTTCTGGAAGGTTATTAGTCAATTCATTCAACACCAGCGCCATTTCGGTGATCCTTCGAACGACAATTTACTATTTACACTATTTTCAACTAGCTCTCCATAGAAGATGGTCCTCCTTATTAGAATCTCCATAACTTCAACACAGATACGAAGTATTCAATTAATAATATTATTGTCCATTAAACGTAACATTAGCCAAATAAGTTACGCATGTGCTCAGTCAGGCCATAAATTTAAAGAAGATGGTAATATTCTTCGTTTACACTACTGTAATCTTTCGGTAGGCTTCTTAAACCTTTAATTTTTCCGATAATTAAATGTTTTACAGCCTTTATTCTTTATCGGTTCGCAAAGTAAATATTGATGTAATATAGCAACGCTTGCTAACAAACACTAATATTGATACATTAATTTTTAAATTATAAATTAATACTGAAAAACAACAATTTACTTTCTATTTATTATACGTTTATATTAATTACTCAGAAAAGTAATGGAAAGTGGAAGTAATAGTAAGCCTCTGCTTATTATGAGTCTCAGATTAATAACTATTTATAACTTGCTCATGCGCAGTTGACATATCCGGTACTGCGCAGGCGCGACCGGAAGCTACTCTAACAATATATATACCCATATGTCAATAAAAAATATCTATATTTACAAAATAACACAGTCTATCAGAAAATGTCATCGAAACTATTACGAAGGGCATCTATTTGGCTTTATAAAACCTATGCGGTCTCATTTAAAAAAAAATAAGTTATGCAAGTATTAAGTATATTCTTCAGTTATACTTATTTTTAACCGACTTCATTTTAATTCCTTGTTTGTATTAAATCATTGAAGTCTATACTCAAATCAACACGCGCTCGCTTTGAATCTACTGCAGCAAAAGCAGGATTGATTCACGGTCGTAACTGACGGACTTTACGTCCATGTATCAAACTTGCACGATTTCATCTCTGATTGATGATTAGATATTATCCTAAGCAAAATGTAATGTACCATGTACTACCAACATTTATTTACTTTTAATACATCTAAAAATGTCTACAAATTATGTGATAAGTAACTTTGTAGACACAGGATAACATATCGTCTTAAAGATAAAGTCCGGAGAACATGTTATGAAAATATTCTTCTTCTTCTTCAAGTGCCATATCCTATCGGAGGTTGGCAACCATCATGGTTAGCTGTACTTTGTTGACAGCTGCTCTAAACAATGACCTCGAACTTAAATTAAACCACTGGCGCAGATTTTTAAGCCAGGAGATCCGTCTACGGCCAGGTCTTCGGCGGCCTTTTTCCACGCGGGAATCGAACTCACAACCCCTGGAACAGAAATGAACCTCACTGCTAGTTGCGCCAAAGGACCAATCAAGAACAGAAATATAAAAATATGTCTTGATATTTTGATGTATGGATATTTAATAATAGAATCAGATATGATTCTACTTCATCAGGGCTTCGAATGCAGATTTAAAATTAAAACTAAGTTATTAAAATTCTTTTATTATACAATATTACACAATAATTGCTTAAATCTATAAAAAAACATCTACTTATAATTAAGAAGTTTTTAAAAAAAGTGGTTGAGTTTCTCGCTGGTTGGTAGCTTTTAAAATATTTGCCGATTCAATAGAGCTGAGAATAAAGCATCATTGAATATTACATCTTTGAATTTGAATATTACATCATCGAATTTGAATATTACATCCTCTAATTTGAATATTATATCTTTGAATCTGAATATTCCATCATTGAATTTCAATATTACATGTTTGCAGTTGAATATTACACCTCTGAATTTAAATATTACATCATCGAATTTGAATATTATATCTTTGAATCTGAATACTACATCATTGAATTTCAATATTACATGTTTGAAGTTGAATATTACACCTCTGAATTTAAATATAAATAATATCTTTAAATTTGAATATTATATCTTAGAATTTGAATATTACATCTTGGAATTTGAATCTTACAGAACAATTGCAAGAGATTCGAAAAACAACTCTGGCTGGAGTTATATGCGCTAACGAGGAGCTTCAAATGTCAATTGTTCCACATGTTTAGGTATATATAATTTAGCATAACCGCCATACATAATATTATGCTAATCTGTGTATACTTAGCGTTTTATTCTCGCCTCGTTTCCGCATTTTTAGACGGATAATTAATTTAATATATAAACATATTATATTACGTTTTCTAACGGCGATTTCTAAATCACTGCTTAATTTTAAGTCGATGGGGTGTTATTTACATTGCTACAAATTTCCGGCAAAATTATAAAGAAATGTTTTAAACAAAATCGCTCCCCATGTTAGCTATATCTCCACATATTATGCGTTACTTTTGATAAGTACGGGAGTTTTTTTTGTATATATTTTTTTAGCAAAAAGAGGCAAACATTCAGGTCGTTCATCTATTATTGATGACGCTCATGTGCAAGTGTATATCCAGACTACGTCCGCGTTATTTTCTTTGAATATTATACAAACTTTCATCCTCTATTTCTCTTTCAAATTTTATACTTGCGATAAAAAGTAGTCTACGTCCTTCTCCAAAGTCCACTCTATCTCTTTGCCAAAATTCATGTAAATTGTTTTAGCAGTTAAAGCTTGAAAGCGTAACAGACACAGTAACTTTTATATTTACAATATTAAGGGAAGGACTAATGGTAAGGGAACCCAAGAGGGGATTTTGCGCAATACTCGAGGTACTTTAGCAAAATAATTCGGGTTCTACTCAAAAAATTTATAACCTCAAATGCAGAAAGAATCACGCTCAACAGGTATTCTACCCCTATATCATCTGTTTTAAATTTCAAGTTATCGCGATAAAAAGCCTTGATCCTTGCCTTGATCCTTCTCTGTTATTTGAGAAACTGCTTGGAGTTGCGTCGCTCCAGCTTCGTACATAATAGTTAACATGGAAATGTACTAAACTCATTTTTTGTAAGAACAAGACGGGAGTTGCTGACGAGTTTCTTGCTGCTTCTTCCCACGGCTCGACCTTTCCGAATCAATGGTAGCTTATAAAATATTCGACGATTCAAAAGAGCTTGTAAAAGTCTACTCGAATAAAACTTAATTTTCATTTTTTAGAAAGGATAGTAATAATGGTCGTGGAAATTTGAGTCGTGATTATTTTTAAAAGCCGTTTCGGAGGTGACCCGGAACAAACCGTCAGACAAAAATGTCTTAAGGTGCGTTTTTGCTATAGATAACGTTTAAAATATTTAGTTATATGCAATGCATTTCGTTATATAATGAGGAGGCCGTTGTCTAATCAGTGGTTGGCATTTGAGTCGATCGCTAGGTTAAGTAGCTGCGACCGGATGATAGATGGGTGACCCATTCTAGCACTGCTTTATATTGTATATCCGACCTCCTCCGTGTTCCGGAGGGCGCGTATGTGAACCGATTAATGGTACTGAGTGATATTAGCCGTGGGAATGTAGAGATTGTGGGAGGCCCCTACACTATGTATCTAAAAATGTAATTAGGATTGAAATAAACAATTTATTATTATTATTATTAAATAAAGTAGTTTATTTTGCTTTTGTTTTTTTATAAGCAACACGTCACACTTTCTCTTAATGTACATACATGTTTTGGTTAGCTGCATAAATCTATAATTATAATATTTTTGGTCGTTGACTGTTATGTCTGTCAAATTAATAAATTGTAAATAAATAAATATTTGTTATATTCTGTACAAGCCTTTGTCACTGTATACTACTAGACAGTGTAGGAGGTGTAGAGTGACAAATGTTTGTTGTCCTTAAACTTCCTTAAAGTGGCCGTATCGCAAAGCCAAATTTTATCACTGTACGTCCCACGGTTTTCGAGATTTCGACTCAGTTGATCTTTCGCTTTTATACATATATATATAGCCAGGAATGAAATTTACAAACTCCTATTTGCTTCTTAAACACACTTATATCATGCAATACATTTTTACTAAGTCATTAATTATGAGGACCCGGCAGGCCGTAGAAGAGGTGGCGCGACGAATTGGATACCTTTGCAGGGAAGTTGGATGGATGAATGGATGGATGAGATTAGCCCAGGAAAGAGGAAGGTGAATCGAGAAGGGGGAGGCCTTTGATCAGCAGCGGGACACAACAGGCTAACAAAAAAAAGTCATTAATAACAACAACTGAAATAATTAACTTAACAGTACCTGTTATAAATTCACTTGCAAGTTTTGACCCACACTAAAAGGGTAAGTTAAAAGAATCTTGTAAAGAAATCGCGTGCAATTCGCAACATTTTCAATTAGCCACGCCATTCAGTCGTCATCCGTACAGCGCCATCTAGTTTTGCTTTGGTGTAACCTTTTCCACTCGACATCATTGCCATCTTGTTATGTAGCAGCCGCTACATCTTTATTAAATTTTTACTTTTCTTTATTCGGAAACCTACTTTCTTTGCTTATAGTAAAGTAAAGGATGAACTCCGCGACTTCTATCTGCTGCAGTGCGTCCGACATGTTTGCTAAAGCCAGAGTTCCGGACTTTTTTGCGAGCATTAGACCGCGCATCGCGGCATTTTGGAGTCGATTCGACAAGGAGATCCTGTTAACGGAGAATCTGAATTATCCAATTTTAAAACACTGGTTCTCAGTGCTCCGAAACATGAATAAAAAATTAATCGTTTTATTTTATACATATTTAGATAAGCTTACCATTATTTTTAGTGATAAAGCTATTTTATTTTATATACACTTATATTTTACCCTTTATTATAATTTTGACCTATTTCTTTTTATATATTGGGTATTTACCTTTAATAAAGAAATTTATTATTATTATTCCCCGTCCCCGTTCCCGTTCCGTTCCATTTCCTATTCGCTTTCGCTGTGCCATTCCTTTTTTCATTATACAAACCTTGTCCTAACAATAACGAACACAACAAAAATAAAAGTATCCAATTTAGTGCAGTTATGCACATGCATTTTTTTTTATGTTATAAGGGGGCAGACGAGCAGGCAGTAGGCACCGAAGTGCCTACCGGCGCCCATGGACATCTGCACGACCAGAAGGGACATTCTTTTTTAACGTTAATAGTGTTATGCCGGCGCTAGACATAGCTTCATTTCAATGATCATGTACCACATGATCATAAGATCAACGCAAAATACCTATCTCACGCTAAATCCTAAGCTGTCCTAACTTAAAAAAACTAATTTTTGGGAAATTGCAAAAAAACGTTTTGTCATTTCCGGCTTATTCCGCTTAAGCTGGAGCCAGACATACAGACAGCCTCATTTGATTGATCATATAGTGTGGCCAGGGACTTTGTGTAGCTGCACAAAGTTTTGTAGAACTTTGTAGTCTTCAAGGACATAAATGTACAAACACTTTGAGCTATGTCTGGCATTATACAAAGTGCAATCTCTATGGTATATGTTTGTAAGTTCTTTTATAGCCTGAGAGCCACTGTAACAGCTCCGGGAAGGTGTATTCGGCAGGTTACAACTATTGAATTTTTATTTATTTTCATATCAATCACAATCTAAGATGAAATTCAAAATAACTATTGTATATTTTTGGGATATATTAACATTCAAGGCGGTCGGCTTGTTCCTTTTAAGACGACAAAACAGTCTGGCTTGTTTATAACTTGACTATATACAGCCTAAAAAAGAAAATAATAAAAATTCTAATTTGCCAATATCATGTTTTTCAGATACATTTTTTTTGTGCATTCTATATAAAGCACGAATTCAAAATATCCACAAGCGCCCGGATAGACTCATGCTTTACGGTTCTTCTATTTACAGTGCCGGATTTAGCTACCTTTTCTGGTGCACAGATTTTTAGCGAGCCTGGAATTAAAAACAGTATATTGTTAGTATATTGCTATTGGGAGGTCGTAGCTGAATCTGTAGGCGGCATTTGAGCCCATCGCTAGGGCCCTCGATTTTAAAACATTTTTCATTGGTGCTCCGCTTCTATTGGCCTTAGTATGATGATATATAGCCTTCCTCGATAAATGTGTTATCTAAAACTGAAAGAATTTTTAAAATCGAATCTGTATTTCCTGAGATTAGCGCGTTCAAACAAACCCTTCAGCTTTATATATTAGTATAGATAATGCAGTTAAGCTAAAGGACGTTATAATAGGAGTTTTGTGTTTTGCTGAGGTTTTCGATAGTAAAGCTTTCGGCTTACAGCATTGCAAAGGTTTGTTCTCGCATTTATTTGCGGATTTCAGCAAAGTAATTTAGTTTGCTTACTTATATATTCTATCCCTTCTTCTACCGTTAATTTATTACGGCTTATATAAGATTTGTAGAAATGATAGAGCACCCAGGGAATTGATTGAACGGAATACTTAAATTTGTAAACGCGCACTTGATTTTTTTTAAATTTTTATTTCCAAAGCCACAAGAGAAAAAAATAAGCCACAGCTTTCTTTAATGCCCCTTTTACCTTTCGAGAACGACTTCTTAAATCCAAAATTGCCAAGAGCGAAAAGTTGTTCAACGCAAAAAAATACATAATTATAAATATTGTAGTCTCCATCTTTGTCTCGAAAATGCAATCATACAAGCCAAAACTCGAAATAATTATGTTGTTTTATAATGGAGTTCCTATGGCCACCCTTCGGGTTCCATGACGTCATAATAATGCATTGTCAACTGATATACATATATGAGCGTTAAGGTATTTGTGGAATCAGTGGTTTTATATATCTTTTTCTCAGATCTTCATATCTCAGCTCAGCTCTTCCCAGATCTTTTATAGATCCTTATACAAAAATTAATCATTGTTAGTTAGTCTCGCTAAAACTCGAAAGTGGACTATTTTGAATTCTCTTGCTTTTGTTTTATTCACCTTATTTACAAAAAAAAATGCAGATTCCATCGATACTTCAGAATGCATTAAATAGTTATAGTGAATCTTAAGTCTTGTTTTTGACTGACCTGCAATGTAAAATGATTGTTCCTTAAAACGTTTGGCCTGTGTAACGTTTTATATAAAAGGCATACAGGAGTTTGGTTACTAAGAGGCGAGCCTAAATACGGGTAAGACAACGTCTGTCGGGTTTGCCAGTTATAGGTATAAAATCTGAGGTTAAGGCTAAGTTCGCAATAAGAAAACTGGAAATTGTCTTAGCTGCCTGTTCTAAACGCTCTTGTGTAGTCGAACTTAGCAGGGCGCCATACAATGACCCAGTAAAGTTATTTATAATATCCAGATTAGCATTGTTACACAGTCTAGGCCTGACGTAGCGCAATAATATTTGACGCATAGATAGCAAATAACTAGATTAGAAAGATACTGTTTTAATCCAAGTAATCTTCGAAACGAATCGACGAAACTTTTACTGGTAGATAGATAGTTTAACAAAGAATAACATAGAATACTTTGCTTCTAGCTAGCGAGCGAAATCGCGGGTTACAGCTTGTTATTAAATAAAAATTATGAGAAGTTACTAAAATTACTTCGTTTTACAACTTTGAAAACATTATGGACGAAATAGAAAAAATTCTTTTTATTTTCAAGAATTCGGATCGGAGCTGAAAATTTTGATAGTCATCTTCTCTAGTATTTTAATAATTTTATGAAATTTGTAGCATTATAAAATCAATAAAACTTAGTCTATTACTTTTCACTAACACTTATTTATGAGAATTAAATACAAAAGCTTGAGAATCGCTTGATTATTCAAAAAATACCAGGTGAATAGATAACATATATCAAAATATAATCACAGAACAATCACGTTCCCGCCAAAAAAAATTAAGTTAAAAACACATCGTATACTAAGAGGAAAATAAAAATTTTGTACTAAAAGCAGAGAGTACAATTTTTACTTACCCAATAATTTTGCCGAACCCTTTTTCTTTTTGGCTCTGGACTCCAACATGGATAATTCGCTGCCTTCTAAGCAGTGACAGTACGCAAATAACATCGTTAATGTTATTATTAATTTCCACATTACACGCTATTTCTTATATTTCAGTCAATGATTAGTGATTCAAATAAAAATCTTTATATCAAAGAGGTAAAAAAATTCCCGCCAATTTCACAGCGTACATAGATCACGGTTGATTTTTTTTTTTGTGTTTTCAGGTGCAAGATGTCCACGGCACAGAACTATACAGCCAACGTGCTCTTAAATAAATACCTCATATTTTAAAGACTCCCGTAATTTCTTGTAGGCTTTATGAATACATGGAAAGTTTCGTATTGTTTTCAGACTTGAAAACAAATTGACTTTTCTCCTCTCTGTGACTAATGCACTTGTTTGGGAGCGATTAAAACCTCTTTGTGTTTTGCACGCGTTCAACACATCGTGATTTGCGTATTCAAATTTTATGCTTTTAAAAAAATTTCACCGTACTCTCAAAGAAAGTGAGTTCCACCACAATGCTTTACGGGAAAATGGTTTTGTGTCGCTTTCGGCCAGTGTATTGTTTATGAAAACGATCTCGGGATAAGCCACACTTGAATGTATTTTTTACCTCCAGTTATTTTATCTATTAAAACAACTTCTTAGAATTAGTTTCCTGTATTCTATATAAAAAAAATCTTAACTATCTATAACCTGTAACCGCGCCGTAAATTCAGTCGTTTTGTTAAATTTTGAAGGCTTTTATTCTTTTGCGCGGAAGCCTAACTATTTAGCTAAAACAAAAGTAGCCTATGTTATTCCTCATAAAATTAGCTATCTCCCAATGAAAGTACCTTCCAAATCAGTTCAACTGTTTCGGAAACGACTTGGACAGACAGACGGACTGACAGACAGAGAAAAATGTTTCAACTTGCGATTTTGCTATGAGTATCATATGCAGTAAATAAAAAAAATTGACATTGCAGACCCTTCAATTTTATTTATACGTATAGACTAGCAGCTTCCCTCACCTTCGTCCGCGTGATTTCAGTGATTTTGTTACATTTGGAGGTTTTTTTTTGTGGAACATTAATTATTTTTCGAAACCTGAATAGGCTATACTATTCCTTGCAATATACGCTATCCCCCAGTAAAATGTTCTTCAAAATCAATCCAGCCGTTTCTGAGATTACCCGTATAACATAAAAACTAGAATATGCGGCGGCAAAACTTCAAAAAAATTTACTGTAAAATTGTATTTCGCATTGCAACAGATTTAATGCGTCTGCGAAATGAGAAAATTAAGGAAGATTGAGAGCTCCTCGCCACTTGATGAGTGGCTGTAAATTAAGCGGCTTGCATATTTAAAAAAAAAGTTGCCGCGCAAAATTTTAATACCAAAGAGGAAAATTGTCGCTGACAGTTTTAAGCGATGCAAAAAGTTTACTGCTGTCTCGGCATTTTATAACTGACTCAGTGTTATTAAATACATGAGCTACAGAAGGAAAAATATGCATGCACAGAATAGGGTACTTTCCACTAAAAGAAATCTTAACAAATTTTTATTCCGGATATATGACGGAAGTTTAAATAAAACCATAAACCAAGTGGAATTTGTAAAATATGTCAGATTGTGAAATATTTTGAAAATATACATCAATTCAATTGAATATGTAAATCACGTGAGTTCAAACAGCAACTTAAATGCGTGACGTTACTGCGTATAAACCGGGGCCCCAGACATAGCTTCATTTGAATGATCATTTCAATGATCATGTTGCGTGGCCGGGGACTTTGTGTAACTTCACAAAGTTTTGTAGAACTTTGTATACTTCGAGGAAAAATATGCAAATACTTTGAGCTATGTCTGGCTCCGGCATAAAACTAATTATCGTTGCTAACGTATGCTCCAATCACATTCGAGTACAGCTGTTTGTTTAGCACGTCGTAACGTCAAACAAGACGCCATGATAGTCAGAGCGTTTTGGCGCTAAAATTTATGTGTATTTATAAAAAGGCAAAATTAACCAGGTTATGGTTTGTTTTTCGCCGGAATAACATTTTTTTAGGTTTAGTTGACTGCAAGGCGTAATAAAAACTACTTTCTGAAAAGTAGTCAACTAGTCTATAAGAGTTTACTGGAATATACGACAAACTTACACGTGTTAGGATTATTATAGGTGTGTGATTGACGAAAAGTCATAATTTATACCTATTCCGAGTGCTATATATTAATAATCCTAACACGTGTAAGTTTGTCTATATAATAATAAAGAATATATAAGCTGTACCTGCGGACCTTCCCTTTTTGTATTCACTGAAGATTGGGTCAGTTGTTGTTGCGAACTCGACGAGAGAACATCTCTTACGATTTATTGTATTGATAATTATTTCAATATATATAATCATCAGCAAGTCTTCGATTCGGCTGTCCCGTCGCAAGGAAAATTTAATTAATTTTAATTCTCAAAATAACGGCGAAGACATTTTCGCGATTCATGAATCCTCAAATACTCGTGATATTACCTTAAATCAACGATTGAAATAGTCAAAGTCTAAGATGTTTTATTCATATAGACTTGACAGTACTTATGATCGTCATTTTTTAAAATCATTATTATAACATTTGGTGATAAATTTTACTACTTAAAACCTAAGTTTACAATGGTTCCGGCGCACCCTGCACTGAAAAGAGCCCGCAACAAACTCAGTCAGGTAATATTCTTGTTATCACCATTCCACAATAATTCAGACACGGTTAGAGCAATTTACTCCCAAGCTTTAATTATACACAATGAATTGAGTGACTATCTATTTATGAAAACCAATTGTTATTATTATATTTTGTGTCTGTCTGTCTGTTTGTTACGGATAACTTCCAAAACGGATTGAACGATTACGAGTGGTTCCAATTAGGTATCTGCACAGGAAAATAAACTCTGGTATAGGAACTCTTTGTATCTTAAAAAAGTCCTGAAATCTAAAGCGAACGAAGTCATTATAATACAGCTAGTCTATACATATACTTAAATAAAATTGAAAGGTCTTTTGGTACTTAAAACATTTTTGTCCGTCTGTCTGTGTGTCTGTCGGTTTGTACCGGGTAATCTCCGAAACGGTCGAACCCATTTGGACGCGACTTCTACTGGTAGATAGCTAATTTTACACAGGCTAATTCCCTTTTAGTTAAATAATTAAGATTCGACACAAAAAGATGAAAATCCTCAAAATTTAACAAAATCAATGAATTCACGTGAGCGAAGTAGCGAGTTACAGTTAGTAATAAATACATTTACAAATTGTTAGCGAATGTTGTTCCAAAATCATAACGTCAGGTGATACGGCTCTAGATACATACGTACAAACATGCAAATTCATACAAACGTCGATGCCGATGGCCGTTAACCAAAATTGAGGTGTTGCTGCGGGTGTTTTCGTATAGATTTGTCCGGTTAACACGGCTATAGAAATGTATGGAGTAGTTATTACTGATATTTGTATATTAATATGTGTAGCGAAAACTTTGGGTAGCATTTTACCAAAATTGCGCAAACGGAGGAGTATGAAATTTGGAACAATTGTAGTTCATATAGAGGAAGGTGTGCGAATGCTAATATTAATTTTATTATATGCATTATTAATTTATTAAATTATTAAAATGAAACCATACGCACACCAATGACAGACGATTTTAACCATTTACAAACAAATGTATTGGATGATATTAAAGCGTAATCGTGACGACTGTATGTTGTATTTATTGTCAAATTTTATTTATTTCTGTGAATAGAACAATATAATATGTCGTTGTGCTCAAAAGTTTGTGAGTGAAGTTCGACCATCCGGCGATTTCTAGTTATTTAAATTACACGTCAGAAATTATCTATACGTGTAAATAAAATTGTAGTGTGTATTTGTAACGTGCTAATCCCTATTAATCTTAATGCATCTTATTTTATTTAAATGTTAATCCATCTTATTTTATTAGATATAATTTACCTTATCGCTACGTCAGCGATAAGTAAAGCCGTCCCTACTTCAGTACGAACTGCTCTGGAACCTTCGTGGAAGCTACGTTGTCCTACAAACCTACTACCGGTTAAACAAATTTAGCCATTTCCTTATACTGCGCCTAATCAACATTGGAGTTTCTAACATTCTTGTATATAACGCTGCACGCTGCAAATTTATCTTTAGTATGAGCAAATAAAAAAAAATATTTCAAACGAATAATCAAATTTATAAGTTATAAAAAAACAGTTATATGGAGGTAATTATATTTATTTTAATCCTCATATTTAATTTGTTTGACATTTATTAATATACTAGCGGACCCGGCAGACGATGTCCTGCCCTAACGTTGGGCTACTTACTATTTACTACAATTATCCTATATTATCCCCGTTCCCGTTCCCGTTCCCGTTCCCGTTCCCGTTCCCGTTCCCGTCCCCGTTCCTGTATTACTAAGAATAACAAATAATTACGAATTTCTCATTTCTGCTTTGTAATAAAGTGCAAATTGACTCTGACGTTAAGAACACACCTACATTGCCTAGACAACAGTGAATGATTGTAATTTAATATGAACTTTATTGAATAGCAATAAAGTTCAAATTGACTCTATATTTTAGTTAGAAAACGTTTGTATGGAAAAAAGAAAAGGGCTGTTTTTAGCAAAAGCCGCAACTACTAATTCAGACGATCCATGACCACGACCACTCCGTCAGGAGTGCACGACTGAGAAGAAGAAAAGGAACGGAGGAAAACCTTTGATTGCATTCCTTTTAAACTTCATATTTGAGTCCGAAGGTTATATGAAGAAGTATTCATCTCTGTTTTTTATATAGGTGTCCTTAATATCTATCCTTTTTTTTAAACAATCACAACAGACACAAATTCTATAAAATCACATGAGATTATTAATTTAGAAATGCAATACAATGCAAATTGCAACCAATCTCTGAACACGGATCACAAATTTCGCACTAGATGTGCCGTCATAAAGCCTGGCACAGACTACGACACAAATAAAAACAACTTTTACGTTTTGAGATATCAAAAATACTTCAAAATGGTGTATATGTTACGGTACTATTGCTTTATGGAATAAGCTGGTTGACATTTCTTAACTTTAGGTCATATTCTTTAATAAAACAGACTCTTTAGTTCCAATAGTAGGAAATAGCTTGCAGAAATATAAGAAGATTGACTTCTACTACTCAAAAGGACCTTTGAAGGTACCATAACAGTAGTTATTTTTGTATCATGTAATAAACCAAACTTTATATAATAACTCATCTTTTATGACTAGCTACTACCGTTCATTAATGTAAAACAAAAATTATAGCATCGTTTAATAAATAAATGAAATTAATTTAAAAAATATTATTATGTGTTTAATAAATTATCGATAGATAAATACAGCGGGTCCCATTGTTATACGTGCCATCCGAAAAACAGAGGAGGTAGGATATCAAATATAAACCAGTTTTACAATGGGCTACCCATCTATCACCCAGAAGCAGCTAGAGCTCCTAACCTAGCGATCTGTTACCGAGGACGTGTTGCATTAATATTAATGAAAAAGTCCATCTTGATAAGGAAAAACACTTTTATTGTTAATTCACAAAATTGGTTATTAATTCCTTATATGTATCACTCGGTTAGAATTGTGACCCTAACTGATGCAACAATGAGATGCAATCCCTTTTCTTGCTGCAGTGATTCTAACAAAATAGTAATATGATCTAATGAAGAGGTGCAGCACCTAATGATTTAGATATCAGGGGTGTAAAGATCGACGCAAATGGCGACCTCTGATTAGGCCATGACCTCATAGAAAAAAGCACGCTGAATATATCGTTTAAAAATAGCTGGAAACAAAAAATATTACTGAGCGATATTCTAAAATCGAATTGAACCAATCAGTTATTAATCATTTCGACTTTATAACATATAAAGTTTTAGTATTTTTTTTAAGTATTTTTTTAGTTAGTATTTTTTTTAAGTATATTAGAAATACTTTTTAGGTATGTCTAATATTCCCTTTTCCCCCTTTTACTAAGCTTAAATTAAAAGCTTGTATTAGGAGGGGGTACGACAATACCCCAACGGCGGTGGGGTTTGAACCGGGTTCCTTGCGGATTTCATTCCATACCTTATACCGTTGAGCTATATATTAACATTTTAGATATTTAATATTTATAATTTTATTAATATTTTTCTTTAAATGTAAGGCAGAGCCGTCACAGAAGGAAACGCGCCAAGAATACCACCACATGACGTGACAGCATTGTCGCCACTTCACGCCGATCTTATGTGAGAAAGAGGTATTGGTACCCGGACGCACCAAAACAATTTGGCCCTTACAAACAGACACTTCTATTGTATTTAGGTGTATAGATTTCGAGGTTATTTGCAATTTGTTAAACTCTTGAAGTTTACACGAGTACGCTTGATTTGATAGTATTTACTTAAACTTTTCAATAAATACTGTACAATTCAGTTTCAATTGGAAAAATGAACAGATAAAATTTTGATTAAATTAACAATGAACTAATAAAGTTTCATATAAAAACAAATTGATGCCCACAACTTCATTCGCGTAGTTATAAGTTTATAGTTTAGATATTTTTAATCACTAATTTTTAGCTAGAAAACTTAGCCACGAATATCGACGAAAGAATGCAAGGTATGGAAAATGCTCCACGAAGAAATATATATATATAGATACCTCCCATGTAAATTGAAATAAAGTCATCAGTACATGACACATTTGTGTGTAAATTATATATTCAATACTGACGATTACATTATTGTATGCAAAAATATTTTAAAAACTGTCTGTTATATTGCAATTTAGTTGTTTGTAACGCTCAACTGTAAAGCTGGGTATTTAGGGTCATAACACAAACAAGTAGACAAGGGTGGACGAATTTCGACCACCCATCGATCTCTAGTTGGTATACAAAAGAGCGAAAGGTCATCTAAAACGAAATCTCAGGTAGCACATATCCACTGTCTCTGTTGAAACTATACTTTGTAATAATACTCCCGATTAGAAAAGTTGAAACAGATGGAAATATGTGAATGAAATAATAGAGGGAAATTCAAATAAAAACGGATGTTTAACTTAGAAAACATCGTAATAGTACAATACAGTTGTAGGAAAATTACGCGCGAGTTCATCTCGGAAGTCAAATAAGCTAGCAGAGTGGATATGAGCTCTACACTGCAATCAAACTGGCTCTATTTTCTACGCGGATATTCTATGGTATAATCAGGCAATTATATTAATGTTACAGAGGTATGTAACCTATAGTTAGGCCTTTGCCAAGGACTGGGGCTTGGATGATGATGATGAATGTGGCAAAGAAGCATAAATCGTATAAGGCTTCGGTAGAAACCTCTATGCCTTTTATCATTCAGAGGACATGCCAGTCCCATCGTAACCTAATTAACTTCTAACTACTTTTAATCTTCTATTGCAAATATAGTATATTGTATGGTATAGTGCAGTATTGTATTGTATTGTATAGTATAGTATTGTATTGTATTATATTGTATAGTATAGTATTGTATTGTATTGTATTGTATTGTATTGTGTTGTGTTGTGTTGTGTTGTGTTGTGTTGTGTTGTGTTGTGTTGTGTTGTGTTGTGTTGTGTTGTGTTGTGTTATGAACAACCTTGTTGTACTGGACCTGTGATAAAAACCAAATACCATTATATGAGACACAAAAGAGGTAAGTTTCTTATTTACATTCAAGGACTTATTATTTAAAAAAAATACAGTCTTACTTTTTTTTATATAACATTGGGCTGATATTTCGACTGAGTTACTACCAACGCTCATGGATAACGGCACTACCTGAAGACTTGCAGATGAGATGACGGTATTTGAGGAATTTTTCTAAAGGTCCCCAAAATTGTTTTGCTTTGTTTACCAAACACTTTACTGGCGGTCTCCACACTAGTGAACCTGTATCGTGGAGGCCATAAAACTATTACCTTAAATGCTAACATAGGACTAAGTGAGTTAAATAGTTGATTCGTTAGATTGTTGCAATTAAAAAAAGTAAAAAAAATATAAATAAAATTAATGGAAAGATTAATAAATAAAATAAAATACTCCGGGAAATATGGCATAATTTTACTGTTTATTTGGTGTAAATACATACTATACTAATAATAGCAAGATTTTGAACTTTTTGATATGAAAGTGAAACACAGCTGCCGGTATTAGTCCAAACAATTCCTTGGAATTTTTATATAAGACATTATAAAAAATACCTTTTTCCCTATTGATAAATACGTTTAAGACATGACTTATTAATATAATGTTACTTAATATGACGTGTTTAAATATAATTTTGTTTCCGATGTTTCAGAGCTAATATGACCGTTAAGACAACCTATTTAAGCCTTAAGCCTCCAAAGAGGGGCCTAAAGCTACCGGAAAGTCTCACAAACCGAACAAAACGTGACATCAATACCATCACTTGATGTGACGGTATTGCCGCCACTTCACGCCTAAACCATGTGAGATAGAGGTACTGGTACTCGGACGCGCCAGCCCAATTCGACTGCAGACCGAGAACAAGACTGCAAACGTGGCATTACCTCGAATTATTCTAAAACTATTTATACTTAGAAACGGTTTCGATTCATTTTTCAAGACATCACTATTATACACGGATATAGAAGGACACCAGGGACGGACGGACGGATATGGACGGATCGAATGAGATATCGCACGTATTTTTATGAGCGGTTAATTTAATTTTCACCATTTTCAACTCCTTGACTATACCTATTAACACATATAGCACATCACTCTGACGTGATGCGTTTTATGCTTAATCATGGCAAAAGTAGCTTTTAAAAAAATACATAGTTTCACAATAATTACGCTTTAAAATGTTTTAGAAAGTAGGCGGGTTTTCATGAATAGTAAATTTACTATTTACTATTATTACGGATTATGAAAATTAGATTCAGAAAAGAAAACCAATAAACCACTAAAACCAATTTGGCTGTAGCCACACGTTTTCAAAATTCATTTAGAGGAGGGTTCATTAAGTTTGTTATATGTGCAAATGTGGAGTTTAAAAGTGCAAATGAAAATTTTGTCGTCTCAAATAATATTAAAATGTTCTTCTATTTAAAACGAGGAAATATTCGGACCAAAATCAGATCCAGAATTCAAATCGACCCACGTGCGCACAATTACAACTACCGTATAACTTCTATTATATAGTTTATACTATGATACTATACTATTATATAGTTATATGCCGTATAACTTCGATATAACTTCCTAAGAACCTTACTCACTTGTTTTTTAAACACTCACACATTAAAATTTTTATAAAGTTAAAGTTTTCGATTTCAGTAACCGTCACGTAAGTTCCGTTAAAAATAATGATTTCTATCATCACCTAAAAATTCCGAATTGCTTTAAAAGAGATCAAAGTAACCCAAATAACATGTATGTGAGTAAATTATAATAAATAATTTATACATTTGAGTTTTAGTTACATTAATGCTCAAAAATGTTTATAATTAATATTTTTTTTTAATTGAACTGAATTATTTACTTATTATACTTATTTTAAAGACCTCTATATAACATTAAATAGTATGTTTGCATTTAATGTGGCATATTTTAAAATATATCATTCCCAGCAAGCGATTAGATTATGTTTTTGAATTTTAGAAAGTTTTTATTTTCAATTTCCATTAGCATTTTAATATATGACAATTCGTCAATGGTTCAATATGACTTTATTATAGTTTCATTAAACCACAAAACTTAGGGGTTCAAAATCTTCATTTTAATCTAAAATGTTTCAATAAAAGCAATGTCGGGTCTAATAGCTTCTTAGATCTGTAGGCACGTACGGGATTCCTTGTAAATTGGCGTCGTTAGACCTCAATGATGAAACACTGATTATACTGTAGAAGTAAATTAAGTGAAAGTTGTATCAATTCACTTAAAAAGCTTCAACCTCGTTATATTTATGTTCATACTTATTAATACCAAGTTGGAAACATCGCAACATCAATATGGTCAGATTGTAATGTAAAACATAGCGAGGCATCCCATTAGGATTTTCCATTTAATTCATAGCTAGGCAATTTTAGAACATGTTTTAATATTATGGTTTCCTTTTTATAACTTCAATTTGTAGATTTTTATAAATCATATAAAATTACAGATTTGCAATCATGCTATGGAGTGCGAAGAGTGGCGACACAAAGAAGAAAGGTAAGGAAGTTAAAATATTCTTACGACAAAATTCTCAACTCAACCCCATTTTTAAGGTTCCGTAGTTCTTTCTACAAGGCACTTTTTTCCGCCCGCAAGATGGGTACCCTTAGGATTTCCAAACTATTAGATGTAAAGACTTGAAATTTGCTATGTTGATTGCATAAGGCATGCTAGGAACTGATTAGGAAAATTATTTTGAGCGAAATCGAACAAGAACTTTGGAAGTTATTTAACAGATACCTTTATCAGCTACGGAACCCTTCAATACAAGGGTGTGTTGACACGCTATTGGCTACTTTCTATTTAATATTTTTATCAACTCTTGACAACCCACCGATAAGAATACCAAATGTTGTAGACATTTGGTATTCTTATCCACCTATAGTGTTTACTTGTTGATATGTATATATTTTTTTTTACTGCGAGAAAACGGACATCTTGAAATTATTTGACATTTTACATAGTGATGTGACATAACACGTTAACAAATTTGCCCGTTCAATATACTAAATCTTTAGTTTGTAATCAATTAGTATCAATATCTAATTTAAAAATAACCCATTTATACATGAGTATCCTATTGAATCCTAAACCTGTACTATTAATTCTATAAGTTATTGATTCGATATGAGGTTATAATATTGATTATCTTAACTATATATAACTATGCTATCCATAAACTCTTCAAGGTATATTTTGATAATTTTAATACCCCGTGAAACAAGTTTGCAAAATATGGGAACGATAAGACTTATTCGATAACATGGTACATATTTGTTTATATAAAATAAAGTACAACGCTCGTATTCTCATATTAACATTTGGGAGAAATTTCGGCTTGGGCTAATACGCAACAAGAACTCATAAATACATATTAAAATATATTGTAATATGAATATTCTGGTCCCCTTAATATTACTAACAACTGTGCTGGCGGAAGAATGGGATCCAGCAACGGATCAAATTGTCTATTTTAAAAATAAAACTCTGGTAAGTTATTTGGAAAATGTTCATTTTATATGGAAACCGAGAAAAGTTTCTAGACCTAGCGAGTACTTACCATTAACGCGAAAAAAATGTCGAGCAGCGCTCGGCAATGCGTGTCCCGCGGGCCGTATGTGACACGTGGATCGGCTCTTTGTGGCCCGCGACTGTTTTATTTAATATGCCAAACCAATTATTAAAAATAAATAATAATTACATCACACTTCTCTCAGAACAAGCGCAAACTTTTGTAGTGATGTACTAAAATTGAATTGACTTTATAAAAATCTTATTATGTTTACGAACATAAATAGATAAGTAAACACCTATTTCGAAAAAAAGTGTCGGCCGCCTGCATCTAATTGCTTACCGATGTGGTCAGTCTGTAACGCATTTTTGCTGATATGACCCTTTCCTGCCTAAATGTTGTCGACCTCTGGTGTAGAGCAACATACTCAAGCAATAGATATCGTAGATGAACATTGCGAACAATAAAATCCTTTACTCTGTTCTATGTACCTAATTTATATAGTACTATATGACACAAAAACGTCTGGTTTCTAAGGTAGGTTTAATGCCTGTATAACACAGGCACAGGTAATAGACGCCATATATGTAATATAAATGTAGATTAAAGGCTTAAGTAGTGATGTTTATTTGAAGAACAAGTATAAAAGTATCAGTACTAAATAAAGAATTTAATTCCAGGGTCCTGTTGGAATAATGACAACAAGCAGCGGTGCACCAGTCACTTACAGCAAAGCCACCAATTCATTGAATACGAAATTAATATATAACGATTTTTTTATGGATAGTATAACACATGTTGTTCGAGAAAGAATTCCTGAACGTGTGGTGCATGCGAAGGGCACAGGAGCTTATGGATATTTTGAAGTTACACATGATATTTCCCATATTTGTAATGCTGATTTTTTAAAGAAGGTAGGAAAAAAGACACGAGTGATAGTAAGGTTTTCGCCAACAGCTAGTGAAAGAGGATCTCCCGATCTGCTTCTGAGTCCTCAAGGATTCGCGGTGAAATTTTTTACGAAACATGGAAATTTTGACATAGTCGGATTTAATACGCCCATGTATTTTTACAAGGATCCATTGTTGTTCTCTTCATTCGCTCACGCGGTTAAAAGGAATCCAGCAACGAATCTCTTTGATGCCAAAACCATATGGGACATTATTACGTTGCGCCCTGAATCCGTCCACATGTTTCTGATGTTGTTTGCTGGTCGCGCTTTTCCACGTAGTTACCGTAATATGCCTGGTTTCGGAGTTCATACATATCAAGTCGTAAATGAAAAAGGAGTCAAACACTTTGTTAGATGGCATATTTTGCCAGATGTTGGAATTAAAAACTTCACATTTCAAGAGTCTAGAAATATATCAGCAGCTGATCCTGATTATTTAACAAGAGATTTGTATAGAGCTATAGCAAAAGGTAATTTTCCTAGTTGGACGATCTATGTGCAAATTGCAACATCCCATGATGTGAAAAAATACGGTGCTCAATTATTTGATACAACAAGAGTTATGTCGTTAAAAAAGTTTCCGCTATTTCCTATAGGTAAATTAGTTTTGAATGAAAATGTTAAAAACTTTCACGCCGAAATAGAACAACTGGCGTATAATCCTGGAAATCTAGTACGCAGTATATGTGGCGGAGCGGATATTTTATTTGAGTCACGGGTTTTGGCCTATAGACAAGCACACACTTATCGCTTAGGATCAAATTTCAATAGAATTAAAGTAAATTGTCCATTTCAAGCAAACACGTATAATAGAGATGGCCGTCCTCCTGTTAAAGACAATGAAAAAGACGTTCCTAACTATTATCCTAATTCATTCAATGGCTATATTCCAGTTATGGAGAAGGAAAGTTGTGAATTAATCGATATCATAGAAAATGATGCCGTTGATAATTTTGATCAAGTTGCAGAGCTATACGACGAATTATCGATTGATGAAAAAAGGCAGACATTACAAAATCTAGTATTAAGCTTCCTACAACTCACAGACAGTCTTAAGGAAAGAGTTATAAAATTATTTCTAACTATACACCCAGATCTTGGCAAAGGTATCGCACAAGGATTAAATAAAACATCGATAAACTGATACACAACTAATTGGTTTATTTGTAATCTAAATGATATGCAATGATGTGGTATTAAATTTTTTCCGAATATATTTTGTGAAAATGAGAATTTATTTTATCAAATATAGATCGTACCTATGTATTTATATATGTATATGTCTATGACTACGGGGAACAGAATAGTTATATTTAGTAGGTCGCCTAATGCGATAGTAACGTAGTTGAAATTATCAATGGTATTTATAAATCTTATCCTTGTTCATAAGTAAAACATTTTAAGTACTCCTAGTATTTAAAATGAATCCTTGTCGCCGTCTTCGATACGTTTCATCATTTCATTTATGTTTATATAGACTATACTGGATTATTTTAGACTATTAAAAATACGTCTACGAGAAATCAGACACATCGCAATTTTAATTTTATAGAAATTTCCATAGAATTAACTTACTGCGATGGCGCAGCGACCCTAACTGGCCTCGGAGACTAAACGACGCCACTTCTTGCGGTCTTATGCCGTTTCTTGCCACTGCATCGCCTGAAGCTAGCATTGATCCTCTTCGACTTGGTCCTTCCAGTGGTGTTTAGGACGCTCGACCGGTCTTCGATCATCCTGTCGTCCCACATACGCTCGCTTCACCGCCCGATCCTTCCCCATTCTTTATACGTGACCGAGCAATAGAATTAAGTGTTATTTTAATGAGTAGATTATTAGTCTTTTTTAATTTTTATGTATACATATTTATAATTATTGAACACTAATGACTGCTGTAGTTTATATTTCGATAATTCTAATATAATTTGAAACAAGTTTTTAAAGTATGTGAACGATAAGACTGTTGTTTTTCGACAGCCTGTTTGAAAAAACTGTATAAATAGTATAAATTATTCAGCTGTTCGTATTTTGATATTGTCAATTATTGGGGTAACAATCAGAAATAAATTAAGACGTACATTTAAAAATATTAAAATATGATTCTTCTATTTGTTTTATTAATACCAACAACAGTGTTGGCCCAGGAATTAGATCCAGCGACGGATCAAATTGTCTTATTTAAGAAGAGAACTCAGGTAAGTTGTTTGGGGTAGTAATTATCTAATATTCATATTATGCATTATTATATATTATTAGTAATTATCTAATATTCATATTATAACGAGAGGTCTAAACTTACAAATTTTAGAGCTCTCGTTATAGTACATAGTGTTCAACAAAAATTAAAGATCATAAAAGAGCAGCAAACTCGAGGAAAATATCTTCAACATGTTTCATAATAAACCAATTATGTTCTTTATTTTGAAACTATTCTTTGCAATAAAACAGACAAGTTTATTACTATAAATGATAACTATCAAAGTATGGTTATAAACGATACGTAAAGTTTTAAATAGTATAAATATACTTTTAGGAAATAAACAAATTTATAATAGAATGAACGTTTTAAACAATGCTTACGTAAATCCCTATGCGAGCGTATATTAATATTTTTATTCATGTAAAAATAAATGTATAGGACCCAATGTTATTGATAACCAAAAAAGCATTAATGCGTTGTTTGAAATTTTTAAATAAGTATCATTAAACTAACATTTACAGATAAACAAAAAAAATTCAAAGATTTGTCTGATTAAATTGTTTGTTATAAAGCTCTTTTATCAAAATAAATCGTATGTATAATATACGTTATGTAAAGAAAATGTGCACTAAGCAATTAAGCACTTTTATAAGTCCATATATTTCATTCCAATAACATGGAAAAGTATTAATATTAAATAGACATAATATATTTCAACCAGTGCTAGAATGGGTCACCCATCTATCACCCGGTTGCAGCCAGAGCAACTTAACTTAGCGATCGACTCAAATGTCGACCACTGATTAGGCCACGACCTCCTCATTTGAATTATTATATGATCTGTTTGATGAAGAGTGAATATAAAACTTCTGATAGTTATGCTGCAAGAGAAGCACGCGATGAACGACAGATACTAAGCTGGTAGCAATTTAAAGTTTAAATTAAAAATAGGAAGTCGATTTGCTATCGCTCTTTATCGAACCTCGCTACTCTTCTTACTTTATGGTCGAGGATAACAGTTCCTGGAAAATAAATTCACGTCGGGGGAATTTAAGAGATCTGAAGGCATCGGATGTTTTTTCCCCCATTGCAATTTATATATATTTTAAGAAGGTAATCTTTTAACTGATTACACGATGTGAAATAAAAATTGTTCTGGTCACCGGGATTAACAGCTCTTTTAAGTGCAATTCTATTAGACGCTATTAGGCGGAAAAAATTAAAGAAGTTGCAATTTAGACAAAAGTATATTAAATTCAGGAAAATAAAGATTAGTTTCGAAAAATCCACTAGTGTTTGAAATGTGAAAAGGTCCCTTTTTCGATTTATATAAAATCCACCAAATTCCAAGGCAGCAAATTACATCTTTTTTTTATTTATCAGAGGTCAAACGAGCAGGCATTCACTCGAGTGACCACCAACGCCCATGGACAACGGCAACACCAGAGGGCTTGCAGAAGCGTTGCAAATGAAGCTATGTCTGGCTCCGACATAAGACAAAGCAGGTTTCAGTGTTCTACATTTGAAGTGAATAAAATTGTAAATGCATTTTAAAGTACAATTATACATATATAAACATATATAGATGGAAGTAAATAAGTTTTACTTCAGTCGTGTAGTCTAAAGCGCACTATTTTCAGGCAACGGCCTTCGATATACAGTTCTTATTAGTATCAGGCGATGGTCCTGCGATATACAGCATAAAATATTCTAAATAGCACATGGCGTGCCGGAAAAAAACATACATTTATACATTTTCAACCAGGTTCAGTTGCAAGCGTAATGGAAGCCATTCGAAATTTAAAATTCCAATCCGAATAGACAACAGGAACCGGTGGCGGTCGGAAAATAGAACAAGATGGCGACCATTGAAATGAAAAAAACAAAGACTATGGACGCGCAGCTAGAAAAAAGGATGCACAATGGCGAGTGAAAGGCACCCGGGTAATCAGGATGGCTGAAAAGAATAAGAGAATCCCTGTTGCAATCAAATGGACTTACGGGGATAAGTTATATGGGTTTTCTATAAGAGTTATCAAGGATGCAAGGTATCTCTTACGTCCGTCTTAATAAATAATATTGATATGACATTATAGCAATTATACCGGAGCCAGACATATCTCAAAGTTGTTTTATATTTTTGTCCTTGAAGACTACAAAGTACTGCAAAACTTTGCGCAGTTTCACAAAGTCCCCGGCCACACTACATGATCATTCGTTTTTAAATGCAAAAGAAGGTTTTTCTTTAACACTTTAGAGGTAAATTCGAAGCGCATAATGTAAATTAGAGATCACCTGGTGATCGAAATCCGGCCACAAATTGATGACACAACCACATCACCACAAACAGATTTGTGTACTGTATGGCTATTTAAAGCTATGTATTAAATTTCAATTCCTTGTACAACGGCCTTGTAATATTTAAGGATTAATATTTTTACCATCGTCATGACTACGCGTTGATACAATCTAGTGATATGTATTCATGTGTGTGTAAATCGTTTTGCATTGGTGTGCGGGTGGTTTAATTTTACTTATTTAATATATTAGTATTGCACATTTTATAAAAATATAAGCATTTCCACACCCTCCTCTATAATTGTACCAAATTTCACACTCCTCCGTTCGCGCAATATTCGTAAAATGGTACCGAAAGTTTTTGCTTCACGTATAATACATAATATATTGATGAATGCAATGGAATTAAACTGGATATAAAGTCGTCTTATCATATTTAGTAAAGTAAATAATTTAACAGTAAAGTAACCAATTCAATTACTTTAATTAGCCATTTAATAAGCAGTCTATTCTTTTGTACAAAAGCCATGCGTAAAAATAATTTCTACAAAGTGTAGTATTCATTAATGTCCGTAATTAGGACGAAACATAATCTAAATCAGTACTTATTTTAATAGTGAATTTGTTGAGTAATATTGTTTATGCTTACTTTGAGGAAAAGGACAATATTTAACTATCTATCTTTTAACGAGCAATTCTAGTATATATGTATACTAGCTGCGTCCCACGACTCTGTCCGCCTGGGCCACCCTTAACATTTAGGGAGATGAAAAATAGATGTTGACCGATTCTCAACCGTAGCCAATATGCACGCAAAACTTCATGAAAATCAGTCGAGCCGTTTCGGAGGAGTTTGGCACCACACCCCGTGAAACGAGAATGTTATATATTAGATATACATATCATATAATCTAGGAAACGGCTCCAACGATTTTCATGAAATTTAGTAAGCAGAGGATTTCTTTGTTATAAAGCGGCGTTTCAATCATAGAAAAGGGCAGTAATCTAGGTACTGTATAAACGTAAAGTCACTTATCATGAAGTTTCGAAAACCGCGGGACGAACAAAAGTGAAATTTGGCAGGTTAGTAAGTTGTAGTTAGTAGATATCCGGTGAGAGTTTTAACTGAGAGAAACAGCTAGTTTGAAATATAGAAGACTAGCTTCAACTCTCAAAACGTGAAAGTGGTTTTGTCTGTTACGCCTAAAGCGCTAAACTAATTTTGACGAATTTCGGTGAAACGACAGATTGAATCTTGGAGAAGGACGTAAGCTACTTGTAGTCGCGAAAACAAAAATTGAAATCGGTGTAATAGGGCGTTGAAAGTTTGCATGAAAGTCAAACAAAACGCGAACGAAGTCGAGGGTTGAAGTTAGTCTTTTATAATATTGACTTATTATATGGTGTAGCTGAAAATGTTTGAAATGAATATTTCTTTTAAAATAGGAGTATCGTTGAACTTCCATAATTGCCGTACTTGTTCGAAGTTCTTTGAATGGATGGATTTAAATGCTTCGCAATTAATCTCGCTTATAATTTCATGTTTAATATAGCCGCGACTTTGTTCGCGTTGATTTCTATATATTTCGGGGGTCTTATATTTTATGCGCAGTTTTTTTTTACATGAAAGCAGCCCTTGTTATTCTTTATAACAACAGTTATCTACTAATGGAAGTTTAACAAAACCGGTCCATCTAACTTGCTGAAAGTGGAGATTATTCGTATCAAATAGACTGATTCGTTCAGTCAATTTTCTAACTCTACAAAAACTTTTATACTATTTCTATTACTCTGGCTTTCTCTATTTTTGGATACGCTTATCACACTTTAATTTAAATAATTAGGGTTTCATGAAATTTTCAATAGTTGGCAGATTGAATTGATGTTTTAAAAAAAAATTTAGCAACATGCTTACAAAGTGGATAATGTCTATATATATATAAGCAAAAGATCACTAATTCCCAAAAATTCGAAAACCGCGGGACGTACAAAGATGAAGTTGGCATGGTGGTAGTTTGTTAGACGTCCGCTAAGAACAGATTTTTCGATAGGCCTATATAGATAGGATAGGAAGGCTAAGAGCTCTACGCTCTCGCAAGCTTAATTTAACGCGGACGAATTCGCGGGAAACGGGTATTATAAAATGAAGAAAATGTCATGAGTGAAATAAAAATTATGATAAATTCTTATGTCATTTTAATTTTATTTTAGTGGCTTTTGGACAGAAAATGAGTTGGAGGAAGGGTATTTTTAATTTTTTTTAATTTTGTCTGTAACAAGAACCTTCTTCTGACAATAACAAACACAACAAAAGAATTAGGGAAATCGATCCAGTCGTGATGCCGTCACCAAGGGAATTTCAGATTTCTTTATAGATATATCTCTATATAGATTTGGAAAACTTTACATATTACTCTCCCTATAGAATTCTCGTAAACTACATGTTACCACTATCAAATTATCATGATATAACAAGAATATTGAGATGAATTGACTAATTATGTTGAAATTGTAGACTCTGTAAAGGAGAACGGTGAGCTGGTCTCCCGTTTGGAACAGCATGCTTCAGCTGACGCTACAGGCGATGAGAAACCACGTGTCCATGCGAAGACCCAGATAGATGTCCCTGCAGAAGGTGTGCACAGAGTGCTTGTTCAGGATGGATCACATGTTAGCGTTTTAGAAGCCACGGTGCCAACTACGACGTCGACTGAAGAGCAGACTACCAAAGTAAGTTATAAAATGATATTAGTAGACAAATCTTCAACAAAATAAATTAGCCTCTAAGAAGCTTGGCGTCCTCAATATCCTGTTAATCAACAAAACCGGTTCCACTTGCATCGTCGCACCGATCGGTGCGCCGTCTGGTTAAGCAATTATGATTTTAATATACATCTCTGCGAATATCTGAAGTGCTGAGACAAATCAACCGCCGTCCTACGTCATCCCCGGAACCCCCACAATCCCTACAACCACACGACTACTATCACTCAGGTAAATTAACCGGGATTTTACGCGCCTTCCGAAACTCCACGAAGGTTAGATATTAGAAATCCAGTATCTGGTCACTCATCTATCGCGGCCGAGGTAAGAACTGCTTAACCTAGCAATCGACGTAAATGTCGGCCACTGATTAGGTTACGACCTCTTTATCTATACAGGGTAACTGGTGAGACATTTAGAATACTTAAGGAGGGTGTTCAGTACTCGATTCTCGTTATAATTATGTAATGAAAATAGGTACTTCTTTTTTGAGCAAATTTCCCTAAAATTAGATAGTGTGGCCTTAAGTTGTGAAGTTAATTTACTGTTCAAAAAAGTTTGTAAATGCTTTTCCCGACGTAAAAAATTGGTTCGTTATAAAAAATATTTAATGATGGCTGCCAGTCAGCAATAATAAATAAAATTAATAATTCGGTACATTTTAGGGTAAGAAGGGAAAACGGACCCATATGTTATTGAAGGACCAATAATTTGTTTGAACAAAATAAGAGTTTAAAATCACAGTTCTTATATAGTTTTTTATCTTCTAAATCCTCCTTGCATGATTTGAAAGTATGTAAGAAAACTGCAGCATAGTTGTTTTAATTTTGACACCGACTCATTTTTATTCGCGACTATAAATTGAGATGTACGCTATCCTATCTTTCAAGTTGGATCAAACTGCACAATGTTGACAGCATTGCCTTCACTTTACGCCGACCTTATGTGAGAAAGAGGTACTGGTACCTGGACACGCTGGCCAAATTCAACTGCAAACCAAAAAGACTGCAAGCATGGCGCTACCTCTAATTAGATAGACAGAAGTAAAGGAACCCTTTCCTTTGGATGGAGTAAAAGGATATAGAGGTAGATGGAGAGGAGAGAAAGGATGCGGACATTACTGTCACGGAAGATGCAGGGGGAGTAATAATAGCAGCTAGGGTAGTCCGGGGTCGCGTACCTGTGTTGGATCTGACCAGCTATCGGACAGATACAGATAAAAGGAAGATCCGCCCCCTGGATTTGACAATTGCGAACATATAGTCATTTGTGAATAGAAGAACCGTAAATCATCAAGTCGTAAATCCGTATTTTAACAACCTCAAAAATCGATCCAGGCGCCTGTGGTTATTCAAAACTGCGCATAGCGTACAAAAAAATCTATCAAAAAAACATGATATTGGCAACTTAGATTTTTTTTTTTTTTTTTTAGGGTGTATATAGACAAGTCATAAACAAACCAGATTTACGTCGTCTGTAAAATACATCCCGACCGCCTTGAATGTTAATATATGCCAAAAATATGGTCCCAAGTATTCTCAGTATTTTGTTTAATAAAAAGAACCAAGTAAGTTTAAGGTCTCGTAAATTTTAATTCATTTACCTTTGTTATATAAATAATACAGCGAAGAAAAACAAGAGATCCTGCGCGAGAATTCAAATAAATATACGCATTTCACAATAGGCAAAGACATAAAAATGATCATAAGTGATCATAAAAAATTATCAAATTAATAATTAATTTCCTTATAAGACAGAAATACTGAAAAAGGTCAAGAAATTCAAATTTGCGTAACAAAAACATTTTATTAAGGTATTATTTTTTACCAATGTTGAAAAGCAATATCTCTGTTTCTTAACAGACAAATCATATTAAACTAGCGACCCACCCCGGATTCGCACGAGCGCAATATATATAAACCTTCTTTTTGAATCACTCGGTTTATTGATGAAAATCGTATTAAAATCCGTTGCGTAGTTTAAAAGATTGACGGGTAATTTGTAAGCCTGTAACTTCTGAACAACTTCACCATATTGGGTGTTTCTTTTTCTGTTGTGTTCTTTATTGCCTGAACAAAGTTTGTATACTTAAAACATTTTTTCCGTCTGTCTGTTTGTTACGGGAGAGTTCGGATACTGCTGGATCGATTTTAAAGGGACTTTCACTGGCAGGTTTTACAGATAATAATATTTTATTCCTACTAAGGCTACTTTACTTCTTTAAATAATTATAGTACCATACAACAAAAATTAAAACCCTCGAAATATAACAAAATCCTTGAATTCCTGCGTGCACAGTCGCGTGAATCAGCTAGGTACACTGAAAAGGTTCTCGGATCAATTTTCCCCTACATTAAAGATTCTACAGACGAGGATGCGCTCATTTCTCATCAAATGAATTTCCTCCTGTGTTCCCTCTGGTGTTGCAGATGACCATAGGCGTCGGTGGTCGCTTACGTAAACCGCCACTCCGTTTGCCCCTTGTTTTACCATACCAGTTTTTTTTTTAAAATTATCAACTCGCAGACGCGTCGCCGGCGTGTGAGAAATGTTCGAGCTTTTGTATGGGAAAAAATCACACCATTAGAGAATAGTTTTATAGTTTGTTAAAAACCTCAGTTATACGTTCTCATCGGCGTTTCTTTAGCATATGCAAATTGCAACGCGACAAATAACAAACCAAGAAAATAAACTTAACAATGCAAACCCTTCAATAATCGGTTAACAAAAGCATAGTTATAGAATAGAAATTATTAAATTACAACCGCCTTTGTATCGGGATTTGAATAAATTATATTTTCAATACATATTCAAATATGGTTCCCAAGGTGCGCGCGTACGGATGTGCGGACACGTCTTTGCTAATAATTTTGCAACCCTTCCCTTGTATCGACGAATGTCCCTATGGTGCGTTGGCAAGCGTACTTAATGTCGTTGCGGGTTCGATTCTCGCCTCGAGTCTTTTGGATTCAATAAGCTTTAATAATTATTATTTATTTATTTCAATTCAATATGAATACAATGCAAGAAGTAAAATAATTCAAATGAAATAAATAATCCTTAAAAAAATTACCTTAGTATCAAGGTCGGCTGAAACAAGAAAGAAAAACATTATCAATACATGTAAAAGCAAAAGGTATCATCTATCACGAAATTTCGAAAACTGATATTAATCGTAAGGTTGTAGAGATCGTGAGGGTTCCGAGGATGACGTCAGATGGCAATCGGTCATCTTAACTCGTCCCACAGCCGCATCCTCTGCAATCTAGGCGGACCCTGGTATTCCTGTTAAGTTTTTTTAAAACCTTGTGTTGAGGCCATGACGACAGCCTATTGGCATATTCTAATAAGAATGTTTTCATTAATAACGGACTTCTAAAATTCAACTGTATTTTTTTTTGTTGAGTACCTTAGAACTTTCAACTGGGTGAACCGATTCTGATGATTCTTTTATTTGAAAGCTGGTGCTTCCCTTTTCGTCCCATTTCAATTTGGTTCAGTTCACATAATTTGAAGTCGTTTTATTTTGGTTAAAATTTTATATTATGTTTGCCGAATTCGATTTCCGAAGAAAGAATTGCGTGACCAAAAGTATACGAAGATCAATAATTAAATATAAATGAGTGTGAACTCGAAGTGAGTAAAGCCGCGGATTGAGTTAGTTATTTAATATTCATAAGAAAATATTAGCCGTGTACGATTTAATGGGAATTTAGATTGATTTTATCGTTTTGTATTTGCATAATACAATATAATAAAAATTATAATATGTTTTCTCGATTCTTGTAAATTATTCTGAACGATTATATTACGTTAGTGTGAATTAATGATAACGGCCACTCTCTTATTATAATAATACTAGCGCTCCCGGCAGACATTGTCCTGTCCGAACGTTGGGTTACTTACTATTTACTACATTCTATTATCCTATAATATTGTCCCCGTGCCCGTTCCCGTTCCCGTTTCCTTTCCCGTTCCTGTTCCATAATGATTTATTATTTTGGCGTTAATGGCTTAAACGTGAAAGATACATATGTATATGCTGACGTAGGCTTTTTTGTAAAAACTATTTAACGTAAACATTTCCTTCATACGCTATATACATATGTACGTGTACTTCTGACGGTTTTGCAGCGCACGCTAGAATAGCTCGCAGATGGCAGAATTTTCTCCTAATTACTTGAGATTTGTTATTATATTTTGAACGATTCACACAATATCTTTATAATTTATAGCCTATGTGTTATTCTGTTGTATAAAGATATATTATTGTACAGTTTTATTAAAAACCATTCAGTAGTTTTTCCGTAAAAGAGAGTCAACCATACATCCAGTCATCCATACATCCACGTGTACAAACTTTCGCATTTATAATATTAGTAGGATTAATTGTTTAATGGAACATATACATTATTTATTTTGACATTTTAACAGATTAGTACCAGCTGTTTGCCATGACTTCATCCGTGTAAATTAAAACTTCCGTCAGCTCCTATACCTCCTTAACCGGGCCCTATCGAAGCATCCGTTCTTAGCGGATGTCTACTATATGTCTCCCTGCCGAACGTCTTTGTATGTCCCGCTGTTTTCGAGATTTTATTTTAGGTGACCGTTCGCTCTTATGCATATAATATAGATAGATTATTATAATGAGCATTTAACAATTCCAGTTTCAGGAAGTAGGTGTAATTAATGTCAATAGACTGTCTATCCTTATACCTGCATGTCATCTCCCTATACCAGGAACCAAGCAAGCAAGCAAACGTCGGCAGATACCTTTGGATGTTAATTTTTGCAACAACCATGCAACCTTTACGAACAGCCTTAACCTTTAGATATACTCATTATTATTGAATATTATTAAGTAACATCGTTATTGCTAAGTTATTATATTGTTACTAGCTGCGCCCCGTAACTTCGTCCGCGTGGGCCACCGTTATCACTTAGAGTATGAAAAAATAGATGTTGACCGATTCTCAACCCTAGCCAATATGCACGCAAAATTTCATGAAAATCGGTCGAGCCGTTTCGTAGGAGTTTGGCAACTCACCCCGTGACACGAGAATTTTATATATTAGATATTTGATTATTAAGTTCGTTCTGTCATATCTTTCTTGTGCATATTTTTAAAATTTCTGATTTTTTTTAATTAGAGGTAGCATCCCGTTTGCGGTTCTTTTGGTCCGCATCCGAATTGTGCCGGCGGGTCCGAGTACCAGTATCTCTTACTCACATGAAATCGGCATGAAGTGGATGCAATGCTGTCACGTCAAGTGATGGTATTGTTCTTACGTTTCGTTCGGTTTGTGAGACTTCCCGGAAGCCTAAACTCGTCATTAAAGGCTGGCAACGCATCTGTTAGTCTCCTGGTCATGCAAATGCCCATTGGAGTCGGCACTTAGGAACCGCCTGCTCGTTTCCCCTTGTAACATAAAAAAATAATACTTCTTTTAGTATTAACGATATGAAATTAAAAAAGAAATCTATTCTTTAGAAAATTTTCTTTCCAAACCCTATCCTTACGATAATGAACACAAAAATATGGCCAAGAGCGTGTCAAGACACGCTTATATCTAAAGGTTTCGTGTTTGATACCCCATAAAGGTATCTGTTAAATAACTTCAAAAGTCGTTGTCTAATTTCACTCAAAACAAGTTTCTTAATGAGTTTGTATCATGTCCTAACGAACCGGAAAATTTCAAGTCTCTACATCTGATAGCATCCTGGGGGAGATGGGGAGAGGGGTACCTTGCATATGGACAGGGCGAAACTATAGAGTTCCTTGAGGCCCTAAAAAGAAAAATGATCAAATTTGGTGCACTCGTTGGAAAGTTATGCGCGTACACACATTTTGGTGATCCATTTTTATTTATATAGCAGAAAAAGAGAATTTTATATAGACATGAATTGGGTTTAATTATAGTAAAGTTCATTATCCGCTATGTTGTGAGTTTAAGGAATTATGGAAACCGGTTCTCGGATTATCACGGAGACGGGGTCTGCGTTTAAAACTCTCAGAAATCGGAAATTGATTATGTAGACAAATTCATTTCATCCAATGCATTAGCAATTGTGTGAATTTATCTTTGTTATCTCAGATAGTAATAAAAATTTGACTTACCAAGTTTTGAGATAAATTGGCTACTGAAATATTAGAGTTAAAACTATGTATACATCTAAATAAAATTGAAGGATCTGGTTGTATGTCTAAATTTAATTGTCTGTCTGTCCGTCTTTCTGTTTGTCTGTCTGTTTATTTCGGATAATCTCCGAAACTGTTGAACCGATGTGGACGTTACTTTCACTGATTGATAGTTGATTATACGAAGAACAAGATAGGCTATTTTGCTGTTAGCTAAATGATTAGGGTTCCGCACAAAATTCCCTCAATATTTAACAAGATCTCTGGCATCACGCGGGCAAAGCAGAGGGATAACAAATAATTTGCTTAATATAGCGGTATGCGACTAAGGTCCTAAACGGCTTATTTTTTTCGTGAGAATGGTTTAGACTTACCGTTTGACTTAATAGCGCTATTGTCGCATGTAAGAGTTTCTTTGCCGTAAAACGTTTGCTGGGTCCACTTGTTTTAATATTAGGCTATTAGAGTCATACAATACTATTCATTAAATGACTTTTTGTGCGATTTACTATGCTGATGCATATTTTATTATGTTATCTCGTGCCTTTCGTAACGAGGTTCAATACATCAGCTGTCAATGTCTCGAAGTGTTAAAAAGCGACTTTTTTTCTCACTTCTGCGCAAACACAATAGACGGTACAACTTTCAGTCGATTCTCGCCGATGCGATGGCATTACATCAGTTAGTTGGTAACGAATTAAAAAAAATAATAATGAATCGCCGATTCGCGTGAGCGAAGCAATCGAGACCCGTATTCAAATCAAAGATGATGAATTCATCGCTCCGAAGTTACCTAATAAAAAATAAAAAATCATTGAACGAAACTTATGCTATACAGATTTGAGTTAACGTTAGTGAAATGATTTTTGGTGAAAGTGTTTACGTCGGGTAGTTATTGTAGGTTCAAAATTTGCGCAAAACATAATTTACAATAAGTGAGAATTTTTTTGATCATAATATTTTTATTTGAATACAAAAAGAGTGAAAGCTTATTTTTTATTCGACATTAAAAAGTAAGTTTTTATGTTAGGTTCGAGTTTAATAAGAGATATGTGAAATAAGTTCGCTCTCTTCTTAAAGATGTGAAGAAACTTCTGCTACTATCTATAGATACCTCTATAGGTATAGGTACTGTAGTCCCCCCTACAACACGGTACTCTCCTTCTTCTTCGTCGCGGGCTACATTTTCCGCAATTAGTTACTAACGGGGTGACCATTGTGCGTGAAGAGAGAGCTGGTGGGCGTTTACTCCATCCAGCCCAGCTCCTGCCAAAAGTTGAGAATCCGCGAGGCTTGACACAATACTCTTAATGGTATTAATATTATCACAGCTGGGTATAGACCTCTCCCCGTTTTTACCAGTCTTGAGCTAATCTGGACCAGTTTCGACCCGCGACAGATATTAAGTCGTGAACCCAGTATTTGCTGTACGAATGCTCCGCTTTCCTACCCTCGGCCATCAGTTATTCACTGTCTGACCCCACCTGTAGTTTAAGATGACCGATTGCCATCAGACGTCATCTTCGGAACCCCCACGATCTCTACAACCTTACGACTAATATCACAAAGTGACAATAATCGGGTCCCACTTTTTTACGTGCCTTAAGTCGTCCAAAATGGTAAAGCACTTTCTTGGTCGACTATAGATGAATTTTGTTAATCCATGAAAATCTCGGTTTTATTTTTGTTTATATTATACCTTTTAGGTTTGGAACCTTAAATAATACAAATCTCAAGTTTCTATGTCTCAACCTGTTACAGATAATGACTAGCAGATCAAGTTTGCTTCTGATCTCTGTCCTCTACGTATCAATTAGCGAAGCGACGGTTCCAGGCACAGCAAGTGCTAATGAAATATACCAGCCACGAACCAAACAAACGCCCACATACAGCGCAACTTTATACCCTCAAGAATCAGAGACTAGATACGTGAGAACTCTAGACGGAGTATGGAACTTCAGAAAGTCCCCAGTGGATCCAGAATATGGTTATCGAAATGGCTGGTACGAGAAAGACCTTGAAAAGGTAATTTTTTTCTATCTATCTTCTACTTCCTAGCGATATCCCGGTTAAATACCAGGGTCCGCTTAGATTGCAGAGGATTTGGCTGTGAGGCGAGTTAAGATGACCGATTGTCAATCTGAAGACATCCTCGGAACCCCCACGATCTCTACAACCTTACGATTAATATCACAAAGTAACATTAATCGGGTCCCACTGTTTTACGTGCCTTCCGAAACACGAGAATTTGTTACTTCAAGTCCGTTTCAATACAAAAACTCGAAACGTTGAAATCAGAGTTGGACCAGAGACAACAGATATTGCTAATTTACAAAAAGCTGCTGATTTTGTGAAGGTGAGATATTTTTTCTTTTGAATGTTAATTGCGTAGAAATTCATTCTGAGGTATTTTTAGAGTTCCATACTTCAAAGGAATAAAAGAACCTTTATAGGACAACTTTGTTGTCTGTGTCAAGATCCTTTTTCACAAGAATGCACAGAGCTTATAGGATCTCTTCATAGAACCATCTGTCTGTTAAGGACCTTTTTATAACGAATGCGTAGAAGTTAAGTGTTGAAATTGCTACCTATTGAGGTGTGTGATCCCTTAAAGGTGTGACAAAAATCAACCTTCTAAGTGTACTCAATCAAAAGATATGGCTATTCATGTTAGATTTCCTATAAATTTGCAATGGGAACCAAATCCTGTATGGTAAAATACTTATAAAATACTTCCCAGTGACCTAAAATTATGAAATTTGGCAAGAATATCTTGTAGCACGCCTAAAATTCGAAAATCGTAAATTTGTGGAAAAAAGTTGCAGTTCATTTGTCTAATTAAAATAAATAAAATAAAATAAAAGGTTATTCGTAAAGTAACCTTTGTAGAGTCTATCTCCTGATGGTGCTTCGGTGTCGAAGCAAAACGTGCGTTGAGGCACATCGGAAAGTCAGTGTAGTGCTGTGCTTTGGTGGGCCGCTTCACTTTCTGTACAAATTTGGGTCGTACCAATGCATTTCACACATTATTTGCAAAACCAGGAATAGGACCCTTCGGTTTCGTCAATATCGATACGGAAGCGCTAGTGGAAGTTGAGTAAAGCCTCAGATTTCCATATGGAAATAATATATATATATATATATATTATTCAGATTTCCACACTCTTAATTTAATGCGCAATCTGGTAACCACCTTCAAGATATACTTTTTCAAATGTATAGAAAACAAATCTTCTAAATTACTGCTATGTAAATCTAAATCTTCTAAAATATACTAATTAAAAAATTAAAATAACGTGTCCAATACTTTTGATTTCAGAGCGTTTTGATGTGGTTTTCTATAAACGGAAAATTAATCAGATGAAAGTTTGTTTTTCGCTGAAATATTTATATTTTAAGTTTAATTGACTGTAAGTCAATAATATTAACTAATTTCTAGAAAATACTCAACTAGCCTATCAGGCTAGTTTACTATTGCCTAATTGCCTAGATAGACATACATTCTACATTTAATAAAGTGTATATTAGGAAATATAAAAAAAAGCATTACTTATTACATATTTTTGGTCATAATTGTGACATAAACCAACAGTAAATATGTACAGAGCCCGGATGGCACGTCTGCTCACCATGGATCACTGATCGCGAATGGCTGACGTTAACGACCCAATCAGTCGTTAATGTAACATAAATCTACATCTACCCACAGTTTAACTGCGAGTACATCACATATATGATTGCAATTCATTTCGACGGTGTTGTATCCTAAGCCCATTTTTGGTACACAGTTTAATTTCCACCAAATTATATAAAAGTAAGGAGAGCTATCGTTTTAAGGCAGACTTACATCAGACGAAAGAATGCTTGTTCCACCCCTACTCTATCATTTTTTTTTTAGTTGAAACAAACAAAGTTAAAGCATTTCTGTTCTGTCTGCGTGCACGTAGATTCTAAATCTAGCTTTTTTTTTGCTCGTCGATATTTTGGTGTAAACACTATGAACGAGCATTCGTTTACACTAAAAGATCCAGAAAGAATGCTCTTGTTACAGCTCTAGCTCTATGTTCGTTTGGTGTAAACCTAGAATTGGAATGTCACCGACAATCTCTACAATAATGCCACTGATAATTGTATCACATTCTTCACAGTACATGTTTCCGTGGAGGTTAATATGGAAAGCGATTACCGGGGCCCAGTGTTCAGTGGTAGTGGGACAGCTTCCCGGGGCGGCGCGGGGGGGCGCTCTCGTACTCGTAGTAGTTAGACTGGGGACGAACACCGCTCTCCTTGCATGAGCGCTGGGAATGATAGCCAGACGCGCCGACTCGACGGCTGTTGGGAAAAAAAGGCCAATTAAATTATTTTATTTATTAAACAAAAATATTCAGCTTATTTTATAAAAAGAAAGGTAGACTAATATATATAACATATGGTAAGGCAGATCAAGTCACATATTGTCACTTAACCACAGACACGCGCTCACCCTCAAACTGTTCCTTTTACTGTATTCGGTAAAATACTTTCAAGTTTTACAGCATTGAAGATCTGCCTGATTGCACAGATGATGAAACAAGTCGGTTGTTCACCTGAGAGACTACCGACGCCCATGGATAACTAGGACACCAGAACGCTTGCAAATGCGTTGCCGGCTTTTGAGGAATGAGTATACCCTTCTCTTGAAAGTCCCTAAGTCGTGTCAGGTACGTTGCTGATTTCATTCCACCCCTTCTACCGTTGAACTACTGTGGCTCAGTGTCATATCAAAGGAATAGAGTGATATTTAGTTCACGAACTCGCTGGACATTGATTAAGAGAGTGTGTAGCACATCCATAAGCTATAACGTTTTGCGTTATGAGGCGTGCAATAATAAGATATGAAACCAAATATTATCGGGTAACTAATTTAATTCTCCATTGAGGAAAATAGTAGAAAGTTAATTTGTAGCTTAATAAGACTCAGCATTTAATATAATTATTATGTTGTTTGTATTTGATATTGGGATCACGTACGGAAATAAAACGGTCTATCGATTTATAGTATTGTTTCGTCTTATATGATTCATTGCAGCGATTTCTCGATAAAAGTACAGAATCCTGATTCCTGTTTAGGGAAGAACACCCCTCCCCCGGTCACCAATATGTGACATTGAGTTACAACGGGCTGGGGGCAGTAATGTTGTTTATCTCCTTTTTAATGTTTCGAAAAGGTCGTATTATATATTACTAAACAGAAAATAATATTAGTAGAGTAAGGAAAAGGGATGGAGTAAAAGGATATAAAGGTAGATGGGGAGGAGAGAAAGGATGCGGATACTACTGTCACAGACAATATAGGGAAATTGACAATAGCAGCTAAGGAGCTTCGGGGTCGCGTACCAGTAGTGGATCTGACCAGTGATCGGACAGATAAAGGAATATCCATCCTCAGTGAGAAGAATATATCAAAACACCGGAATCAACCGTATTCCGGTTCCTCATCGACACAGGTGCTAACGTATCTGAAAAACAAATAAACGCAAGTTTAACCACATCAATTGTCTTTACGGCGCCAAGGGAACAGCGATACCTTCTTACGGCGAGCGAACAGTGAAATCGAAGCTTGGCCTAAGAAGATCATACAGTTGTAATTTTGTGATAGCAGCAATGGCATGAACTATCCTTCTTCTTCTTCTTTTCCAAGTGTAATCCCGGATAAGTACCAGGGTCCACTTAGATTGCAGAAGATATGGTTGTGGGATGAGTTAAGATAACGGAATGCCATCTGACGTCATCCTCGGAACCCCCACAATCTTCACCCCTAACTCTGTATAACATTGCCCGAGGTATAAAAACCACATTAACGCTAATATAGCCCCGGGCAACAACTAGTTGGACACTCACAATACGGCTGGTACGGCAGTTCAAAGTCGCTCAGCGAGCTATGGAGCGTGCTATGCTCGGAGTTTCTCTGAAGGATAAAATTCGTAATGAAGTTATCCGACAGAGAACTAAAGTCATCTCGCAATTCATGGCGTGTCACTCTTGACTATGGTAGGAGGAACTTTTTAAAACTAACCAGTAACACCTACACGCATACGCAAATACACACATACACAAGCACAAGCACGCGCGCGCGCTCGCGCCACACACACGCATTAATTTATTATTTTCATTTTTGGATACTATTATTACTGAAATTGTTAATTTTCTATGGAAGGTGGTTCCCAAGTGGATTTCTAATTTGAAGACCATTGAAACATAAAATTTGTAACTCAATTTTTGGGCAATAAACATTCTATTATTAAAAAAAAATACTGTTAACATTTTGATCAAAATATTTTTTTTAAAACCAAATTAGTTTCATTGATAGATCAAAGTCCTAAAAACCTTGAAATCGTCTCACGTATCAGTCTATAAAATGTACGTATATATCAAAAGATGATCTCACAGGAAGTGCTTTGCGTTTCGGCTTTAAAATTAACTTTTCCTTACAATTCTGTATAAATAGTCTACACTCGATGTAAATAAAACATTTGATTAATATATAAATACTTTATTCCTTGCATAATTTTACATGAATCACATATATTTATTTATATATTTCATTATTAGAAAGGACATCTAAAGCCGCACTAGTATGCTGGATTTGGCTAGGCAGGCGAGGGAACACTGGCAGTGAAGATGAGTGTTAGTTTTTTTTTTTTTTTATATGTTACAAGGGGGCAGACGAGCAGGCAGTAGGCACCGAAGTGCCTACCGTCGCCCATGGGTGAATTATAGTATTGCATGTATATCATTAAAGTAAGTTTGTGTGTGTGTGTGTGTGTGTGTGTGTGTGTGTGTGTGTGTGTGTGCGTGTGTGCGCGCGTGTGTGTGCCCGTGTGTGCGTTCATATCTTATAAAAGATCTTCTGAGTCCGATTGTGTTACTTTAGTAAGCCGCATTTTTAAAACCTGTTTAATTTTATAATCGCTATAATTTATTAATTTTAGACTGTTAAATTTATTGTATAAGCGATGAATAATCGATTTGTAATGCCATCTAGCAAATACAGTTTTAGATTGGTGTAGAGGACAGCGATCTATTCTTTTATTTGTTTTAGGAAGTAGGTGAACAGTATGTCTATGATATCTTCGAATGCATTGACAAAATGTAACTTGTCACTAATCGTGTCAAGTAAAGTTTTCGGGGACAACCACCTCAACACCTCAACATCTGGTACTTATGCACGAAGCTGGTCATTGTTTAGGATGTGGCACTGAGCGCTGTGGCGCTAAGGTGCAGTAATTTGGTTAATTTGTGCCTATGTTATCGCAGGACAAACGACCAACGTGAGATAGGGGTTTAAGCCGCTGGCTATATGCCAGCCTGTGGCATTTGGACCCAGATACAAAGTCGCCGGAAGGGACATTTTGATGTGACATGTCTGGCGGGTCAGACCGATATTTTGTTTACGCACGTGGTGAGCTGAAACCGTGAGCATATCGTCGCGGGGGGCGGGTCAATAACCACCACCAAATAAAGTAAGTAAAACTATCGAGAATGTTCGTGCTAGGCCAATAGGTAGGGGCGTAGCTACCGCCTTATCAGTTGTATACGAATCACATATCGAATCTATGTATAATTAGGATTACTTATAAAAAATACGAAAGTCAGTAAATGAATCATTTGCTTAAGGAAGCGAGAATTTTAGCAACTTTTTTGGCCCCCTTAATACATTTTGATCCTGTATCAAATTGTGTTAGGGCCCCTCTAAGGCAAGTTAAGCCACTGAGAAGCGGATAGATACGTTTTAGCAGTTTTTTAACTTAAAACTTTGTTTATCTATAACAATTGATAGCACCTCGTCTGAATATGTAAATAGTGTTTAATTCTATGTAGGGAATTATTTCCTCAGAGGCAAAGGGAATGGGGAAATCTGTTTGTATTAACAAATGTGTGTCTCTTTCGTCTTCTTCCAACTTCCAGCAGTTGGTTTACTTTGAGAAAGAAGGCATTTTTTGCTACTCTCGCTTTGTTTAGTTTTATTTAAATGTTCTCATACTTTAATATTATCTTTCAGTAGAGCTTGAACTATTTCTTAGCACGTTTCGGACTAGCCAGAGACAGCTGACTGCCAACCCTCGGTAGTGAAGAGTAATTAGAAGAAAAAGAACTTGAGCTTGAAGAGCTCTGTAGATCAGAAGAATTATAGATGTAGAGATACGTAATAGATTACTCATATCGTTATCCAGTTATTGAAGATCGCGTATAAAAGCTATCAATAAGCAAAGATGGGTGACCAATACTAACGCTGGTTTTCAAATATCCAACCTCCTCTGTGTTTCGGAAGGCACGTAAAACACGACAGATATGGATTTTCATACGACTATTTCCGGCCGCCGCTCGACCAGTACAGCAAGTTCGACTTATTTCGAAGAAGGTTGTCAAAATAATGCTCAAATTTCCAAGCATGTTTGAGAAAAGGATATTTATTATTTATTATGACCCAAGTGACGAGTCGTCAACTTCTTCCCTTCGCTTACTTTAAGAAGAGATGCAATAATTTACTTGTACATAAGCAACCAGGTCCGTTTCTATCATCTCTGCAACTATCTCTATGTATGCCGATATGTAAGACGAACGGAAAGTAACTGGTACCTATCAATATACATGAGGCGTAATAAGCAAAAACATAGATCTTCCGCGCAGATAATGCTTCAATGCGCCGCTGTGATTATAGTAGAGATTCTAACCTGACCCGCCATTACTTGGGATTATGTAAACTCAGTACAAACGGACAGGAAAATATGATAACTGTGTCAATTCATATACATATAATATATAATGATATTAAGGTTTATCTTCTTCTTCTTCTTCTTAGCGTTATCTCAGTTAAGTACCAGAGTCCGTTTAGATTGCAGAGGATATGGCGTTGGGGTGAGTTAAGATAACCGATTGTCATCTGACATCATCCTCGGAACCCCCACGATCTCTACAACCTTACGATTAATATCGCAAAGTGACATTAATCGTGTCCCACCTAATTAAACAGAAAGATAGGCGACCGGTCTTAATATTATATATAATTATGTATACAGTTAGAAAAACAATTGTTCGGTTTTGGTGTCTAACTTTTCATTAGCATTCAATAACAAATATGTACATACATTGTAATTCGACACTTGTCGGTACATTGGTACCTACGCTTCAAAAGATGTTCTCACATTAGGACTTTCTATATTATAATATCTACAACAATACTGAATATTGCGTGTTTGCAAACGCCTCTTACTAGTTCCAAATGTCTGATGTATGTTCACTTCTTTTTTATTGAGGTTATATGATTATGAAAAGACTACTCTGAGATAGAAAAGTTAGGAATGAATTAAATCTATTTAATGTATGTCATGAACTTCCGCAAAGTCGCTCCTTTTTATATGATTTCTTAGAGGAAAGTTAGCCCATATTTTAAAATCATTATTGTAAAAGAGGATATATACATCTCTACACTTTCTGTTTATTTTAATGTTACAAAATATTACAACCAAAGCCATAAACTCTTTTGTATTCTGTAAATACCGAACTGTAGTTGGGCCCATACCGTTTGGCAAAAACATACTTTGAGTCCTCCTGAAGAGCCGCAAAGGCGTCGTTTCCCAAACTCTTTTCCAAGCCGCGATTTTTTAAAAGCATTATCTCTAATTATAGTATTATTCTCTATTAATAGTCGGATGGATATTCTTTAATTATTGATTAAGATATGACGATCAGTAAAAAAATAATGTGCCATAAAAATTGAAGAATATCGTTATTTACAGAAAATAACATCGGGAAATTGTTTTCACCTAGCCCATTTATCACCGATTTGTATTGCTATTTCAATTATTCTAGTCGAACAGCTTTTGTAACACTTACAAAATTACTCCGTGAAATTAATAAAAATCCCTATTGTGTAAAAGTTTGGATACATCCTTAAAACATTTTATGACATCAGATAACGGCAACAGTTGATCAATAATTAAGTAATAATATCATAATCCAAACGACGTCGACCTCATGCTAACAACATGTAAATATAACCGCACCCCGGAAAAAGTTTTAGAAACAATACCTTAGGGGCCCTTGACGAGGGGTCAATGTACGTAGCAAGCAATATGGGCCCTAATATAGTACGCAATATTATAAATTATATAAGCTAATAGCTAAGTTTGATTTGGATGTGAGATACAGGAGTTCATAAAACTACCCTTGATATCTCAATCTAGGTCCCATTATTCTCAAATTGCCAAAACATGATAGATTTCCCGTAGTTTTATAATATTTTATATAGATGACTGGTATTACGACACTCCAAAGAAACATAAACCCACCATAGACTGCATCACGCTACCGCTGTGATCACCAAATCGTGCCGTTAGCTATAACTTTAATCGTCGGGCTATTGGGTTGTGTAAGGGACACACTTTGATATGAGCTGCTTTTAACAACACCTAATATTAATATTCTATAAGGGGAGTACTTGCACAGACACAACTGAAAACTTTTTCAGATGTGTTGTCACTTCAAAGCGCGCATTGAATTAATATTCTAAAGAGAGAATACTAATAAAAGTATTTGTCAACTGAAATTAACGACACGTCGTATTAATATCAGTCATTTTTGTTGCCCGATTACATATTTGATTGACGTTTCACAGCCTGCAAATGTCATTAGCCATTAATATCTGTAGAATGTTGCGTCTCCACACCAAATGTTACGACCTCAGAGCACATTTGGTAAATCTCGCGCATGTCGGCGCGGAGTCTCGACACCCGATCGTGAAACCTCCAAATGTCAGAATATGACGACAGAGCGCCACATCCGCCACACAACCAACATTCCGATTCTAATGCACGGGAAAGGCCTCGGGGAATTCGCATTTTTTATGACCTCATCATATATGTCTTAAAAATATGATTACATTTTTTTATATATCAAAAGTCTGGCAATTTACTAAGACTAACTTGGCTATCAAAACTCTCGAAGATACGCGGCCCTTGAGAAATTATTTATAACGATTCGAAAATACCAAAATTGCAACTGGTTCCATTGAAAGCAGGCAAGGCAGGGTAAGTCCTACCGCACTATTATGGAATTTTTTAACATCATAACACTATGTAAGGTTTTATTCACGTTAACTGCAGTACATGGTTATGACGATTGTGTAGGACTAGTAGTTTAAATGGTTGAGAATCGAATCACTTTCAAAATTTCTCTGCTCTAAGACTTATAGCGTGCTTTTAAACATTATTCTGAGCCCATTATAAACTAAGAAGTTTGTTCATTTTGCCGCTTACTGAAACAAAGCACCGATCAAAATCATACAAAACCATATTAAAACAACGACATAAAATTATGGAGCTATTTCTATGATAAATGATCAGGCAGACATAATTGATAGAATTATGTAGACTTTGTATGTTAACATGCTTTTATATATAATTATGATATTGTACAGTTTTATATATTACTTTATAAGTACAATGATTGTTAATAGTGAACGTATAGGAAATCCTTGTATTTTTTCTAGCAATGTCATATACTAGTATGTTCAAGATACAAGATATTATAACGGCGAATACAATTTGTCATGTTGCTTATACATTGCACGTCTCTCAATACATGATGCGAACCGTTTGAGAGTAAGTGCTTTGCGATCAATAGATTTTATTGAGTTAAAAAATGTATATGTGATCTTGAAATACGCCATATGCATACTTACCAGCAAAGGCAATAGTTTGCTATGATTTGAGATGATGTGAAGTGAGAACATTACGCGAATACCATTATTTGCTGTAAGTTTAATTAATTAGAGGTAGCGCCACGCTTGCATTTCTTTCTTTGGGTCTGCAGGCGAACTGTGCCGTTGCGTCCGGATACCAGTACCTCTTTCTCAAAAAAGATCGGCGTCAAGTAGCGGTAATGCTGTCACGTCAAGTGATGGTATTGTTGTCGCGTTTGCTTCGCTTTATGAGAGTTTCCCGGTGGCCTAAACCCCTAGTTAAAGGCCGATAACGTATCGCGAGCCTTCTGGTGGAACAGATGTCCACGGCATCGGTAGTCACTTACGGCCTGCTCGTATGTCCCTTGTAACATAAAAAAGGTGGAAGTACTATCCTATTTGAGTAGCTCTGCATTACGATCGAGTATTAATAGAAAACACACGTATAGATACTATTCCATTAGTGGAATCAGTCAATACTAATGTTAAAACATACATTAAAAGAAATACAGCTCATTACACAACAATTCGGAAGAGCCATGTCGGAAGGTAATTCAAGTAAAACTAAATGAAAAACGATTAGTTTGGGAGAGGCCGCGGAACAAAAGGTCATGGGAATACGCACGGGCGATGTAACTCTTGAGTATCACCGGAGAATGACAGTATAACTTTTAATTACTACATTGAATTGATGATAATTATTAGCCGGGTAAAGGTCATATAGATGCGGCCGCGACGTGATGGGCAAAGCGTGAACGAAACACAAAATGAGCAGACACGATTGTAGGTAGCCAACACCTTACGAAACTAGATTATCAGTTGCGCAAACACTAAATTGAAGATTTAGACATAATTCAAGTTGTTATTAAGGCAGCTTAAAAATTGGATGTAGGCCTCCCACGTGCACTTTTACGACAAGGTGCAAATGGCACACCTGATCACAATTGCGCTGCGGAGCTTTGAACAATGAGCAACTATTGTAGGTTTACTATAGCACTTAACAGATTATTTTTATAATTATTTACGGTGACATACAAATGGTTTATATTAAAGCTAGTATATGGGCTACGTACAACCACATCTACTGCGCTTACATGTTGATTATTTTTAGATACACAAACTAAACCACAAGTTATCTGGATGATTATTTAAGTGGATGTATTGCATACGTGTCTGGATAACCAAAAAACCGTTTGGATCAGGTCAATCTTATATTTTTTATCCGTGTAATAATTAAATCTTTTTTGAAATCGTCGGTTGTTATCAGTAAATATATAAACGACCTAAAGTAACTTACTTTTCCAGCAGACAATGCTAAGTTATTTTTTTAATAATGTCCCACGTTAATCAAACGAAAGCACTTTTTTGTAACACTTGATTGTAAATAGAATTAACGGCAGGTTATTTAATGGACTTACAACAGCCGAGAGGATTAAAATGGAGTTATGCAAGGTAATGACTGTCAGATTGTGTGTCGGTGTGTTGGTGTGTCGGGTACAAAACTATAATTTAGCTTTCAAGGAGTAGGAGAGCGGAGTCAAGCGGAAGGCTGCCTATTAAGTTTGACGTGCGTTCTAAATCTTGAACGATATTTATTTGCAGCCATAAACGTTTTTTGAGAACGAAAACTTATTTTATATCCTAAGAACAAAAAGTGTTTTAAGCTATAGTAGTATATATACTCTATATAACTAAAAATATATAGTATAGACTCTATATTATATATATTTTATTTATCTTACAATTTTAAAACATGCATACATATAATACATCCCAGACTCGATGCGGGAATCGAACCCATGACCTCGAGAGCGGAAGGCAGGGTCACTGCCCACTGCGCCAACGGGCCAGTCAAAATACTGAGTTCGTTCGTTCCTAGATTACAGAAAATCTAATCGACTGCCTATATGACAATTCTGTAACTGCACCCGGTTAGATCATTTTAAATTATTAGAACCACTACCTACATTAGAATGTTCAATCTGAACAATAAATAAATTAGAGTGAATATTGATCCAGCGAAAACCAAAATATAAGATGATGTTGAGAATGAAACATGTGTTTGTTTTGAATAATTGATACAATTAGGTATAATTTTGCGAAAGTTTGAACCTTACCAATAAGCTTTGTAGAGTCCATCTTCCGGTGAAGCTTTAAATGATTTCGGATGAAACGTTGGTTGAAACACATCGGAAAATCAGTGCTTTAGAGGCATTTACAACATTGTACAGATTTTCTCAAGTATTATTCGCTAATTTCACACCAAATAAAAAACTCTTTCGTGCAAAGCAGTTTAGACTAGCTTTTTATCATCATCATCCACAGCCTTAACTATGCCAGACAGGTGGGTATAGGCCTCTCCTATCTGGACGAGGTTCGACCCACACTTAATATTATGTTGTCGACCAACCTTTGTTGCTGTTGTGCAAAGGCACACGAAGGTGAAAAGTTTTCGTGTCCGGGCTGGTTGGGAGCTGACAGGCCACGCCTCGCCGACAGATGTACGTATTTATATATTCCTACAAAAAATATATTTGTGTATTACAGGCGTCTGTTACCTATAACACAGGCATTAAGTTGTCTACCTTAGAAACAGACGTCCGTGTGTCATGTAGTCCTATATATATTTATTTGTCTAGTAAGAAATGAGCTAAAATTCGGGCAGGACAGCGTCTGTCGGGTCCAATAGTTATGTATAAAAGTCCACTTTACAACCCTTTATCGTCCTACTCCTCCTAAACCGCTGAGCCAAATTGGATGAAACTTTTTGTGTATATTCCAAGGGTTTTGTAAGTGGTTTGCATAGAAACTGGATCCGGTGGATGGCGCTGCTATGCTAATTGTGTCTGTTTCATTTTATAAGAAATATTTCAGAGAAAGATTAAAATAAAAGAAAGAAAGCAAAACTCAAAGGAATATTAAAACATTCAGAGTTGATTGCTACTTAGAAATACTTCCAATAGACGGTGTGTTTACTGAATCTTTCGTGTGACTATAAATTGGACAAGACAACGTCTACCGGGGTCGCTTATTATATATAAAAGATCCTCGTCTCGGCCTCTGGTTTCGCAGATGTCCATTGGCGTAGTAGTTTAATTAGAGGCAGCGCCACGCTTGTAGCCGAATGGGCCGGCGCGTCCGGGTACCAGTACCTCTTCCTCACATGAGATCGGCGTGAAGTGGCGGCAATGCTGTCGCGTCTAGTGATGGTGTTGATGTCGCGTTTCGTTCGGTTTGTGAGACTTCCCGGATGCCATAATTGTAAAAAGGAAAGGAAATAGAAAAAGAGACAGTGTAATAGCATAATAGAATGTAGCAAATAGTAAGGTTCTATCACTGGTTCGATATCCGACCTTCTCCGTGTCTAGTAAAACAGTGGGACCCGATTTATGTCACTGAGTAATATTAGTCGTGAGGGTTCCGAGGATGACGATCAATCATCTTAACTCGCCTTACAGACTTTCCTCTGCAATCTAAGCGGACCCTGGTACTAGACCGGGATAACGCTAAAAGTAAAAGAGTACGTTATTAATTGAAGTAAAAAAATCTACCTTTATTATACTAATACAAAGGGCGGCAACGCATCTGCGAGACCTCTGATGTTGCAGTTGTCCATGGACGTTGGAAGTTACGCTACAGAATGCCACCTGTACGTTTGCCCTTATTATATATTAAAAAAAACAAGAATAAATTTAATACGGCCATAATAATACGTAAGCGGGTTTTCAAGTGTTCTGTAAGAACTCTCATATATTATATAGAGAAATGAAAATCCTGTTTCATTGTTGGTGTAGAAATAATGAGACACTTGAAATTCAATTTAAAATAAAATACTATGCATCGAATAGCGGCGGTGCTGTGCTTTTATATTTTCTTTTCAGGCAGCCTGAATGGAGGAAATCTTAGATCGGTGCATCGAGTGGGTATTGCTGCGAAGCCAGAGATGACAACCGCTCCCATTTACCTATTGTCGTGAATATTACAACAATGGCTGTGCCACCGTATAGATAAATGGGTTAGGGCTGAGAAAGCCATTTGCTCTTGGGAAAATATGGTTTTGCTGGACAATTAAGCTTGGCCTTAATGGCGATAGCGTTACGAAAGCCCGTCTCATAATTAGAATATCGCAGTTTCAATTCCAGCTGGATCGAAAAAGAAAATTAACTTTTATTTTTCATCAAAGGTTTTCTGCCGAGTACCGCAAAGTTATTTAGCCGAAATCCAAAGTAAGGAGGAGGTTGTCAATTCGATTGTATGTTTATATTTTATTATTTCTATCGATTACTCCGAAATTTTAGAATCGATTTTGATGATTCTTTTTTAGTTTGATAGACAATATTCAACAGATTCTGTGCCATCGGTTTGGTGGGGATCCTATTTAGCTTGGTGCCGACTTCAACACATCAGCAGGTGTCTCCTAAATCGTATGAAATTGCTAATTATTGTTCGCTTTTCAATTCCTTGGCGTTATTTGAAGGCAATTTTCTTTTTATATAAAATAATTTGTCATAATTATAATTAATATTTAAAAAAGACGGGAAATTGTTTAGGGGCTAAAATCACTACTCTAGGTATTAAACGAAATAAGGTTGACTTTGTTTCAGTCATTTAAGTGCACATTTACACTCACATAAAAGTTGACGGTCATTTTTATTTTGCGCAAGGAACGGTGCGGAAATTTAAATAAAACAAATAAGGAAAACTTTTGGAAGGATCTTTTTAGAGTATATCCCCTGATGATGTTTCGGATTCCTCGGTGCTTTAAAATTTTAACATAATTGTTCAAGAATATTACTTTGAAATTAATATTCTTGCTTAACCTAGTCCCCAGTATGTTCCAATCTGCGAAGTACAATAAGACGATTTTTTCTTCATTTTTTTTATAATACTTTTTCTAAGATCTACCTTTTATAATGAGTCCTTGAAAGGCATAAATTGTTGTGTCTTAATTATTAAATGTAAGAGGCATTCAAACCACTAGTGCTGTCGATTTTGAGGGTTTTTTTTTTAATTTAGATAGGCCATCAAAGGTGACCTCAAATCAACAAAAATAAAACGGTAGGACAGACGCAATCAATAATTTATTTATTATTCAAATGACATTTTATTCAAATAGACAAGCTCTTTTGTTTATATTTAATACCAGTTGTTACGCGCGACTTAGACCGCATAAAAATTGATTCAATTTCAGCGTGATGATATATAGCCTATAGCCTTCCCTGGTAAATGTTCTATCTAACACTGGAATATTTTTTTAAATCAGAACAGCTGTTCCTGAGATTAGAGCGTTCAAGCAAACAAACAAACTTTTCAGCTTTGTATGTTAATCTAGATAATTAATTTATTTCCCGCTTTTTGAGAAAAATCCCCAAATAATAATGATAATAAATATATAAGATGTAAGGTGCTCTTAAATTTCAACATTAATGCAGACTTGAATTTAGCAATTTATCTTTTGAGATTATTTCAGATTATAGAAGTATAGAATATTTGATTCTATAATGTATTTAAAAAAAAGAAAAATACAGCATACATATAAATACAGTAGTCAATCGATTCCAAATAAAGGGGATCTATATCAATAAAATTAAATCCCATTTTCCTTTGGTGACGACATCACGCGTGAATGGCTGGACCGATTTCGCTAATTCTTTTTCATTGTGTTTGTTATTGTCAGAAGAAACTTAGGAATACTTAACCACCATTTTTTTTTTCATGTAACCTGAACGCTTTTGACAGTTTAAACTTTTTTTATATAACCTTATGGCGTATAACTTTGGCAGAATGCGCGCTGCAAATATCGTCACAGATGATGCAAAAAAACGAGAAAGGCAACGGGAAACATATTATAGAATAAATGATAATAATAAAATGTAGTAAATAGTAAGTAACATAACGTTCACGGGCAGAACAGCGTCTGCCGGGTCCGCTACTTATATATATATATATAAACTCCACTAGTAATACTAAGAGAGTAGCGATATATCAAGAAATATTCATTTAAGTTTAGGAATTCTATTTAAACGAACACAGTTGCAAAGCAAATCAGGCTACTTTATTTTTATTTACAATATACTTACCCAGTAATGTGAGAGAATGTTCACTTTGTATGTAGTTTCAATGGCCGCATCGTTAAGCTCAAGCAAAGTGTCACCAAATACAATCCCCGCGTTATTACTTCGTAAATTACGTGCTTTTAAAACAAAATGGTAATTTTCATTGTAATTATTCTTTAGCGTATAAGATCTTTATATAAAAAGAAAACTTTTATTTGGCGCACACATAACACTGTAAGCGATCATAATTACAAATATAACTATTTGTTTGTTGTGTATTTAACAATAAACCTTATAAATTATAAAATAATCTACAGTGAGATATGCCCAAGACGGTTCGAAACCTCTCAGCTTATGTGTTGGAATTGGAAGAATTCCTGCTTCTAACACTGTTCTTTCACAACGGTGAGGACGTCTACTGTTTTCTTTGTGTCCAGTGCATTCTCACTCGGCTAATGTACCCAATTTTAGCAGTAAAAGTTTTTAAACTGTTCCTACATATGAGAACGCCATCTACTTAATTATAATGAATAGTGGAAAGCGGTTTTTTCTTCAGTAGGTCTCTTTATGAACCCAGATAGTGCCTTTGTTTATCTTCAACCATGCTCACTTTTTATAAATGTCTCTGCTCCACTCTGAATGACTAGCAGCCCCACGTGGAGGAACCCCCCGTCCCTTCATATGCCTCTTAAGCACATCTTTATATCCTAGAACTTGATCTTCACTTACCCTGCTGTTGTTCTGCACTCCTTCTTCAGGCATTCGGCATATATGCCCAGACCATCAGAGCTATCTACTAAGTACTTGTATGAATACAAGATATTCTAAGAGTTCCTGATATCCGAACAGTGAAGGCGCAAAAGTGCCACAAACAATGTTATACATACATACGTATAATTGCAGTATTTGTGTGAATATTCAATGAATTAAGATTTTTTAATTCTAAATTTAGATAAGAGAGGATTTCTAGAATCTTCTCCTTCCGAGCGTCTAACCTTAACCTTCTTAATCCAGGCCTATTAGTAGTAAGGTCTGCTTAAATTGTAGAGGATGTAGCTGAAGGTCGAATAAAGAAGATCGAATGCAGTCTGACGTCATCCCAGAACACCCATAATATCTATAATGAGAGTTTCTAGAATGCAGTAACTGATTTAATATTCGTTCTTCAAATGCCGGTGTAGCATCTGCAAGCCTTATGCGTACATGAAAATTTACGGCGCTGTAATTTTCAAAAATTTCTTCTATTTTAATTTGTTTTATAGGCTTTCTGATAAATATAATCATCCAAACAATTTCCAATGATTTGATGCCTTTATAAGTTGCAGTTTTTCACGTGAATGACGCAGACAAATCTTTTCACTAACAATTGTCAGCAAGCCGGATAAGAACGACAGAGCGTAACTCCAACTAACAATGTTTGCTTAGAGCCGTGTGATCTTTGCATCCGTAAATCCATACGATATTTGAGCCGAGACACGTGTACATAGGAGATTTGCACACGAAACACTGTTTACTAGTGATCGCCAATGGTTTTGCTCACTATTTCCCTTTAGAACATTTGCATCGTAACTATTTCTCCTACACTCCGGGAGAGCAAGAAGAGATCTCTTTTAAAGATAAGTTCATTCGTCTTCTACTTCTTCTCTATGTCTTTCTCTGTACAAGTTCTAGTACATAAATACATTCTAAGCAAAAGTGTGCTGGCCCTTAATGACGAGTTTAGGCCACCGGGAAGACTCACAAACCCAACGAAACGCGACAAGAACACCATTACTAGACGTGACAGCATTGCCGCCACTTCACGCCGATCTCATGTGAGAAGGAGGTACTGGTACCCGGGCGCGCCGGCCCAATTCGGCTACAAGCATGGCGCTACCTCAAATATATACAAATAAATAAGTTATTTATTTGTATGCTACAAACAGGCAGTACGATTTTATTTCTTTGTATAGACAAGCGAATAATAATGTAATAAATATGTACGTTTAACTAGCGCACCAGGAGTTCCCATATTTATTGCCTTACTTATTTATTTTCTTTTACATTGCTCTTACTATCAGTTTAAGTTAAAGTTACGATAATAATATTAATGTTTATACAATTATTTAAAAAAAGTTAAGTTTTACATCTAAATAAGAAACCAATGTACTGTAATACCCCCTTTTAACATGGTACTCTTAGAACGCATTATTATTGTTATCTACTATATAAAACTATAAAATATATAACATTATATTATGCACATTCGAGGCCGTACAAGCTCTTTATACGAGAATAATCATACAACGAGTTTTCACATAACGCGGAATAAATCTACGGTGTTATAGGGGGTTACAATACTTAAATAAAGTCAATATTCTTCAAAATTAAGAAAGCGTCTGTATTTCCGAACGGATACGACTTAGGGACTTTCAAGAAAAGAGCATACTCATTTATCAAAGGCCGGAAACATATTATGAAAATGGAACTTTGATGTTTTCGGGTTGAAACTATTTTTATGTCTATATTAAAGTTACTTGTAACAACTTCTTTATGCCGGAGGCAGGCATAGCTTCATTTGAATGATCATTTCAATGACCATGTAGTGTGGCTGGGGATTTCGTGTACGTGCGCAAACTTTTGTCGTACTTTATAGTCTTTAAGAAGAAAAATGTACAAACACTTTAAGCTATGTCTGGCTTCGGTATTACGATCAAACGTAACTTAGGAAAAACTTTAATTAAGAACAATTACCGGAATTGTACATTTTTGTCCTTGAAGTCTACAAAGTCCTACAAAACTTTGTGAACTTACACAAAGTCCCCGGCCACACTACGTGATCATTGAAATGATCATTCAAATGAAGCTATGTCTGGCTCCGCCATAAGAGTCCTTACGTTAAAAAAAAATCTTTACCGACGCAAACCGAAAACTTTCAAATTTCGAATCTCAAGTAAATAAATCAAACAATGCCCTAGAGCGTGTCAAGACACGCTTATAAAGAAGGGTTCCGTAACATCTTATACGAGATAAAGATATTTGTTAAATACCTTATTGCTTACTTACTTACCTCATTGTTTTTTTTTTCATTTCGCCTCATCATTTACTGTTTTTATTATTTTTTTACTTATTAACTATTTTTGGATTACTCATTAAGAAAGTTGTTGCATTAAAACTTATTTTAGCATTTGAATAAGGTATCAAAAAATTAAATAGCTTATCAGTGGGCAGTGACTCTGCCTTCGGCTCCGGGGGTCTTGGGTTCGAGTCTGGATGACATGGAACATATGGATAATAATTTACATGTATGTATTTATATATATTTTTTTAAATATGTGTATAACAGGCGGATGTCAGCTACAACACAGGCATTAAGTTATCTACCGTATCAACAGTCGTCCATGTGTTATAGAGTCCTATATATTTATTTATTATTTATATACTATACTTATATATTACTTTAAAAAACCTTCATGCCTTTGAAGTCACAATGGAATTAATATCAACGTTTTAACAAAACGAGCTTGCTATGATAACCGATGCCTACAAATGCTTTTTCTTGAAACATATACTTTTGCAAATAAAATTCTATTCGTGCGTGGGGACCAAGTTTTTATGGTGAAGGCAGGTCGTGCGAGGGCTCGGGTAAAACACTTAATTCGGTCCCAGTTTATCTGCAGAGAGCTTTCCCAAGGACAAGTTACGTCGTCCCTTCCTATTAGAGTAGAAAGGGAAACAATATTTATTAACGAGACTTGGAGTAGTACGTGTAAAAGAGAGACGGTTGATATTTAAATTCGTAATTGCGAGTATTTTTGGCTTTTACACCTTAATAATTTTATATGTAATTCCGTGCTATCAAAATGTATGGGGAGCAACATATAAATCAATTTTCAAACAGTGTAACAGAGCGTTCAGTCTAAAAATGTACGCCGATCAATGTATTCAACTCAATATAAAAAAAAATTGTGAAACGGCATGTATTCTTAGAGTGAAAAATCTCCACCTCATTGGATGCTTGATCTCCTCCCACGGGACGATCCTAGATCTGCCAATGTCTATTTTTATCACTATACATATAAAAAAGATTGAAATGACTGTTTGTAACGTTGTAGTTAAATATTTTTACGAATTGCATATGTATATATATACAATACCTAAAACAAAAACGCTAATCAAAAAGATTTTCTCTGTCTATCTGTCTGTTTGTTCCGGGTAATCTCCCAGACTGCTAGACCGATTTCGACATACTTTAACAGACAGATAGTTAGGAGTAATATAGGTAATATACTTCAGTTTCATAAAAATAAATAGAGATCCGCACAAAAATACACTCAGAATTTTACAAAACCACCGAAACCGTGACGAAACAAAATTCCGAATGCTTATGGGCTCCCGAGTTTTGGATAGAGCAAAACTTGGCTCTCATCTGAACTCTCCGCGGAGAGAGTTTGCAAGCTCTCCACGTTAGTTTGTGCAGGACTACCGATATGTAATGAACATAAAGCTAATCCCCCCCCCCCCCCACCGTTCAGGCGTCCTCTTCACTTACCGGTATGTGTTCAAATTTTACACGATTGTTTATAGATTGCTTACTTTCAAAGAATAGTTTGCACTTTTTTCTCTATCCCCGTAATTTTCATTTTAACATTATTTAAGAAGTTACATTTAACTATAATCATATAGCAAAGTGTATACTTATCTTATAATATAATGATAATGTACATCTGCTGGCAATCATAAAGTATAACCTTAATTATCTGTTAACAAGTAAAAATCATTAATTTATGTCATACTATGAATTTTAGTGACACTGATTAATATGATTTAACGTTCTATTATGCAAAAAAAAAAGAGAGCAAATTATACGTAAAAAGAAAACACGGGCGTAGGCAGAGATGGCCAAAAAACGTCAAAGTCATCCTTACTCAATGAAAGGTCCCCAAATCTTTAATTTAAAAAAGACGTTTATTTTAACTTGTCCTATTCTAATACGTAAGCACGTCACAGATGTACAGGTTATTCCGTATTTAGATCCAAAATGTAAATAAACCTGAAAGTAGGTCACAGGTGACTTCCATAATATGGCTGAGAGGAAACGACAGCAAATAGAAAAATGAGGAATTAGCTGAGCAAATACGAATCTCATAATTTTGTTTGTTTTAATAAAGGAATAAAACATACCATGCTCGGTATTATGCAAAATTATTTTACTGCGTAGCATGAGTGCTGTTTAATGATTAAGAAACCTTTAAAACTACTATATAAATACCCTTATATAATTTACAATCAGTTTTTTCTTGGAAAAAAAAGTGTTAAAGTAAAGAAATCCTCATAATAAAACCCCGGAGAATTCTGAAAAAATCATTAACTGCCTTGAAATTTACCTAATTATATGAAAGGTGACACTCTTCGAAGTAGCAATTCTTTTCAGAGCGCGGCGGTTATTTCAAGCTTATTGCGAGGAATTTCTGGAATCAAACGGCATACCATTCATCAAATAAGTACTGCTAATTGGTTTTAATTGAAATGATGGATGCAAAGACACAATTACTGCCAACACTCGACACTGTCCCCATTCGAGAGATCATCTTAATGACGCTCGCAAAAATTAGTAATTGTCATAAGTGTATTTATGCATAAGTATATGCGAATGTTGATAAGGGGGCCGTTGTGTTTTACAAAGATTAAGCGTTACATGAGTCATACACATAATATGTTACATCGTCCTTATATCACTAAACAGTCAACTGAATTTTTATGTATCACTATCAAAACTACATGGCTCTTGAGCCGTAGAATATGATTCGACCAAAATCAGATGAACTGCCTCCCTGGTTACCCCATGCAGTATAAATAATAAGGTTTTTCCTATTTCTTATCTTCATCACAGCTGGCGTTGCCATCATGATTTGCGCGTCCGCAGCTGCCACCCGCTGGGCGCGCCGCGACTGGCCCATCAACAACAACCCGGTATCAGAGACCTACAAGCTGCTGTGGACGATCTTTGAGCCCATGCTCTTCACACTTAGTGGTTACTATTTAAAGGTAAACTAGAGCTATGTTACGAGTAGACGTAGGAAAAGTTAAATAGCTTTTAGATTCATGAGAATTGTTTTACTACATATAATCAAATAAGAAACAGAGATGAATAGAATCAATCAGTTTGGATATTTTACTGAAATTGATTATTTGACAGACATTCTGTCTGTATTCTGTGAGTACATATACGTGTTTCGTACGGCAATAGTTAGGAATTGATTTACGTAGCGATTTAAGCAAACACTGCGGGAGAGATAAGGCGATGACTTACATACTGGTCAACTGCAGACTGTTTCAATAACCTCTTGCTAATTAAATGTATGTATTCAAATCAGATATCATCAAACCATATGGTTTTATGATATCTGATTGCAATCTATATAGATATTACATATTTAGGATAAAGTATATATAAGTATCATAAAGATATTACATATGTAGGATAAAATGATAAACTTTCCCTTTATCATATCAACCGAAAACGTGCAAATTATTTCTTCGAATTGTCTGCAATAAATTAATTCGGCTCAAATTTTAAGCGATAAAGACGGGTATCCAGAGTATCATTACTTTCACCCCTATAGATTTGTAGCTCTCCTTTGAAATATCTATCATTTTTGCACTTTCATTAAGGTTGCTATTGTCAATTTTCTCTGCACCTAAAAACCCATTTCAATAATTTTAATAAAATTTATTTAAGACGATTTAATCGCACTGTATATAGAAGAAAAGAACGACCGAAAAATAAGAGAAGAACTATGTCAAAAATTAAAGATTCTAAGCTATGGCATCTATTAAAATCAAACAATATATTATAACCCATATTATAGGAACACAATAATAATTTGAGGACGGCTTGCCAGGATGTTGCGGCTATCTTAATTAGGTTATATGTCGCCTTAAGGAAATTCCTGGAGCTTGAAATTCCGGGAATCGATTCCAAATATCGGATAGACTTGATGTTGGTAACCCGTTCTAAGGTTGGTTGGATATTTATTGAACGTTGCCTTTTGGCAGGTATCTGATATTACAGCGACGGATTTCGGTCTAATATTCGGCTGCATATTTTCGGCCCTTCTGATGAGGGTTGTGGCTGCTTTCTTGGTGGCTGTCGTCAACGAGCTGACTGTAAAGGAAAGCGTGTTTATTGCTGTAACTTGGATTCCGAAGGCTATTGTAGAAGTAAGTTGTATTTTGGATCCTTTAATAAGAAATTTGTCACTGGGAATCAAACTTCTCTATTTATTAGGGCGAATGAATTGAGCCCAACACTATTCCACAGCTTGAACAGTTTTGTGGAACACTTTGTGAAAAACTATCACGCTTACAGAATTGTGATTTAATAATGTAATATAGCTTCAAACCGTGACGTGTCAACAAAATAATATAAATATATACGGGACTATATATACAGGAGAATATAAAGAAAAAAAATAGTATATTATGAAAACTTGCGCGAACCCTCACAAAACATATATTAAGGTCTACTGAACACTAAAATTTATAATCTCTGGATGTTTTGCGAATGAGGAGGTCGTGGCCTAAACAGTGGTCGGCATTTGAGTCGATCGCTATGTTTGGTTGCTCTGGCTGCGACCGGGTGATGGATGGGTGACCCGTTCTAGCACTGGTTTATATTTGATATCCGACCAAACGTTTATTTAACTCAGGGCACCGAAGTGCCTACCGGCGCCCATGGACATCTGCACGGGCAGGAGGCCAGTAGATGTGCTGCCCGCCCTTAATGACGAGTTTAAGCCACCGGGAAGTCTCACAAACCGAACGAAACGCGACAACAACACCATCTCATGTGAGAAGGAAGTACTGGTAACCGGACGCGCCGGCCCAATTCGGCTACAAACATGGCACTACCTCTAATTTGTAATGTTGGTTTATTTATTATTTACCACAATCTATTATCCTATTTTGCCCGTTCCCTTTCCCGTTCCCGTTCCCTTTTCCTATACCAATATTTATGAAGACATTCACTCATCCTCTTTGAAGATATTTGCATCACGCATTCTGTCAATGTTACGTCAAACGCATCAGGCTATATTAAAAAAGGTTTAAGTTGTCAAAAGCGCTAGAATTACATTAGAAATAATTGAACGTGGTGCTTAAATATTCTTAAATTTTATAATTTTACGCGCAATTTTCTTATTTTTTTTTTTCATGTTACTTTTCCTGACAATGACAAACACAACAAATAAAGAATTAGCAAAATCGGTAGGTAAGTAAGTAAGTGAGGAGGCCGTGGCCTAATCAGTGGTTGGCATTTGAGTCGATCGCTAAGTTAATTTGCTCTGGCTGTTACCGGGTTACAAATGGGTGACCCGTTCTAGCACTGGTTTATATTTGATATCCAACCTCCTCCGTGTTTCGGAAGGCACGTAAAACAGTGCAGGGTGTATTATTCATACGTATGTATTTATATATTTCTAAAAAAAATATTTGTGTATAACAGGCGGCTGCTACCTTAGGGAGAAGGCGGCCTAGCGCTGCTACCGCACTGATTAACCTGGGGTTGAGCCAGGCAAAATGTGCTTTAAAGGTCCATCGACCGTCCAACATTAAGCCCAGGTATTTCATGTGGCGTCCCATCGAAATAGTTGAACCCTCTAATACAAGTGTTGCCCTGCGAGGAGGCCCCCTTCTATGCCCATGAAAGAGAACTTTTTTTTTTAAAAGAATATTAGGAATTTTTTTCAATCCCTTTTCCCCTCCTACTAAGCTTAAATTAAAAGCTTGTATTAGGAGTGACAGCGACAATACCCCAACGGCGGTGGAGTTTGATTCGGGTCCATTGAGGATTTCAGTCCATACCTTATACCGTTGAGTTATTGAGGCTCTACATTGATCTCAAGAATTTTCCTGCCTGAAAGTTGACAAAGAAATTTTCTTTTAATTGATCTTATTAAGAGAGTTTTATTAAGAGGTTTTTAAGCGAATTTCAACGTTAATGAATGAAAGTTAACACCAATTAAGCGTTTCCTTATATCGATATTTCACTCATTAAAAAACCGCTAAATGATTTATGACGTAAAGAGTATAACATTACTTGGGGAATTTTTTTAAAAATACTGTATTATTTTCATTTGAATAGAAGACAAAAGCATTCATTGTGTAAATTACGCCCCTGACCACTAACTGACAGCAGGAAATATTAATAAGTCTCTAATGACTCTCCGAACATGCATGGAAGCTCTTCGAGAGAATCAAATCAACGGTAAGTAAAAAAAAATATTTCATATTTTTCCGTTGATAAATGCAAAGCAATTTAATTTTTCTTAATAGGATGGTGATCACGGAAAGATTTGTGTTTTTAAAATAATTTAGTAATCAAATTACCCTTAAGCGTTGGTCTCTTGATCGTAACGCACAACGCTGCGTTGTGCGGCATGCGGTGTTCGACACATCATTGTAAGTGTGCTGTGCGCACATAACGGAGTATTCCCGTTGGCGCTTAAATCTCGTACGAGACAAGAACAGTGGCACTCACCTCGGACTGCTTCTCGGGGTCCAGGGCACTCCACCGTGTCATCAGACCAGCACTTCGTGGCGGAGCCGGCACGTTTATCGTCGCATTAACGTCTTTGGTCTCTTGTTTCGACGCTGTCGCCGTCAGCGGCGGCAAGCGCGGCACGCTGCGTCACCACCACCATCATTATACCAAAACATTAGCTTTCAATAGGAAAAAAAACTACAGTCACTTTTCTACTACGTGACACTTCAGTTTATCGATATTACTTTATAAAAAAAAAAATCAATGCCACTTGCCAAGCTTTATATGAAAGCCCGCAAATATGTTTTCGTTCAGCAATATATATTTTTAACTCGTTTGCAGATTTTCAAATAAACTTCAAATTCCCAAAAGTTGTAGCGATTTTAGGAATTCGAAATGAATGAACCGACCGACATTTATACTTGTTACGGAGATGATATAATGGCTGCTCTATCGACTATCAGAACCTGCTCACCTACCAGAGAATATTGGAATTAGAGATATTGACACATAAAAACAAAATAATAATATTTAAGGGGTTAAATATAAAGACAACAAGCCGCGAAACTTGGTCGAACTTGGGGGAGACCTTAGCCTTGAAGGGGGTTCTCAAAACATTGAACATTTTATTATTATTTTAATTTTCACGACTATTTTAAAGCATCATTTATTGTAAAATTTCATTAAATATTTTTATTGTAAACTTGTTTAAAAATTGACATTTTTGTAAAATTTAATTTTTTGTAAAATTTGAGAAATAAAAGGCTTTTATTATTATTATTTAAATAGAAAGAAAAATAGACAAGAATGGACCAATGTTATGACATTATAGACTCTCATCAATGGCCACTGGCTACCAGGCAGGGCGAAGAAAAGGCGACGACTTGGACGCCTTTGCGGGAAAGACGTGAATTCAAATAACTCACAATATGAAATAATGAGAATGGGAGGCCTTTGCCCCACAGTGGGACGCTATAGGGTGAAAAAAGGGACGTGAGTGGCGTGTCCCGAACGTTCCACTTGGGCGTTGAAACTAGAAAGGAAAGTTATAATTAATTTAAATTATTATTCATTCGGTCGGTATCCCAGTCAATTGCTAGGTAAGCAGTTCCTACGGCGACCAGGTGATAGATGGACGATCCATCCTAACACTGTTCTTCACTACAAAAGATATACATAAATACACATTAATTGTTTATAGATGAATTGTTTGAGTTATCTATCTATCTGTTGGCCTTTAATCGCCCACATCTGGGCATAATCCTCCATTTGCTTCTGCTACTCTCCCCTATCTCTCGTAACCCGCATTCAGCCACGTCCAGCCACTCTTCTGTAGTCGTCAACCCATCGTGTAACGTGTCAACCCGGGTTTCTCTAACCCAATATGTGGTTTAACGGCTCTTTTGTAATGTAAAAATGTATTGTAATTTTAAAACAAATAAATAGTAATAAAAAAAATAAAAAATCAGTTAGCTTGAGTACACCACATTAAGTTATATTAATAATTATTATTATTTATTTTTATATTTCTTTTACTCTCCCAATTTCTCGGGCTATTTTCATTTCAGGAGTGTGAATTTTAATTATCCAATGTCTTCTTCCTGGCGTTCTCCCAATCTAGTACCACGATCCGCTTAGATTGTGGCTGTGGGGCGAGTTAAGTTGACTGAATGCCGTCTGACGTCATCCTCGGAACCTCCACAATCTATACAACCTCACGACTAACATCACTCAGTGATATAAATCGTGCCCCACTCTTTTACGTGCCTCCCAAAACACGGAGGAAATCGGATTTCAAATATAAACCAGTGTTACAATGGGTCACTCTGATTGAACCTTTATGTTACAACTACATCGACAATCATATAAAAATTAAGATTTTAACTATTAAAATAACAGTATTACGTGGAAGATGCGGCCTGTTGAACTTTTCAATTATCTTATTATATGATTAGAATCCAGTGGCGAAATTTAATTTCACAGGGCCGTGAATGTGGATGTGTACCCGTGAACGCCGCGCGAACTCTTTGTCGCTCCAGCTTTGATCGAGAACTGGCGTGAATGCGCGAAAACCGCAAAAACCCTCCACACTATCGTTCACGCCTGTTAACGGAGTTTCACGGCACTAATGTGAAGCTGCCAGGACGATGTTTTCCGCACGCGTTCTGTCAATGTTATGTCAAACGGTTTCATTAAAAAAGTTTACATTGTCTAAAGCACATAAAAAATAAGTACATGTAAAATAATTTAATATGGTTAAGCAATTTTCAATTTTTTTTCTTTCATAAGAACCCTCTCCTGACAATAAAAAACACATCAAAAAAGAATTAGCGAAATCGGTCCAGCCTTTGACGCGTGATGCTGTGACCAAGGGAAATATGGATTTATTTTTAAATATATAGATAAACTATAAAATAAATATAAGTCTGACTGACCTTCCTAAGTTCCTTTATTTGCATGTTTATGTCTTTCTATCCCTTTTTATTACTAGAGGATTTTTTTATAGAAAGAAATAAGAGATTATTTCTTCCTATACGGGAAAGAGGTTTGGTAGTCTTGGTTGTGTTGATATTTTAATTTTTTTTGTAGAAAATCGAGGTAGAATTTATTCATTCACAAATTATAATGTGAAGGTTTTCCAATTATAATGCAAGGATAGTGCAGACAGTAGTAACTACCAATAACGAGTATTATCAATGACAGATTGAATAGACTTTATATCTATCTAACACGGAATTTCGAAAACCGCGGGACGTACAATGATGAAATTTGGTAGGGAGGTCGTTTATATTTAGTAGACATACGCTAAGAACGGATTCTTCAATAAGGTCAGATTAAAGAGGTCTAAGAGCTTAATTTTACGTGGTCGAAGTCGCGAGACACAGCTTGTTTAGCGAATTGACTTTCAACACTATTGCACTAGTGAACACTTTTAGCACTGTCTTCAACAGATGCTACCTACTAAATGGCAAGGTCAATCTTCCTTTGTTCCGCTTAATTCAGTTCAGCTTCATGTAGTAAAAACCGGTTACCCGGTTAAACCACAGCCGAATAATATTCTTTGCAGATTGTTCCTGATGTATAAGTAAGTATATATTTATAAGATATATATAGTATATAAAAATGAATCCCTATATCATGCATGAGTGGCTGGACCGATTTCGCTAATTCTATTCTTCTTGTGTTTGTGAAGGTTCTTAAGAAAGAAAAAATTAAGAATACTTAACCACCATATTAAATTATTTCTAATGTAAACTTAGCGCTTTTATACGGAAATGGGAACGGGAACTGGAACGGGTATAGTATTATAGGATAATAGAATGTACTGAATTAGAGGTAGCGCCATGCTTGTAGCCGAATTGGGCCGGCGCGCCCGGGTACCAGTACCTCTTTCTCACATGAGATAAGGAGTAATCGAAATGTCTATTTGCGATCCATATTTACTTATTATATATTACAATGTTTGTAACTTTCTCGTTGTAAGTAAACGTTAAGTTTTGCCCTGTAATAATCGCATTTTGAAATACGATATCTTGCTGAAATATTTAATATTTTGCTTTTGTGACGCTTTAGTCTGTCAGTCTAAACTGTAATGGTATCAACTAGATGGCGCTGTAATATTGACAAACATGCAAAGTAAATGTATGTCAAAGTAGTTAACACCTCTGGTATCTAATCTTCTGAGCGTCTGGCCTAGTATCGCAATTGATTTGTGTCCTGAAGCCCTAGCACGAACATTTCGAACCGTTCGAATTCGAAGATTCGACAATATGGAGGAAAATATTCGTGCTAGGCGCACAGGTGGCAATACTTTATCGTGTCACGTTTTTATTTAATGCTGATGTAACCCGCGTTGACACTAAGGAGGGTACGATGTGGGCCCAGCACGAATATTTTCAAAGTCGAATCTTCGACTCCAACGGTTCGAAATGTTCATGCTAGGCCCTCTGAAAAAGGTTTCCGACATTTATGCTTTTATTTATTGTATTATACTTCATTCTAATTAAATTCAGTAATAAATAAAAGGAACACACAGTGTTGTCTCATATATGCCTCACCATATCTGAAGCTATGTCTCCATAATCGTTTACTCAGGTAGGAATGTCATAAGTTGTAGCATTAACGCCGAATACGGCATTTCGCTACCGTATTAGTCCAAAACACTCGAAGTCGTCATGACGTCACTTTATGTTAACAGAGCGTATTCCACTTAGCCTCATATCGACGTTTTTATCGCGACCGACGATCGCAATCGTCAAATATCGAATGAGCAATTTAAAACGTCGCGATCGCTTATTGGAACGCACTTATAATAAACGATAACGTCATACGCTCTTCGGGGTGTTTTATCTGTCATGGCGGATCGTTGTATTTTGTAGTTTCCTTTTTTTTGTTAATCTCTATCAATCTTGCTCGCAATATAAAAATAGATACGTTTTGTAGGCTTTATGCATCTTATTTTATCAGGTAAATACATATTATAAATTATTTCTGATTACTGTCGTCATGCCTTTTATATCACTACTAGATTCTTCTTCCTAGTGTTATCCCGGTTAGATACCACTTACCAAGGTCCGCTTAGATTGCAGAGGGTGTGGCTACTAGATTATCATATTATAATCTTAGTCCCAATAGCTCTAGTCTAACCAATTCATAAGTAATTGAGATCAAAAATATCATCATTATAGCAATTGTAAACTCCCTCCAGGAAAAAGTTATAAAAATTAAATGTGTCATTTCAAATAAAACGTCTCTGACATATGTTAGAGGGACTAGAAAAAAAAAGTCTCAATAGCTCAACGGTGGCTTTCCAAAAGAGATCTATAATCACTTAAAGCATTGGAAGTTGTATAAGAAATCTAGAAAAATAATAGGTTTAATCTGAAATTAGACCAGTAGACGATATTACTCTATATTTAAATATTTTGATTAATTTTAATAGCAGATACCATCGCTTCAGCTTTATATATTTATATAGACCTGCCACTTTTCTAACTTTTTGGTGTGTGAGGTCGCGGCGGCACGCGAGGGCACCTCGGGCCAACGACCCGGCATAATCCGACAGCCTTACGATCAGCCCGGCGCCTTTGTGCTACCGGCTTAATTAGAAGCCGTGGGTGGCGTATGACACGCCAGGATCTGATCATAAAGGCGCCAAAAATTCTCTACCTGCCCGAATCCGCGCCGACGACATTCCTATCTCGCGTTTTTCAAAATTAATGCCCATTGTCCGAATGAATTTAAAGGCGGCGCGCGATCGAACTCCGACACGTCGGATCCCTCTCAACTGAATAGGACTTCTCGTGAAGGATGAATATTCGAACTAATATCAATGAGTCAATGTTAATGGGATAATAGACTGCTCAACCATACGAACATCTAAAAGCCACGATTAAATCAGTATGAATAAGCGAGACGAGAAAACGAGCTTTACTTAATAAATAAAAAAAACGGGCGAGAGCGAATCAGAATCGCGCTCTAAGGATTCCGCACTGTCACGTAATACTTAACGAGGTCATTTTAAGAATTCTACTTTCATAATATTTCTTCTAATTTAAAAGCTAATTCTAATTTAACCAGAAACCAATTTTAACTCAAACATTGGAGGCACATTCCAGGGCATCATATAATAAAGACATTTTGGTTGTCATGCACTGCACCTGTGGCCAATTTGGAACTGGGGTTCCTTGTTTGCGACGTTGGAATTTCTTTGTTGATTGATTCCAAGTGTAATACTTGGGCATTTCAACGTACAGCAGCATCGCTGCCAATGGATCTGCTTCACACATTGCAAAGAAGCTAGTCAATGTTGTCGATGGTGGTCTCTCAGCATATCTCTTCGTGATAGCAGTGGGCAATATGGTACAATGAATTCATTTCCGATCTCAATCTCTTGATTTTGAACTTTAACTTTGATAGTTCGACCATTATCTTCTTTTGGACGCCGACGATAAACTGGATATCCATCGTTGACTGTTTTTTGTTTTGTGTGTGTTTTTTGTTGTTCCCGCTTTTCTGTTGAAATTTTTCCTGAATTTTCTTTACTATAAACCTCACGGAGCCCGAGACCTCTCCAACGAATGCTAAACCGTGGAAATCGGTTCGTGCGTTCTGGAGTTATAGCGTCAGGAAGGAAAACGCGACATATTTTTATATAGTAGATATATATAGCCATCTATGTTTTACCAGTTCTAGACTGAACCAAGATTGTAGTAAGTTCCTTAATAAATCATCATTTTTTTTAATATTCTCTTAATAACACATAATATGGTTTATTTAGGAACATGTTGTTTCACACTTTAAGATTTATATAAATATATCTTTAAATATAAAAATCGATTGTGCAAACATTTGTCACCCTACTTCTTCGCTGGGCCGATTTTGATAAAGTTTTATGGATATTATTTCGAGGGGTTCGGAGATGGTTTGAAAAGATAATTGGACCCAGTAGGTGGTACTTCTGTCGGGAAATGCCTTAAATTATGTAGCTATTTGACTCCTTTCTTTTTTGTTTTATTCACACTATTATTAGGAAAAGATAAAAGAAAACTTCTAAGAATATTTAAAAAGTACAAAAAAATGCTGATTTGGAATTTTCGATAATTCCAAAAGTTGTCATTATTAGCTGTATCTTGGTCTGATCGTAAATCGTACAAGACGTCTCCTGGATCCGATAGAATATACACTGGTTGTAAAAGACATAGTACCGCAAACTTTGTGATAAGACTACATTAATGTCCTAAATAAAATTACAAAACTCATTCATCTCGGAAATGAGAGGTAACAGATGTTGCCATCCTCATTCTTGAGCGCGCAATGTATCGTGAACATTGGGAAGCAATCTTCAACAAAATGTTGACGCGCAAAACAAGTCAACGACCCGCTCCGCGCTACTCTTGTTACGTACTTTCAAGTTTTATTTACACTGCGGTTTGATGTAAAAATATTGAACTAATTTGTTTCAGATCTAAAATCTCATTAGGACAGGTAGTAATCATGATATTATAAAGTATTTAGTTCAAAAAATTGTACCTTAACAAAAAAATGCCGACGAACATTTCAGCAATGGGGAGTCTAGATTCATTTATTGAACCCATGGGATGCGTTTCCAGCACGAGGTTTTCACACCCTGGATATATATAAATTTAGAAACCAATGTCTTCATGGGAATAGCATATGAGAGTAGCATTCATATTTAGTGTGAAATTGTCTAAATAATAAGGCACTCGTACTAGACTGCAGTACTGAGGATGAATTACGCTCGCTGTCAAAACCACGTAGACACTCAGTCAGTGTTTAATAGTGATATGCCAGAAATGCGAACTTTGGCCAACACTACGAAATTCATCTGCATATAAATGTGGAACAACTTATTGACCCTGTTTTGTGTTTGCGCAGTAGTTATTGTACCCGTACGGTTTACTCTGTTCTGTATGTTTATACAAGGGTTATGGATAATCATATTAATAACTAGTTATGCATGTGACTTCGTCTGCGTAAAGTTGGATAAAAAAAATAGATTCAAGTTTAGCGTGATGATACATAGCCTTGATAAATGGGCTATCAAACACTGAAAGAATTATTCATATCGGACCACTAGATCCTGAGATTAGCGCGGTCAAATAAACAAACAAACTCTTCAGCTATATATTAATATATAACAGATTTTTTATATATTAATTAATATATGGTAATATATGGTATGTGTCAATCGACACCTTTTAGTCCATATAGCTTCAAAGGACGTAGCGTTACGAAAACAAAGCTGCAATAAAATTACAATAACAGTGCAGTCCCGAGCTCTGATGGGCGGTGTAGATTCGGATTTTATTTTTCTGTTTTGCACGCAGATTTGTGAAAGTGGCTTTATTTTAAACTGACTTCACAGAAGGTAAAGAGGTTCTCTATTCGCCTATATTTTTTCTTGTTTGTTACCTCAGAACTTTCGACTGGGTGAACAGATTTAGATGATAGTTTTGTATTTGAAAGCTTGTGTTTGCCGTGTGGTGCCAATGTAGTCCAGTTTTGACAATTTGAAGTTGGTTTTATTTTGGTTAAAACTTTATCATTCCAAAGTATAATCTGGCCACGAAACATAAATGTGTAAAATAAGACTGATAAAAAAATTAGAGCATAAATTAGAAAAAAATTGTATATCGCTGTTTGGGCAGTCGAAGGAAAAATAGGGAATGTTTTCATAAAATGAAGTTAGACAACCCCACAGCGTCGTCGAGGCCATTCCGGTTGGGATGTTTTGCTTGACAATATCCCAACTAGGGCGGTGCGCTGTGACGATGCCAGTAATAATGTTTATTCTGCCTCCCCATTGAGAGCGACGCTTTTTTCTTCCCGCGAGCCTGACACAGATTATTTGTCTGCAGAAAATTCTCAGGCCTCAAATTAAAGTTGGATGTTAAATACTTTTTGTTTTGCTTATTATTGATTGCAATAAGCCGAATTAAGTTGTTCATACAGTACTATAAAATGGATTGCACACTACATACTTTCAAAATATGTTTAACTAGCGGACTGACAGACGCCGTCCTGCCCGAACGTTGGGTTACTTACTAGTAACTACACTTTATTATCCTATAATATTGTCCCCGTTTCGGTTTCCTTTCCTTTCCCGTTCCCGTTCCAAAATGGTTTACTATTTTGGTGTTTATGGCTTAAACATAAAAGATAGGTATATGCTGTCGCGGTCTTTTCCTAAAACTATTTAAGACGAACGTTTCCTTGATACACTATATACGTGTAACTCTATCGAATTTTGCAGCGCACTATTAAATAGCTCGCAGATGGCAGAATTTTCTCCTTCTTTCTTGAAATTTATCGTTATCTTTTGGACAATTCACATAATTTCTTTATAATAATTATCCTATGTGTGATTTTGATGTATAAACTGTATTACTGTAAAGTTTTATTAGTTTCTCCGTGAAAGAACGTCAAACATACATCCATACATCCATGTGTACAAACTTTTGCGTTTATAATATGTCTAGGACTAGCTGTTATATACATTTTGAAATTGAATTTTAAAAATTTAACGTGCCCCTAATTTATATTGGCCCTTTCGTAAATCCGTTTATAGCGGATGTCTAATAACTGTAAACTTACTCACTGCCAAGTTTCACCTTTGTACGTTCAGCGGTTTTCGAGATTTTTTGTTAGATGACTTGTTGCCTTTACATATATCAATATCCTCATTTGCCAGTAGTGCTTGCAAAGATTGTCCAGCGAGGTTGAAGATCGAAGCAAATGCCATATGGAATTTAAAATGTTGACAGTATTTACAAAGTTAAGGGAAACCATCGAGCACCTAACTAGATGAAGTTGCATGTTAGAGGCCAATACCGTCTGAATATCAAGTAAAATAGACAAAATTAATAAAGTAAAATTTTATATCACAAGACTGTTTAGATAGACGCTGTGATGAGGCCAGAAATAATGTTTATTTTGTCTCCTCATTATGAGCGAGGCCTTTTGTCCCTCTGCATGCCTAACAAATATAAAACATTTATTTGCAAAAAAATCTCAGGTCTCAAATTGAAGATGGAAGACATTCTATAGCAATCTTACAAGCGGTAGCGATTTTAATTTCGTGCAGATTTTTAATATAATTTATGTGATCTAGAATTGGTTTGTACCAATAAATGGGCCAATGTAAGTATGTAGAAGTTATTAATAAAACCTGTGCGTCACTGACTTTTTTCAATTAGTGTTTCAAATCTGAAGAACCAACACAAAGAGTCAAAGACGATAAAATCATTGAAATCCGTCCACATATTTATGCGCAGTCCAGTCATATACGTATAGAATACTTAGGTGTGGAAATATAACTTTTAATGAAAATGAAAAAAAAACTATTGTTGCACACCGCTTAAAACATAATAATATTACAGTATAATTATTACATGTAATTTTTTGTTATTAACTTCTTTTTATATTCATAGGTATAATTAAAGTATAATTTATCTTCATCAAAAATTTATTGGTGTTTTTATCTCATAAAGCGACGCGGGCAATAAAGTTTTTATCCGCTTGAAAGCTTCACCATCAGCTGGTGCTAATAAATTGATCTGGAATATTTTCAAATTATTTTTTTACGACCATGACCCAAATGTAGAACGAACATTGTCGGTAGTTTTACTTACTTTTACGTTCGAAACCGAACATCAAATGAAATATTAATGCTACCGTTTTACACAACTTAGTTGCTAAATGTTGCAACCTTGAATGAAGTCACAATTCGTACGGATCGAATCTTAGACGTTTACGACCATATAGGTAGTGTAAAATGGAAGCACGAACCTTCATTTGACGTTTCGTTTCGAACTTAAAAGTGAGTAAAACCATCGAGAATGTTCGTGCTAGGCTCTCTGATATGTTTACGAGACCTATCGCGTATAATCGTAAAGATGTAAACCTTCCTTTATAATCACTCTGTTGATAAAAACTGCATTTTATCAACAGAGTGATTATACCTTTACTTAGTTTAAGAGAGCTAAGCGTAAAAGAGCGGGAAGCGATATTGTTTTCTGCTATGTAATGATAATGGTTGATAACAGCCGTCATATTAGAGATATTAGTGACTAACCAGTAGTTCTTTCAAGAACTCCTTGTCCAACCGGTGCCATGGCGCTTCCTCCTGTTTGTCTTCTGGAGGGACAAGGTTCAAATACGTAGCGATAGCCCGCAACGCCTTATCACTACAAAATATTCAAAATGATTTTTAATATCTATTAATATGAGATGCCATGAATATTGGATTCGGTATTCGACCTTTTCGGCCACTTTCCTATTATCGGCCGAATACCATATATCAATATAAAAATTACTACTCACCGAAAATATTCGGTACCATTTTACAAACATTGGTATGCTGGATGTTTATGAATTCCCAGAGCAAATGTTTTGTTAGACCTGCAACTAACTTATCTAGTATTAATATTCATCTGATGAAGCAAATTGGGCGAATCTATTATGGAGTGCAATATTTTATGTAGGTTTAAAATCTTGCCTCTTACGATGAACTTGAAGACAAATCGTGTTACATTTATTTTTCCGATTAGCTTAGGATGGAAATTGCCTAGACAGTACGGAATTGTATTCGTATAAAACTTTTTTTTAACAATAATATTTATTCATTCGTTAACTAATATTAATACAGCACACGTGTGTATGTGTGCCAAGGAGAAATAAAAAAAATAATGAAATACATAAATATAATATTTGTATAAAAATTCAGGTGTCTACATCTAACAGTTTGGAAATCTGAGGAGGCACAGACAGACAGACAAAGCGAAACTATAAGGGTTCCTCGTAGAACTACAGAAATCTAAAAATCACTAGAAAAAAATTGTCAATTTATATTCGTGAGTAGTGACCAATATCAAGTGACATCACAACCGCAGCCATTATCCATTTAAGAGTAAATTGGACGTACGGGCGCGCTGACCTAACACACAGACGGACCTCGTACCAATACTTCTTTTTACATGAGAGTGAAGTGGCGGCAATGCCGTCAAGTGATGGTATTGTTGTCGCGTTTTGTTCGGTTTGTGAGACTTTTCAGTGGCCTAAACTTGTCATTAAAGGCTGGCAACGCATCTTTTGGCCTTCTGGTTGTTTGAGTCTCGTGGAGTGATTGCATTGGAGAGATTTTTAGTCTCGTGGAGTGATTGCATTGGAGAGATTTTTAGTCTCATGGAGTGATTGAAGTGGCGTGATTGATTAGAGCGATTTTAAGTCTCGTGGAGCGATTGAAGTGGCGTGATTGAATTGGAGCGATTTGGAGTCTCGTGGAGTGATTGAATTTCGAGTTCTGGTGTGATTTCTAGTGGTAAAATTCAACAGAAACAATTTCTCGAAATATTCTCCGTATTACATGACCTATGTTTTGACCGTCTGGTGTAACGGTGCAGTCTATGGCATCGCAAGAGATCGTTCGAGTCCTACTCAGTCTATATTTACTGCATCGTCGGCATATCTATATATGAAATATTAAGTGAAACGAAAACCTTAGGTACCATTTTACAAAAATTACGCGGACGGAGTAGTGTGAAATTTTGCAAAATTATACTTTATATAGAGGGGGATTTGCGAATGCTAATATTAATAATTATATATACCTTAATATTTTTACATCTTAAATAGTAAAATAAATTAAAACAAAATTAGAATTTGTCTAACATTATAACTACCTGTTTTTCTGTGACTTCATTCGCGGAAAATTAAAAAGACCTTAAACCTCTTTAATCTGGTTCTATCAAAAACCCGTTCTTAGCGGATGTTTACCAACTATAAAGCACCTCGGTAACCTCATCATTCGTTTTTTATATATATTCTTCTTCTTCCTCGTTCCCTCATATATAATATAAACAATAATCGAACCCACTGTTGTACGCGCCTTCCGAAACACGTATGAGGTCGGATATCTGAAATTGGTCACTCATCTATCACCTGAATAACCACTGATTTGGCTAAGATCTGCTCAATTATAGAATAAATATGTAATGCAAAATAAGTTTTCAAGTCGTCGGGCTGTGTGTGACTGTGTGCCCGAGATTAGCGCTTTCAAGTTAACAAACAAACGAACAAACTCCAATTAGTATAAATATCTAGTGTGTTATGGCATTTAAAACTGGATTAATTGTGTTATCACTCGGCCTTTCGGTTTCAATTAAAACCTCATTGAATCGAAAATATTTCTTTGATATTGTTGGTTTATAATGATCTTTGTAATTGTGTATTAATTAATTACCGTTTTAAAATTTATAAAAATATTAAATTCAATAGCATTAGCTAGTGAATTGAATGTTTATGTCCATTTTGCATCAATAGAGAGTAAACCCATACCAATTATGTTAACGTAAGTTAAGTAGTTAATGGGCATACAAGACCGAGATCCCGTCGCGCCCTGTAATTGGGGATTTTTTTATATAAAAACGAGCAAACAGGTACTTTTACTTGTGTGACTACCGACGCCAATGGATAACTTCACTACTAGAAGGCTCGCAGATGCGTTGCTGGCCTTTGAAGAATAATTATACCTTTATCTCGAAGATTTCAACTCTACAATATCGAAGAAGAACAATAACTGTAAAAAATGTAACGACTTCTCCCTCGACTAATATAGCATGTGATTTAATTATTCAAGGGTTTGCCGTGTTTCATAATAGGAACAGATAAACACAAATTTGAAATCAGACACAGTTTTAAATAAAAGTTGAAATGTTGATTACAGAACTGTAAAACGGACAACTGCTTCAAGTTTTGCATTTAAGTGTTAATTTAAAAAGTGGACCGTTTACTCAGTAACATAATATGTTCATATTAAATATGTTATTTTAACCAAAGTTTACTACGGCATCTTAACTTTCTTATATACTTACTTGTAAATTTTTATAACTAGGTATCTCCTTATCATATTTTAGTATTTTATATACCTACTAAAAAATAAAATAAAAACTCTTTTAATATTTGTGAACAACTATTAAAGTTATTTACCATTTATCCTTTGAACCACATGAATGTAACCGAATGAAAGAGAGCTGAGCATCTATTAGGTCGATGGTTGTACGAAATAAGAGCAAGGCCGATTGTGAACAGTTCACCTGGTTCATCGTTTTAAAATTCTCTTTATATAGGTCACCAAACAAAGGGAATTTCGTATACCATAATTGTACGCAATAAATCCTATACATGAATACGTTGACTTATTTTAACATTCTCGTCTACACTTTAGGTAAGATTTATATTAATCTTAAGGAACGGTCTCAGTAGCCTAAGACTATCGTTTGAGGTCCAATTGGCAATTCATCAGAAGATTGACAAATATTATTATAAATATATGATATCATAAGTTGTAGTAATAGCTGATGATTTCGTTCAGAATAATTTTCCTAATGAGTTTTTAGCATGTTCTATCAACATGGAAAATTTCAAGTCTCTATGTCTCATGGTTTAGAAATGCTAGGGTGACCACCTTACGGGCAGGCAGACGGACGGATGAACAGAGCGATATTATAAGAGTTCCTTGTAGCACTAGGGAACTCTAAAAAGTGTGACATTGTCAAATTCAAGGATAAGTTTTAAAATAACCTAGTAAGATGGTACGGAACTTAGTGCGCGAGTCTAATTCTCTCTCCAATTCAATTACAGAAGGTTCTTAACAGTATTAAGGCTAAACTCATTTTATAGACGAATATATTTCTTCATATGGTTAAAAATGCTGCTTGAATGAAATAATTTAATTAGAATGGCCCGTTGGCGCAGTGGACAATGACCCTACCTTCCGCTCCGAGGGCCGTAAGTTCCATTCCCGCCTCAAGTCTGGATGTATTAATCTATTTCTACAAAAAATATATATATTTGTATATAACAGGCGTCTGTTATCTATAGCAAAGACATTAAAGTGTCTACCTTAGGAAGAGACGTCCGGTGTGTCATACAGTCCTGTATATATTTATTTATTTAGTATGCGGAACGCTTCCTATAGATGGCCTACATAACGGACTATTCGTCTTAGTCATAAATTGAGCAAGACAACATCTGCAATTAGAGGTAGCGCCATGCTTGTAGCCGAATTGGGCCGGCGCGTCCGGGTACCAGTACCTCTTTTTCACATGAGATGTATGTGAACTGTATTTAGTTTTTTTATTATATTTTTTTCAAATTCGCAATTCTTTCTGGCCCACCCTGTATATAAGCCCGAACAGAAGCGAAATAGAACCCTGTTATATTGTGTTTGACTCACACTTATAGCATCGTAAAGTTTGTTCCAAGTTTTAAAATTTATATGACAAAAACTTAAGGAATAAACCTTTCAAGTGCACTTACACTTTATACTTTTATGTACATACTAGCGGACCCAGCAAACATTGTCCAGCTCGAACTTTGGGTTACTTATTATTTACTACATTTTATTATCCTATAATATTGTCCCCATTTCCTTTAACTTTCCCTTCCCCGTTCCATAATGGTTCACGATATTGAAATTAATGGTTTAAACATGCGTGATAAATATATACTGTCGCGGGCTTTTTTTGGAGAACTATTATAGGTAAACATTTTCTTCATATACAATATACGTATAACTCTAATGGTTTTTGCAGCGCACGCCAGAATAGCTCTCAAATGACAAAATTTTCTCCTACTTACTTGACATTTATTCTTAAATTTTGGACAATTCACACAATATCTTTATAATTTTTAGCCTATATGTTATTCTGATGTATAAACTACATTATTGTAAAGTTTTATTAAAATCTATTCAGTAGTTTTCCGTGAAAGGGCGTGAAACATACATTTATGTGTACAAACTTTCACGTTTATAATATTAGAAGGCTGCGCAAATGAGTATTCAAGAAGCAAATATTTACACTGATTGGGAAGAGTCGAGGTACTAGAAGAATTAGCAAGAAACTCGTTAGCCACTTCTTTAAAAATAGTTCCTACAGAAATTAGTTTTTCACATTTTTGCATGTTAACCATTAAGTACAAAGCTGGAGCCACTCAACTCCAAGCAGTTTTATCTTTAATATAGTCTTTGTCAGTATAATACGCTTTAAGAATAAACGTGTTTTTAACATGTAGTTTAAATTTAACTAGAGACAACAACGGGCTTAACTTCTGTTTCTGAGCTACTGATCCGTTAGCGCAGTGGGTAGTGCCCCTGCCTTCCGCCTCGAGTCTGGGTGTATTATCTATATGTATGTATTTATATATTTCTACAAAAAAATACGTTAGAGTATAACAGGCGTCTGTTGCCTATAACACAGGCATTAAGTTGTCTACCATAGGAACAGGCGTCCGTGTATCATATAGTCCTGTACATATATATTTATTTGTCCTGTATATTTATTCCTTTTAGCCTATACCTGCGATTGAGCTGGAATTTGCTACACATACGTATTTGGATGCGAATATGAAAATACCCGCATTTTTTTCCAGGTCAACCTATATATATATATATTTATAAGCGAAAGATCACCTGACGAGAAATCTCGAAAACCGCGGGGCGTACTAAGGTAGTGAGGAGTTGGTTTAGTTAGTAGACATCCTTTGCAATCTAAGCGGACCCTGGATAACGCTAGGAAGAAGAAGAACAAGATATAATACATCCACGAGGCAACCCTAATATCAAGTACTACTGGCCCGATTTGAAAAATTCTTCCAGTTTTATATAGCTCATTTATCGAGGAAGGCTATAGGCTATCATCAAGCTAAAATTTTTCACCCTAATTTTACGCGGACATAGTCGCGGGCACCAACTAGTCACGTATAAATTACCAATTTCGTTTATGAGCAATATTTTATTCACGAACCTGATTCGATTGACTATATTACACGAGTATAATTTGTTTGAATGTCAAACGAAGCGGTATATAGGGCAGCGGTAGAAGAGGCTATTTCAATTAGGGTAGTCCCCGCGGTACTACCTGTCTAAATGTCTGACAAACCTGACCGGGTATTGCTGGTATTCCACGCCCTAATACAGAGCTGGGAGTGGGAAAATGTTAGTCGTTTTGTGGGGAATCATATTACAAATTTATCAATTTGTGTTGTATATTTATGTATTAATACGTGAAGCGAAAACTCTGGGTGCCATTTTAGGAAATTTCGCGGGTGGTAGAGTGTGAAATTTAGCACAGCTGTAGTTCATATAGAGGAAGGCGTGCGAATGCTAGTATTTCTTATAATATGCAATATTAATATATTAAATTGTCAAAATAAAACCACACGCACACCGATGCCAGACAATTTACACAGCTTACACACACGTGTATTGGCTACACGTGTATTCAATGACCCTGCCTTCTGCTCCGGGGGTCGTGGGTTCGATTCCCACCTCGAGTCTGGGTGTATTATTCATATGTATGTATGTGTGTAAAAGGTGTAAATCGTTTGGCATTGGTGTGCGTGTGGTTTTATTTTAAAAATTTAATATTTTAATATAGCATATTATAAAAAAATATTACAATTTGCACACTTTCCACTATATGAGCTACGATCGTGCCAAATTTCATACTCCGCCGTCCGCACAGTTTTGGTAAAATGGTACCTAATGTTTTCGTTTCACGTATTAATATATTATGTAGTAAGAGTTTCGTATTTTTAAAATCATAGTATTGTGAAGGAATACAACCTAACAATCAAGGCCCGATCTCAAGGAGGATCAGACAGGCGTATGCCTAGAGCAGCAAGTTCGAGCTCAAACTTATGACACTTTCAAATTTCATATACAAAATCTCGTGTTCAAATTTTGAACAAAGTAGAACACCCTCCCCCCCCCCATAAAACATAAAAAGGAGTAACAAAAAAGGCCTGTCTATTAATAACAAATATAGACAAGCCTTTTTATACTAATGTATGATTAAATTCGAAATTTAAAAAACCTATTATTTGAGTCCCGCACTTTCACCCCCCACAACTTTTAAACGGCTCAATCGATTTTCATCAAACACCAGTCACCTTTAATACAAAAAAAACAAATTGAAATCGCTTCATCCGTTCCGGAGCTATGATGCCACAGCAGACAGACTCCCACACACAGACAGAAATACAGATACGTCAAACTTATAACACCCCTTTTTTTGCGTCGGGGGTTAAAATACGAAAACTTCAGTAGTCATGCATAGCGTTAATAAAATAAATTATTTTTAAATAACAAGAAAACCCAAGGAGTGCCTACTACGCACTTTCCTCAGCAATGCAATGGACTCATCACCCGTACTGTAAATTCACGGAATGCTCGAAAATTCGTCAAATACTCATCCGAAATCTATAAGTATACTGCAAATACAAGTATACTTGTGTCAATATATAGTCAGTACTGGCCCGAGTTAAATTTTAGGCTGGAGCGAAATCCAATTATGACGTCTCCTTACTTGACCTGTTTATATTTTTAATATAAATATATATATAATAATTGAGAGTCGCCCCTAGTTGAGGCGGTCTCTGAGACTCTGCGCCTGGAGCGACCGCTCCGTTCGCCCTCTGGTAGGGCCGGCCCTGTATAACGTCTATAAGTAACTAGCAACACCATCGCTATTCAGTGATAAGAATAACTCAAAGCCGCTGTTAGCATTATACTAACGATTTTGTTTTATACTGTCATTAATATCACTTGATGTGATTGAGATGAAGTCTCAAACTTAAACGACCAATGATAATCTCAATAGCCTCCGATGAAGACTTAGAAAAACGTTAAACTTTCAAGAACTCTAAGTAACTTGTAACCTGTCATTAAAAATGACATTTGTGCGTAAAAACTTTCACTCGAGCGGCGAATCGGGTCGTATCTCGTACCTGAACACGAGGCATCGCTTTCTGAACATCAGCCAATGGTGTTTATGGCATGCGAGCTCAAGTTTCGCAATTCGCACAGCATGATTTCTGATGCGATGTTTACATTTCATTCAGAGACAATACGTTTTTCGAGCAATGGGAGAATATTTTTTGGAAAAAGTTTACGTCTTTTCAAATAGAATAAATGTATCCTCAATTATTTTGACACAATACAATTTACAAGTTAATCCATACGCCACACGTTAATAGGATACAGGGGTAGGGTATTACCAAAATGTGACAATGTGTGACAAGGAGCAGGGAGGTCAAAAGCTTTGTGATGTCACATGTCAAATGAAAAACATTTATAATACGTGCATAAAATTGAAGCATATTACAGGGGAGGGTGTTCCGAAAATGTGACAACCTGCGACAATGATGTGGGTGGGGGGGGGGAGGTAAAAAATTGTAAAATTCGTGTGACGTAATTTATGTATTACTCAAAATACATTAAATATGTTACGGATGCCCTTTAAGCCTTTTGTAAAGTTTGTGTAAATGGGTGCAACAATACAGCAGAGTTCGAAATTGGCTTACAGTATAGGAGTCTTCTAAGGTATACATACGTACAAAGCACTTCTAGTAATTGTATATTAAAAAAAAATATCATATAACTTACCAAAAAACATGAGAATAATATTGCCGCAACTGTCTTGTCTGTGACTGTAGCGTGAATGTTGATGATGACAAGATCATTTATCGTTAAAAAAAGCAGAAGAAAGAAACCAAATATATGCGTCCATATATTCATTGTCTCGTTAGTCCACCAAAATATGCTGCAAGGAAATTATGTTAGTTAATTTAAAGATACACTTTAATAAAAAATAATGCATCTTGTAAATATACAAAAATATTACCGTTACTAATAATATAAATGTGAAAGTAACTTTGTCTGTTATGTTTTTACGTCTAAACCGATAAACCGCTGAACCGATTTTGATGACTTTCATTATAGTGGTAGATTGCACCCTGGACTAACATAGGCTACTTATGTTGCAATAATGAAATTTGAAAAGGGCAAAATAACAGCTTACAGTTTGTATGAAAGATGAAGTAAACAACATGGATAAACTCTCTGGTGGAAGCTGGTTATACATTATTTTTTTTATCTTATAGTCGTTATTAACAAGATGAAATGCGGTTGAAAGTTTAAAAAATACTTTAACATACCTTTCCCAGCATAATCTGGTTGGTAACAATTTTCTATATCCATCTCTTATAAATGGATTATGCTGTAGATACTCTGGTGCTTCTTCATACTTGAGCAGTTCACGATACTTCATATATTCCACATCCTCTTTGGTGAGATTATTATTGTCTTCTAATTTTTTACCTCGTCGAAGCAATACTGTTCCACTGCAATATTCTTTTTCTTGTATGCATGTGTCTTCAATCTTAAACAATATATTTTTGTTACAATGATATTTTAATTATTTAACTCTTAATTTTACAGAATGTTTGGCACCTATGCGATCATGACAATGCCTTAACTTGAAAAAATATTTCTTCATTCAAAAAAACCCATCAAAACCATTTTAAAATAAGACTAAACCTTTAAAACATCAATGAGAGTCTGGCATTAGAAAATTACATGTAGTAAAAGCCTGAAT
>JANCMC010009603.1:8984813-9007502 GCA_024363005.1 Charaxes varanes
TTTTAAAATAAGACTAAACCTTTAAAACATCAATGAGAGTCTGGCATTAGAAAATTACATGTAGTAAAAGCCTGAATCAAAAAAATCTACAATACCCTACCAGTTTATCAATAGTTTATTTAAGACAATATTGTTTATTTCAAATCTCTAATATAAGAGTATTTTTTGGAAAATTATCAAAAGAAACCACTTCCAAATTGTGTAGAGATGCTCATACTTAGAAAAAAAGTATTATAAACTAGTTCAAAAATATTTTCCCACCACTAAATTGAGTAACGTCACACAGTGTATATTTATATTTTAATAAATATATAAATTTATTCCATGACTAACAATAAATTTAAATAACTTATAAATTATTGATAAAACTTTTTAAGCAACAGATTTTCAATACCTAGTCTATTACCTCATTTTTATGGTAGTTATTATTTTGGTTTAAAATCAGGAACAACTTTTCATATCCTAGATAACTTAAACAAAATTTTTACCGTGTTTACTTACTTTTTCTATGGGCATAAATTGTACTGTTTCTGCCTGACATTCGCTTACTTTTCTTGTCATGGTAAGAGTCATGATTAAAAAGTATAAAAATCTTTTATAAAGTTAAATGCTATGATATAATTTATTTATTCGAGATATCACAGATGTATTTATTGAGGCACTTAGATACACTATGATTTTTTTTAATTTATTACAAGACTAATTTTCACTACGCGATACACATTTTGCCACTCGCGACACTACCAAACTTGCCGCGCTGATCTGATTACTGAACTGAATAAGTGAATACTAAATAGAGATAGATAGAGAAGAAAACACGTACAATGACAGCAATGACAGGAACATATACAGAAAAATAATATGGTGTTGCCAATCAAGTAATGATTTGATAAAACTTTAGGTTATTTGATAATATTTTAAATTTAACACTAGAATTTTCTAATTTTGACAGTATATGATTTTAAAAAATGATTTTTACATAGCTTACTTTACCGAGTATTTAATTTCGATAAAATTAAAAAAAAGAAATATCACTTACACATAAATCGTTTGGTGTGTATATAATTTTTTATTAAATACTTTAATATATATTATAATTAAATATACGCGACGGTGGCACTCAGAGGCAGCATATGCTTATGTTATGTATATTGACATAATATAACATAAACGTGGAGGTTTTAATAAAGAATAACATTTCTTATAGCAGAAAAGTTAAAAATGTGTCCAGCAGTATACTATAAATAACAGTACAATGAATGAAGCAGTAACAGTTGATGAATTGACCAATAACCTTCTAGAACTGCACGGTATGGTATGAATGTAGCAATGAATTTACCAATAATAATCTTCAAAATGCACCTTGATGTTAATGTGCCGCCGTCTTTATTTATGCGGACCTCCCTTATTATAGCGGACACTTTTAATATACCAGGATGTTATTCCCTATTATGGAGATTAGAATATAAGGATAACCACCATCTATGAGGTTCTAGTTGAAAAAGTGGCAATTTGTAAACAGCAAGTTATAGTTCGAAGATTAACTAGAGTGGTGCTTGTGTATAATGAATTCACCACTAACCTTCCAGAACGGCGAGGTATAGTATGAATGTAGCAATGAATTGACCAATAATGTATACCAATTATATATCTTTAAAATTATTTCTCTTTCTAATGTGGCGCCCCCCTTATTTGTTGATTTCGACGAACACTTTTATACATTGACGCAGTCCGCCTTATATTCTAATCTCCGTAATCCCTATTAAACTCTCCATGCATATAATTAAACTAAAGTAACATAATATTATTATCTTCATACTTCATAAGGTTAAGTAAATTAAATGAATATTAAATAAAAATCACAAATAATTGCGTGACTATGTGAATTTTATATATATACTTATTTTGAAAAAAATTTATAATAAACAGATTTTTCCACCATAAAAATATAAGCCGTCGCAGGATGCCTAGTAGTTGTGAAACATTGAAATTTTGCGGCACAATACAAACGGGTATCATATCAAAAAAACAATTGTATACACTACTAGTTCAGAACATCACTCTATTTGGAATAAGTGAGAGTAAAGCAATCCCCAAATGCGGCGTGCAACAGTAATAATGCCTCACCTCCAGATATTCTGTTGCCACTAGAGTAATCGTAGTCATCACCATCATCACTGTCTTCATCTTCATCTAGGGCAAAAAATAATTAATTGCAATCATTTAATATTTAGAATTTAAGGAATATTTTAGTTGCAGTAAAATCGGTTGTATACATAAGAGCTTATTTACAGAAACTAGTGTACAAAGTCAAGCTGGTAAAGACTTACCAGAGAAAGAGTTTCCACCTGAAAATAAAAAAACATATGATGAGTTAAGATAATCGATTTTAACTCGTAATTATGATAAAGTATTTTGTGATATATAATTGCGAAAGCACTGGCTTTATATGTAACGTGATGTACATATATAGATATTACTGTATCGTATATGTAAACGCCACCAGCACGATGGCGCGACGATATCGTAAAGGGTAGCAGTAGACTGCTACGGACTGATGATGCTGGCGATGATGATGATGGTGATAATGATATTGCTGCTGCTGCTGATGATGGTGATGATGATGATGATGATGATCCATAAAATTCTCATTACACAGTGTTTGTTGCCAAACTCCTCGGAAGCGGCTTAATCGATTCTTTTAGGTTAGGTCGATTTGGTTTGTGTGTGTGTGTGTGTGTGTGTGTGTGTGTGTGTGTGTGTGTGTGTGTGTGTGTGTGTGTGTGTGTGTGTGTGGTTAAAGCTATAACCCAAATACTAAAATCCTGCGTATATTTGTTGAAATGTAAGCATCATATTCCCAATAAAATATGCTTTAACAATAAAAACATCTCACCTGCACTGATAACAATTTTAGTCTTGTCCCTGGCAATGACAACGTGATTCCCCAAGTTATTTGTTTTTCCCTCAACTTTAACACGTTCTTTTAAGTATTTTTCGAAGTTGCCCACTTCTAAAATGCTATCTTCTGCGGGGTGTGTGCAATCAATAGCAAATTTAAGGCTGATTTTTCGTCTCTGGCCCTTGCCGCGAATTTTACCACCTTTGATTCCTTTTTTACCAGTCTTCTGGTGGAGTTGGCCCTTCTTGGGCGCGGGTTTTGTTACTGCCATCTTGGTAACCTGAAACGTGTAATTGTACATAAGCGTTTTTAAGACACATCACTGATTAAAATCTGGTATTTTCTTCAATATTTTCATTAATAACCTACAGAACACGTGTTACAGTCACCGTAAAACTTGCAAAATGGCCGACTTTACCATTCGTAACAAATCAGATTGACAGCGTCATTATTTCTTATTATTGTAATGTTGGCAACAAACATTTTACTAGTCTGTAGATCGGTAGTACGTACAATGGAGGTTCGAATATAAGGAGGACCAACTAAATGTATTAGTATCCGTCGAAATCCGAAAAATAAGGTGGCGCCACATTAGAAGGAGGAAGAAATTTAAAGTTTATTATTGGTTAATTCATTCTACACCAGAATTAGGAAGGCTGATCGCACCACCGTGTGAGATACATAGCCCGGATGGTTGGATGAATGGAGGATTATTTGGAAATAAAATGAATGAAGCTGAAGTCGGTTACGGCGTTATCAATTATCTATACTCCATACTAATAACTAAAGCTGAAGCGCATGTTTGTTTTTTGCACGCGCTTAACTCAGGAACGACTGTACTGATTTGAAAGAGTCTTTCAGCGTATACCCCATATAACGAGAAAGGCTGTAGGCTATATATCGTCACATTAAAATGTTTTACCTAATTTTACGCGGACGAAGTCGCAGGTAACAACTAGTGTTATTTATAAGGGGGGATGAGTTCTACCTTTATAATGCAGGAGCCAGACATAGCTTCATTTCAATGATCATATACCGTGGACTTTGTGTAACTTCACAAAGATTTGTACTACTTTGTAGACTTCCAGGTCAAAAATGTACGAACACTGAGCTATGTCTGGTTCCGGTATAATATACGTGATACTTTTCAATACTGTAAATTATACAAGTGTAATTTTTTATTGGCGTGTTGTAGGTGACACATTTGATGGATCATTGCCCTCTGTTGTTGTGTTTCTATCTTTAGGACGTAAGCCGGTTACTAGAAACTTAATGAACATTATTTTTTTTATATAAAACAAGGGGCAAACGGGCTGGCGGTTCGCCTAAGCGACTACCGACGCCCATGGACAAATGCAACACCGGAGGGCTCGCAGATGCGTTGCCATCTTTTTGGCGCCTCTCACTGTGATAAATATTTATATATACAAGATAGACAACTTAATGCCTGTGTTAAAGGTAACAGACGCCTGTTATACACAAATATAGTTTTTGTGTATATACATATAGATAATACAACCAGACGATTCGGGAATCGAATCCACGACCTCCGGAGCGGAAGACTAGGTCACTAGCTGGGTCACTTTCAATTCAACCCTTAGTTACGACTACTAACTAGAATGATGCTACCTAGTATTTTCCGAGGAATGTATGGGTATTTTATAGGACATTTTTCGCGGAGTGCGTTGTTGAACTTTATAACCTGGTCCCTTTTTCCCTATTTTACTACCGGACCACTAAGAACCGCGAGGGCTTCCACCCTTACACAGTTGAAATTTCACCAACTCACACGAAGCTCTTTGTGTCTTCGTTTCTCTGCAAACTGCTAAGGTATGGAATGCCCTTCCTGCGTCAGTTTTTCCTGACAAATTTAAAGTAATTTCAAGGAAAGAGTGAATAGGCATATTCAAGTGAAACGCGTTACATCCTAGACTACATAATTCCTTTTCACCAGGTGTGATTGCAGTCAAACGCTAGCCTTCTATATTCGATATTTAAAAAAAACTTATGCTCCATATTTTATAGTATTAAGTATGTCTTAAAACTAGCTAGCGTTATCCCGGTCAAGTACCAGGGTCCGTTTAGATTGCAGAGGATGTGGCTGTGAGGCGAGTTAAGATGAACGATTGCCATCTGACGTCATCCTCAGAAAAGTACACCCACACCTACATTGTAACCTTTCCAAAGACACAACTCCCTGAAACGATTCAAATAGGTTTTCACAGACTTAGGGTACAACCTTATACACCGAATCCAATGAGGTGTTATAACTGTTTAGGATTTAATCACCCAACAATCCACTGCAAAAAGTTATCAGTTTGTGCCAATTGTAGTGAAGTGAAGCATACTGATAACAATAGTTGCACCAAACCTCAAAAATGTATTAATTGTAAAGGTAATCACCACGCTTTAGATTGTAAATGTCCCATATTTTTGGCACAAAAAGAAATCAAAGCAATACAATATAGTAATAAAGTTCCTTTTAATGAGGCCAAAAGAATCTATAGAGAAAAAAATCCAACTTGCTTCATAAGATCATTTGCTGATATTACTAAACAAAATGTTGAAAAAAAAGATGTAGCCGTACAGGCCGATATTATTTTTACTTTTGAACACAACAAACGAACAGCTGTTGACAATATAGCTAATAATTTGATTAAAGAACGTGGACAGATAGAGCAATGCACGGCCTCCCAAACCACCTCTTTATCAAATATACATTATAATGATAAGGTTAGCACTGGCCCAGCCGCTGCCTCCCCTCCTACCCCTCTCGCCTATCCCCACCACACCCCCTCCCATCCCCTCTCGTCCCCTCCTCCTTTCCTTTCTCCCCTTCCTCTTCCTTCTCCTCCTCTCTTCTTCCCTTCCTCTTCCTTTTTCCTGCCTTCTCTTTCCTAATAAATCACAAATCAGAACATTTGTATTTAATCTTAATATCAATATCTCAAATCTATAATCTTATCTTAAAATCACTTTCACAAGACTATAATCTTATCTTGTAATCAATATCACAAATCTATAATCAATATTACAAGTCTATAATCTTGTCTTACAATCAATATCACAAGTCTATAATCTTATCTTGTAATCAATATCACAAATCTATAATCTTATACTATAATCAATATCACATATCTATAATCTTTTCTTGTAATCAATATCAGAACTCTATAATCTTATCTTATAATCAATTTCACAAGTCTATAATCTTATCTTATAATCAATATCAAAGTCTATAATCTTGTCTTATAATCAACATCACAAATCTATAATCTTATCTTATAATCAGTATCACAAGTCTATAATCTTATATAATTATCAATATCACATATCTATAACCTTGTCTTATAATCAACATCACAAATATATAATCTTATCTTATAATCGGTATCACAAGTCTATAATCTTATATAATTATCAATATCACAAGTCTATAACCTTGTCTTATAATCAACATCACAAATCTACAATCTTATCTTATAATCAGTATCACAAGTCTATAATCTTATCTTATAATCAATATCAAAGTCTATAATCTTATCTTATAATCAGTATCACAAGTCTAATAATCTTATCCTATAATCAATATCACATATCTATAATCTTTTCTTGTAATCAATATCAGAAGTCTATAATCTTATCTTATTATCCATAAAAATATTAAGCCGTGTGGATTTATTTGTAAAACCGGTGATCATGGTTTTTTCTGGGCCAAATTTTAATTTTACGTTATTGCCCCATGAGCTGATCTTATCCAGAACAGCATTAGTTATGGATTGTAATGAAAACAGGTGAGGGGAGTGAATGATTAGGAGAACATCGTCAGCGAAAGCTTGAATGTGGCAGTTATCAGGAAAGTCAAGATCAAGGAGTTCATCCATGATTAGATTCCACATAGTTGGACCACAGACAGATCCCTGAATACAACCACGAGACATTTTCTTAACGACAGTGGTATCCGAAAAATTAAATTCAACAGTTCTATCCGTAAAATAACTGAGGAGGATATTATAAATATTACGAGGACAGTTGCAGTGTCGTAATCTGAGGAAGATGGCGGGCCACCAGGCGTTGTCAAATGCAGCTTTGATATCCAATGATACAGTGATTACATGCTCCCCTTGAGCTTTTTTAAGTTTTATTAAGTCGAGTGCAGTTTTTATAGCTAAGGTGGTGGAAATTTGTTGTTTAAAGCCAAATTGTCTTTCATTACTTAAGTTATTAGTGTTGAGATGATAAATGAGGCGGTCCATGATAAGACGTTCAAGCAGTTTCCCGAGAACGTTTATAAGTCCAATCGGACGATAACAAGAAAGGCGGGCGTAATTGTCTTTACCGGGTTTGGGGATAATTTTGATAAGAGCACGTTTCCAAGGTACAGGAAAGTGTTCTAGTTATATATGTATAGAAATGATATTTACAATTAATACTATTTAGTGTGACTAAAGATTTGGAATTGTCTTTGATATTACAACTTATTACTTGTTAACTTTATTCCACTATATTATTTGAAATATTACTTACTATAAGCAGATTATCATTCCATGAAATGAAATTGTAATATTAATTGCCAAGATTTTAATTTTAAATAAATTGATGGATTTTTTTAAATCTTAACTTTCATGAAATCTTTGTTTCGATTGAATTTATACATTTGTAAAAATTGGTGCTATTTTTGTTAATAGAAAAGATTGCCAAATGAATATGGAAGTCACAATTGAAAACGTAAACTTTTAAAAGATTAAGTTTTAAATGGATCACAATACATTCTTTTAAAAAAAAAAAGAAGCGATTAAAAGACCGTTAAGATACTCAATTTTTTATCACAATAAAAATAATAATTTTGGACATTAATCTACTTTTATCTCCACTATTTTTCTTTATTTTATTTATGTATATTACATGTATTATTTTAAAATGGCTGGATTATTTTATCTAGCCTAGCTTGTGATATTCCACTAGTTTTAGAGTTTTTATGTTATTTTGGACTGGGTTAACCTTAAATAATTTTGTTTTTTCTTTACACTTTTGAAAAATTAACAAAAGCAACACAGATCAAGATTGTAATATATGCAAAGAAATAAACGATGATAACTGTAAACACTTGTTTTAATTTCTTAATCAAATGTTAAAAGAATTATTGAAAGCATCTGGAAAGTCTTTGAAGCCAGTAGCCTGGCATCATTGAGACACTCCATCAATTTTCCCTCACCTTTAAATCTTGGAGAAATTGTTCGCTTTGCTCCTTACTCAAAATAAAATTGTTTCTAATTATTTATGGCCTCAGGTTAGTCTAAAGACCACTTTTTACAAAAAAAAAATTGTTTTGCAAGATAACCTGACATTCTAAAATTTTTTGAGGATTTTTTAGTTTTCATTGAATGTAAATACATACCAATTGAGAATATCCAGACAGCACTTTTGTTGCAGACCTGTCTAAAATTTAGAGTCATTTGATTTATAATTATTATTGTTTATATTCTTGTTAACTATTATTTTATGAATCTTTTATCATTATTATTCACTACTGTAATCCCCATATAACTCTTAGGACAAATTAATTTATTGTATAATATTATAATCAGCATATTCAGGATTGTACGAGAACAATCCTACGTGTTTTCCTAAATGTAATATACCTATCATGTTATATATATGGATTACAGTATTTTTTTTTGTGTAGATATGATAAATATATTTCTTTATCTCCAGCACTTTTACAAATGCACTCTGGGACATGAGCAGCAACTTTACTGAGGACTCTACAGTTTTGTCAACGTTGAACAGAATGTTTCACACAATGCAGGAGATGACAAAATTCCACTCAATACTATTAGACCAAGCATCAAGGACAATACTCAAGAATCTCACAGCATTTATTAAAGTGTATGTATTAGTATGTATTTTAATAATAATTAATGAAGTGATGAAGAATGAAGAAGAATGTTAGTTAAATGATATTTTATTATCTGTTTGTCTTATTAACTAAAAACTTATTTTAGTTAAAAAGACAAAAATAGCTGTATCTCTCTGTAGGATGGAGATATCGAAATAATTCTTAGATTGGCAAATAGAGTAGATTGAAACGAAGCTGCATGTTTCATTGACTCACTTTAGACCAAAACGTAATCGGTCAGTTTATGACTAACCGTGCGATTTGATCGCGCGTTTTTTTGTAGAGTAGACGCACTAACGAAAATGTAAGACAACCATTTTGATACTAATTTCTTTATAGATAAATAGTAGTAATACTAGATACATGAAAGATTAGAGCAGTTGAAATGTTACAATATTCGATTACGTTTCGCGTGGAACATTTTATACATCTATAAAAGCAATTATAAGCGGCGGCACTATTGTGCAGGTTGAAAAAGCGAGTCAGAAATCGTTGCATTCGGAATAAATTCATATTATAAATGTCTTAAACGAAGTAACAGTAATGAGAAATTATATCTAGCTTGTTAGCATTTTTTAAAAGTTATGTAGGACGATGACTTACGTGTTTCTTTTCCTAATAAATTAAAAAAAAAAACAGTAGTAGAAATGTAATTGGCGTGTCTTTTCAGATGCTTTAGAATTTTTAAGTAACTTTCAAGACAGAGAGGTTCAATTAAGTAGATCTTTGTTACTTTTATATTATACTAGTGCATAGAAGCCTCAGCAAGATGTGACCATAAAGACGACTGCGGTGACAACTCTGATGAAGCAGTTTGCAGTAAGTTCTGAAGCTTTCTTTAATTCCCAACGTGAATAGAGAACTGACATAAGATTGGTATAGCATCGTTGGTATAGCAACTCCAAAATGCATGAACTAAATTTGTTTTATATTTTGTTAATGTTGACCCTTAGTGTAATTAGTAAAGTTAAGGCTTTTTTAACCTATTGTGCCACTCCATTCTTTTATGATAGTTTTCGGGACAGCATATCTGATTTTATTGAATTTTTCCTAATTAATAAAGGGTTATAACTATATTTCTTAAATCCAGATATATTTAATAAAAAACTTTCTTTACGAAGGTGTGAATAAATTGTTTCAGATTTCCCACCATGTCACATTGGCCAATTCCGATGCAGCAATGCGCTCTGTATCCCTTCCACTTACCACTGCGATGGCTACAAGGATTGTGCCGATGGTTCCGATGAAGCCAACTGTACGGCTATTGCTTGTCCCGACAACAAATACCTCTGCCCCAGAGGCGGACCTGGTGGTGTCCACAAATGTATATCCCGGTCACAGCTTTGCGATGGAAAACGAGATTGCGAAGACAATGCCGATGAAGAGACTGCCTGTTGTAAGTATTCACTCCTAAGTATGATATTAAAAGTTAGGGTGATATGTATGGAATGGTACTTGGAGTAAGAATAGGACAAGCCGACAGGTCTTCGAAGTTTTTGCAATCAATACTCTTCAATCTATATCAGATACTTTCGTTGCTGAAAACCGGGCTTTTGATAATACCGCTGTTCAGAAATAGGGAGTCAATACCTGATGTTAACTGCAGTGGATGCGCGTTATCAGAACATTATTGTATTTATCTTACATGAAGTCACCTTTGAGCAGGGCTACTCAATACCAATACTTCTAAGCAATACTCCTGAGAAGAGCAACAGTAGTAATCTCCTGTCTTCTAAGGCGGAGTGATTTATTAAGGATTCTCTTTTAGCTACATCATCTTGCCCTATACTGGAGTGCGAATACAAATGCGTAGCGTCCCCCAATGGAGGCGCATGTGCGTGCTCTGCTGGACTCACATTATCAAGTGACAATCGCACCTGCGTGGATAGAGACGAGTGTAAGGAGTGGGGACCATGCCATCAGCTATGCATTAATACGCCAGGATGTAAGTAATTACAAGCATGCTATTTCTTTGATATTTTTACACTAGGACCTAGGTCCTATTATCTATACTACTTATTATTATTCATCCTATCATCATCCATCATCATTATTCTTTTTTATCCTTTTCTATCCCACTGCTGGATATAGGACTCTCCTCGTTTTTACCACTCTTTACGGTCTTGAGCTAAACCAGGTTTGGCCGGCGACACGGTGATCTTCGATCACGTTTCTTAGGTAATCCAGCACCGAAATGAGTCGACCTAGGTATTATAACGATGAAATAATGATATTAAAGAACGTGGTCTAACTATTAATCTTAACTCCAGCGTATACTTGTGCCTGCGCTCCCGGGTATACCATGGGCGAGCGCGGACACTGCAGCGCAAAGGCTGAAGGCGCGTGGTTGGCTCTGGCTCACGAGCGCGGCGTGCTCCGACTAGACCTCCTGGGCAGAGCTCCCGCGCCTCTCGCTAACTCCTCCACCGCAGCTGGCCTGGACTACCACTACCGACGCAACATGTTGTTCTGGTCCGATCTTAAAACTAGAAAGGTAAATATTTATTGTTATTGACCACTAACAAAGATTTTTATGCAAGGTAAATTTTTTACCGATAGTTGTGGATTTCGGTGAAAAGCCAGATTTAACCTTTTAAGTTATTAAACTATGAGTATGGGTTCCTTAATAATTGTGATGCCCTTTAATGTAAATGCGTAAAGAATAGGAGGAGCCCCAGTCAGTATTTTTACTGATCATAACGATATCAGGATATAAAGTTTGGTATTTAAGCTATGTGTCTATCATCTTCCTACAGATCCATTCTCAACAACTCAACGCGCCTGCTGGTTTGACCAGTTATGGAGACAACGCTATATCCATTGCTGGTTCCTGGGCCCCCGTCGCTTTGGCAGTGGATTGGGTCGGTGACAAGTTATACGTGGCTGATGCCATGGGACAGAAAATCGACGTCTTTGAACTTAACGGACGCTGGCATGCTGTAGTTTTAGGATCGAATCTGACAAATCCAGCTGATATAGCACTTGATCCTACCCTCGGTTTGATGTTTGTTGCTGATAGTAGCCAGGTAAGATTTCAACTCACATCATTCATCATCACCATCATCATTAGCCTACAACATCTATGACAGATGATTCAAATGGCGCGTGGATTATTTTGGCACTTGCGTTTGTGACTATATAAATCAATTCTGGATCCGCATTTCATCCGCATCAACTCACATATTGCTTTCCTAACTACAGCAAAGCAAGAAATTTGTCAAGTGAAGTACTAAATACCTATTTGTAGTAGTATCAAGAAATTGAATGCATCCTTAAAGATTGAGTGTAAATTGACATTTTTTTTTAAATACTGTTGTTCAATAAATAATTACAAATTAATTGTAACTCCGAAATAAACGATAACGTTCTCGTAGTTTAGTATAATAATTTTTTATTATTAATACAGCCAAAAAACAAAAGACCTGTCTCTAGTTATATCAACAAAATAACTCTTTTTGGTAAATTTATCATAAGCATTAAGGGTGGATAAATTTTCAGATTATTCGAGCAAACATGGACGGTACACATACAAAGTCCATAGTATCCGAAGCCACTTACAAAGCTTCCGGCATTGCAGTGGATACAATTGCGAGGCGTATATTCTGGTGCGATTCATTATTGGACTACATAGAAACTGTCGATTACGATGGAAACTACAGGTTTTTGGTGCTAAGGGGTCAACAAGTCCCCAGTCCATCTAGGTTGGCTCTCTTCGAAGATAGAGTATACTGGTCTGATAGCACAAAGCAAGGCATCAGTTCCGTAAACAAGTACGAAGGTTCATCTAGTATTCAAGCTATATATAAAACAAAAGATATCCGCGAACCCAAAGCTTTAACAGTTGTACACTCCTTAAAACAAACTTCAGTTAACAATCCCTGTGGCATCAACAATGGCGGATGCTCACAAATGTGCATCGTTACAGCCTTACAAAATGGCGGATTAGGTTATCGCTGCGCTTGTAACATCGGATATAGGCTCGAATCTGATTTAAGAAACTGCGATATAGTAAAAGAATTCCTTATGTATTCCCAGCAAAGGTTTATTAAGGGTAAAGTTTTGAATCCAGTAATTGAAGGTTTCAGCGAAGCAATTTTACCCGTTGTATCGAGAAGGGCAAGGTTTGTTGGGCTGGACTTTGATTCGTGGGACGAACATATTTACTATTCTGACGTTCTACAAGATGTGATTTACAGAGTTCATAGAAATGGCACAACGAGGGAAATAGTTTTGGCATCCCAGAACGAAGGTGTCGAAGGTCTGGCTGTTGATTGGGCTTCAAAGAACTTGTATTACGTTGACTCAAGAAAAGGGACGTTAAATGTTTTATCGACTAGAAATATAACATACAAAAGGACTTTACTAAAAGATTTAAAACGACCACGAGCTATTGTTGTCCATCCTAACAAAGGATTCATATTCTTTTCGGAATGGGACCGCCCAGCAAACATAAGTAGAGCTAACACCGACGGCAGTGGTCTTTTGGTCTTTGAGAATGTAACACTCGGCTGGCCGAATGGTCTATCCATTGATTTCGATGAGAATAGGGTTTACTGGTGCGACGCTTTACTGGACCATGTACAGCACGCTAAATTGGATGGTACAGATGTTAAAACCGTAAATTCCAGGCTTATTAAACATCCCTTCTCAATTGTTATATATAGAGAATTTATGTACATAACCGATTGGAGATTAGATGCTATTGTTCGTTTGCACAAACTAACTGGAGAACAAGAAGACATCATGGTAAGAGAGCCGCAAACAAACAGACTTTACGGTGTGAAAGTTTACAGCGAACGTATTCAGACTATCGATCCCAATCAGCCGTGCTCGATCAATAATGGTAACTGCCAAAAGTTCTGTTTCGCTATTCCGAGAAATAATACTGAATTGCTAACAGTTAAGTGTGGTTGCCCATACGGTGAAAAGCTGGCACCAGATGGCACCAGTTGTATTGCGGATCCAAACTCAGAACCACCAGTACAGGCCTGTCCGAATACTTGGGACTTTACTTGCAACAATCAAAGGTGTATTCCAAAGAGCTGGGTATGCGACGGCGACGATGATTGTCTTGATAACAGCGATGAGGAACAAAACTGCACGAGTAAGTTTCCAAACTATTCAAAATTTACAATTTCTCTTGTTATTACTAATTTGCCATTTAAAATTTCTCAATTTATTCCAGAAACGACATGCAGCTCTACTGAGTTCATGTGCAGCAATATTAATATATTTTTTTATTAGCCTGTTGTGTCCCACTGCTGGGCAAAGGCCTCCCCCTCCTTGATCCACCTTCCTCTTTCCTGGGCCAATCTACAAAATATATTCAAAGACATTAAAGCGCTTTCTTGTTCGGTAGGGAAGGGAGAGGTAAAAGAAAACGCTCTGTCGAATATCAATTTATACAGCAGTGAGTAGTTTACGTAAGAACATATTTTCTGGACAAATTAAACGAGGCTATAACATATATAAAACATTTATTTATTCACAGGAAGAAGTAAATAATCTTGTATTAATAATAATACAATAAAAAGTTGCATATGTAATCATTCCGCCACACCTAAAAAAAGGCCTACAAGTCTTGATTATCATAAACTATAGACACTCAAAGACCTAATATATTTATAAAGGCAATTAGTAATAGATTTTAATTAAGCTAATAAAAAGCTAATAAATATAACGTGTAATGTTTTCTCTCTTCATCGAAATGCACACAATTTTATAATGCTTAAATGATTGTAAAAAGTAACTATTTCATTTAAACATTTCTCAAAACTTTGTAGAAGTTTAGCGATACTTTGCAGTACTTTGCAAGTGTCTATAATAAAATCAAGAATCACATCACAGCTTCAGCTTATCCAACAAATTTCGTATTAGCGGACTCCTGCAAAGTAATTGATAGAATCGGCGGCACTTTGCGGAAATCCATGACACGCGTGAAAAACTGAACTACTTTGCTTAAATCCGCGGAACCGACTAGGATCGGTATTTCCAAACGGATATGACTTTAGGACCTTCAAAAAATTATTAGTTAGTAGTATATAAATATTCTAATTCCATCTTGTCCCATCACAGTATACGAGTAAGTTATAAATGCTCTGCTTCATTATTCCTCATTCATGACAGTATTATTATGTCATCACCACACACATTGTATAGTGCTCCATGCGACGACGGAATATATCATTGTCATATAAAGTCGGCATATAGTGACCGGTCATATATCATCTAGAATAAGGAAGCAACTCGCGTATGTACTGCATTTCTACGCTTTTGATTTGTACCTGCTCGTATTAGCAATTCTTTTTATTGAAACCTATTTTATCCTTAAAATCATAATTACAAATAATTAACATCTTTGTAAGGTCAACCGTTGAGCTGTCCAGTCGTCGCTAAATTCAGAATAATCTGCATAAACGGAACAAAAACTACATTCAACACTGTTCATAGTGAGTTCGAGCAGTAACTCAATCGGAGTCCCTTAAAAACACGAGAATAAGGAGTCCTTGTCGAGGACCGCTTACGAGGAATATTCGTCGCTTAGTGGAAATTTATGTATGCGCAGGCTTTCACGATATTAAGACATTGGTTGTGCGATGATTTAGTGGGGCATATCCATTCAAAGCCTTTATATCGGCATTGGCTATTTGAATAACTCAGGAGTTTGTTATTTAGACTAATATGTCTGGTAATTCGGTGTTGTTTTTATCGAGTGCGTTATTTTATTTCGTAAGTTAAGTTTTTCTGGAATAATTTCCATACAAATTATTCCAGAAAAACTTATAATGTTTATTGACCTACTTTTGCAACGAAACGAGTATTTTTAATTTACACGATGACTTACCGTTTCAGAAATAAATTTTTGCTCATTTACAAAAAAAATATGGTTTTTTTTTCTATAGACCAAGAAATGTCAATCTATGTATCTATACAATTATTTAAAAGTGAGAGGTCCCTAAGCACGAAAATTCAAAAACCGCGAGACGTACAACGATAAAATTTGGCTAGGAGTTGGTTTATAGTTAGTAGACATCCGCTAAGAAAGGATTTTTCGTCAGGGCTAGATTAAGGAGGTCTAAAGGCTATTATATTATACACGGACGAAATCGCGGGAAACAGCTAGTAGCGTATATGAAGAACCAGGAATAATAAGGATATTTTTTTATTTCATTTGTTATGAAATAAATACTCTGAAAATGTTAAGTCACTCATTGGTTTTGAGTTTTTTGCGGGTTCTCCCCATTGCAGGACACGAGAAACTCGTGTAAACTTAGCTTTGAATTCGTGAATTTTTTAACTAAGTCTTAAATAATGCTTGAAAATAATAATAATTATTATAAATATGACGTTCATAAGTAAGTACTCGGAAAAAAATATTAAAATAATGATTGAAAAAAAAAATAATTAGTGTACATATGTACTTGTAAAAAGTCTTTATGAATAAAAAGAATTGAGTTTAATTTCGAGTGTGCTAAATAGCCCATTTAACAAGGAAGGCTATAGGCTATATATCATCACGTTAATTTTCCACCTAATTTTAGATGGATGAAGTCGCGAGGAACAACCAGTTTCTGATAAAATTCCATTATTCACCTTTAAAATTATTTTACTTTCGTTTAATTTCATTTGACATCAGTAAATAAATAAATATATACAGGACTATATGGCACAGGGATGAGACGTCTGTTATACACAAATATATTTTTCTGTAGAAATATATAAATACATACACATAGATGATACACCGAGATACACCCACTCAAATAACGCAACTAGGCATCGCATCCACTCCTAACACAAGCTTTAAAGTTAGTTGGAAGGGCTACGAAAATGTTAGGTATGCTAAAACTTTTATGAAAAAAGGTTTTTATATCAATCCCTCGTAAATTTTATCACTAAAATGTAAAATAATGATTTAAAAAATATATATTCATCTGATGGCCACAAATGATTGTAAAAGTCTATGTGAATAGACCATGGAAAAATATATATATCGGGGAATACTGTATTTCTCTATAATTCTACAAGTCACTCACTGTAATACAAAACACGCTGACTGCCTAAATTCTGCGTCACAGTTTTAAGGAAAATTATAGGTTTAACATTCGATTATCGGAATTCACGTTAATTCTAACATATATATAGTTGCCAATCATTGTTTTGTTCCCATTGACGATGTTTATTGATTATTTAATTAATATATTATTGGTTATTTACACAAGCTCGTACAGTGGAGTTACGCTTGTAAACAACGATTGCCGAGGTAAAGTTTCTGGGCGAAAAAATTAGCATAAAACAATTAGCACAATAAGAAAATTACAACAAAAAGGGACTTAAGGCGCTTTTAAAAATAATAAGCGGTGATGCTAATGGACCTCATTTTAATTAAAGCCTTAAAAAGTAAAAACTCTCCTCCGCCTACTTCTGAGTGAAATCGCTTTCTTAAGGCAAAAAGGGCGCTTTCAATACTATTTTTAATCTTGTTTGTGAAATCAGGTGTTTTTTATGCACATTGTAGTAGATTAAATACACTGTAAATATCTGTAAGTGTCTTTATTGTAACTGTCTTGTATAGTTTGATTAAATAAAAATTTGTGACTTAAAATTCCGCAAACTAGCGCCGCTAGCATCTGATATAGATCCAGGTACTAGTGCCGCTAGAATCTGATATAGATCCAGGTACTAGTGTCGCTAATATCTGATATAGATCCTGGTACTAGTGCCGCTAAGCTTCTGATATAGATCCAGGTACTAGTGCCACTAGCATCTGATATAGATTCAGGTATTAGTGCCGCTATCATCTGATATAGATCCTGGTACTAGTGCCACTAAAATCTGATATAAATCCAGGTACTAGTGCCGCTAGCATCTGATGTAGATCCAGGTACTAGTGCCGCATCTGACAAAAATCCAGGTAATAGAATAGAGAAGGTTTTAGGGGTCACATTTCGACGATCTGTTTTTAGTCCATGGGCGACGGTAGGCACTTCGGTGCCTACTGCCTGCTCGTCTGCCCCCTTGTAACATAAAAAAAAAAAATAATAAAAATAAAGAAGCCTTGCTTTTGGCCTTTTTTATTTTACATATTATAAATATTAAAATGAAAAAGTTACATTAAAAAAAAACAATAGTCTTTTTTTTTAAAAAAGACTAGTACACACGTAGTATGCACTGAAAGTTTATTATAGTAGTAGGAAGTGAACTTTTAAACGAGTTTTGAAAAAAATAATGTTAACATGTTACATTTTTAAACGTTACATAATGTTTATTTTTAAATATTTATTTATATTCGGTATTTTCATAAAACTTTTCACTTTTTTTTTTCTACCTCACTAAAGGTTGTTACTGGAACGATGTGGTAAACAATTTTTATCAACATCCATCCACAAATAACATATGACGGAAACAAAATAAATTGCAAATATTTGTCTGTCTGTCTTTTTGTAACGGGTAATATCTGAAACGGTATGACATATTGTAGTAAAACCTTATCTGGCAGAAAGCTAGTTTTATAAGGAATAACATAGGCTACCTTATTTTTAGCAAAATCATTAGGGCTCCGCGCAAAAAAATTAATACTTGGAAATAATATAAATGTACAATACCCCACCGCCTTTGGGGTATTGTCGCACCCACTCCTAATACAAGCTTTTAATTTAAGCTTAGCAGGAGGGGAAAAAGGAATTTTAGACATACCTAAAAAGTATTCCTAATACTCCTCCAAGAGGGGGGGGCACCTTGCGGGCTTACGGGTGGACGGACAGCACAAGACTATAAAGGTTCCTTGTAGAACTACGGAACCCTAAAAAACATGCAGTTCAAAAGTGCTTTAAACTCAAGCATCATATTTGTTTCGATAAAAATGGGCAGACGTGAAAATAAAGGACTGTATAATAACGTTTTTTCCTTGATGCAGGTGAAAATTCCACTTCATACTCGTTTGCCAGATTCCGGGCTTTGTTTTATGGAACGCAAAAGAACGACGCTGAAAATATAAACGACTTTGCATCATAGCATGTGAACTGCTGCACAAAGCCGTCGTTTTTGATAATTAAATTTGCTGAATAAAAAAATATATATTCTTATACAATTATGTTTCGATTTTGAAGATTGAGTCGTCACTGAAAAGATATTACATCTAATTGCATTAGATTGCAATTTAGTTTTTGAATTTAGATTATAGCGAATTTTATTGCATCGTGCTTTAAAGAAATAAAAGAAATGTTATGTGTAATTTAAATATCCGATTCGTCATTTTAATATCCACGGGATTTGAGAGTTTTTGAGATTGCAAGATTTTAGGTTACAAAAACTAAGGGTTTTGTACAGCAGTAACGTGTTTAACACGCAACGATGCAAAATCCATTTTATTTTATTTTTTTCAAACCTTTTAATTAGAGGTAGCGCCATGCTTGTAGCCGAATTGGCCCGGCGCGTCCGGGTACCAGTACCTCTTTCTCACATGAGAACTGTATGCAATCAAAAGTCATGAACGTAATTTTAGCTATATTAATTTGCAGAGAATTCATACTTTAAACTTTTTTTCAAATTGCAGTTTAAAAGTATTTTACGTGATAAACACAGTGCACACAAATCAGTATTGTTTAGTACCATCTACTTTGTTTTATGACGACTTGGTACTGATTACGTGTTAACTGCAGTATTAAATATCTTTAAAAAATGTCAACCAAGAACAAAGATATATTAAATTCAGCACCACTTCACATTTCGCTCTTGTTTGTCAAGTTATCCAGTATACACAAGTCAGTATCGTGAACTTTGTTTTGTGACTTTTTTTTACTAAACACGTGTAATTTCAGCATAATTATATTCAAAACTGTCAATCAAGGACAAAAATATATTTATTTCAGCAGCACTTCACATTTTGCTCTTGTTTATTCGTCAAAATATCCAGTATACAATATAGTCAGTACCGTGAACTTTGTTTTGTGACTTTTGTGTACTGAACAAGTGTAATTGCAGCATAATCAATTTCAAAAGATGGCAGCCAAAGACAAAAATATAGTAAATTCAGCTGCTCCTAACATTTCGCTCTTGTTTTTTAAGTTATATAGAAAAATAGGTATTGTTTAGCATCAGGCATGTTATTATATACCAGTGCTAGAATGGATCACCCATCTATCACTCGGCTACAGTAAAAACTGCTTAACTTTGTGGTCGACTCACATTCCGATCACTGATAAGGACACGACCTCTGGTAGATAAGTCCTAAAAACAATGTACCTAACACCCTATGTACCTACAATTACGCAAATAAATATTTATGATTTATGACTAAGAATAAAAATATAAAATGAATGTATCTCTAAAGAAACTTAAACTTTTCTAAATGTAGAAATAATTTAAAAACTACCTTCTAATCTTTACAATCTCACGACTAATATCACCCAGTCACTCAGTGACATTAAACGGGACCCACTGTTCTGCGTTTCTTCTGAAACATGGAAGAGGTTTCTAATATTCTTTATCAAGAAATGTAATTAAGCTTAATACCAATAACTATAATTGTTTCAGCAATGTTAAATTTGTGTCAACTTGTGTGGGAGTGTTGGGGAGAGACAGCGTCATCTCCAACTCAGCACGGTATGCTGCTGTTTGATCTAGACCAGTGGTACAAGGACCAAATGCCGGGTGAGTTAATATATAAATGTTATTTATTTCTTCTCGGTAATTATTATTCCTGGAGATCGTCGCCTGGTCGAAATTCGGCCATTTGGATTACCAAACTCTTTAGATTTGCATACCATAGTCTTATTATAGGGTATCTAAGAAATGTTTATTCTTTATTACTACAACATTTCACAATATAATCATATAACATTAAATGTCATTAATAAAAAAATACAATGTTATTTTGTGATCGTTGTCGTTGTTTTGAGGAGGTCGTGGCCTAATCAGTGGTCGGCATTTGAGTTGATCGCTAAGTTAAGTTGCTCTGGCTGCGACCGATTGCCTGCAGAAAAGTTTTTAATTCTATAGGTAAGTAATTATATCCAATACATTTATAAATAATAGTGAAAAATTTTAAAAATCCAAGATGTTTTTAATTAAGCGGGCGCGGCAGACGTTTTCTTGACCAATTGTTGGTCAAGTGAAAGATCCAGTATTAACGCTTTCTAGTGGAAGTATTCCGAAGATGGAATCGATTCTGCTGTTTTTAGTATTTTATTTTATTTATCATTTTTATTTTTTATTTATTTATTAGTTTTATTTACTTATTTAATCGTAATCAACAGCGGTATACATGATAAATGTTATAAAATTAAATATACGGTAAATCTAAGGCCAAAAAGATTACATTATAATAGAAATTTAAACAAAAATACGGATATTTAATGCTGAACAGAGAACATAAAATTAGTACTAATAATAATTAAGTACAAAGCAAGAAATACAACAAAAAAAAACCAAAAGTTAAAAAATAAAAAACCAAAAACAATTTCTCTAACGAATACACCTTGATTGAATATGTTTCTATGTGTGTATTTTTTAAACATTCCTTACCTTTCCTTTCTTTCTTTGCTTTTCTTTTCTTGTCTTTAATTCCTTCCATGAAATAATGCCAATAAAACAAAACAGACAGAAATCAATTTTTATGAGTTTTAGTGAGAATAGTATCGATTTAGATTACCAAGTCCAATGGTGTTCTCAAACCATCTACGAACGCCTTGAAATATGCAGATACAATTTCACCCAACCTCCTCATATAAAACTTGTTAAATATTTTCTATCTCAACAAAATGGATGACTTTTACATATCAAATATACATATATAATTATGATTCTTATATTTGTTGCATTTTGTGTAAAAGCACCTTAAGGATGCAAGAGTTTGAAACATATTACAAGAACATAACATAGTACAGAGTTAACGGAATATTCATTATACAACATAACCCAAAATTTAACTTAACATGCGGTAGCTCGTACTTACCCGGAATAATTGTATAAGTTTAAACGAGTGTTAACCCTTTTCATTATTAAACCTTGTTCATAATCGGGGTAAAAGTCATAATGGGGTAACAGGATAACAGAAAAGTTTAGTACAAACATTTATATTATTTTCAACTGCCCTGAAATATTCATTACCCATTTATGAACGTTTGTTGCTAAATGTTTTGTTTGGATTATGTGACTATCGATGCCTTTAAAGAGCTGTACAGACAGAAGATAGAGCCGTGGAGTAATGAGTATGTATAATGTAATAGATTACTGTAAAGTACTTTAAGGGTTCCGTACCTCAGAAGGAAAAAGAGCCCTTAAAGGATCACTTCATTGTCCGTCTGTATGTCTGCCAAGATCCGTTTCCGTTACCCGTTAATCGTTCAAAAAAACGTTCCTTTACGTTTAATCGTTACACGTTACACGTACAGTTGAAATCAATACCAAATACTAAGGTCTGAGGGCTTTTGAAGCTGTGGAAATATCAACACCCTAAGTGTAGGGACGCAATGGAAAGATTTGGCCGTTTATGTAATTTTCCATACATTTGCAAAGAGAATCAAAATCTATAGGTATATCCCATTGACCTAGAATCATGAAATTTGGCACGACAAGACCATATGGCTTGCACTGTCAAAATGTTATCAAATTTATTTTAGGGCCACGCCTCTAAATCTACACGCCCTTACTCTATGCCTCCGTACTCTCCACGCCCGTACTCTACACGTCCTTACTCTACACGCCCTTACTCTACACGTCCATATTTTTGCACCCTCTTACTCTACACGTCATAACTTTTCGGACTCTACACCTTAGATAAATTACGTCTTGGCCAAAATGTATTTACTGTTTCAGTTCAATAATAACTCTTGTCGTAACAAAAGAGCCATACTATCTTTTTCTTTAATTTTACTAGAGTAAAGGC
>JANCMC010009603.1:9007602-9024739 GCA_024363005.1 Charaxes varanes
GTTTCAGTTCAATAATAACTCTTGTCGTAACAAAAGAGCCATACTATCTTTTTCTTTAATTTTACTAGAGTAAAGGCTGCAAAACTGTGCGGATAGGACTAGTCTGTGCTAATTTTATAAAGAGGAAAGAGTTGATGGTTTGTTTTTATTGAATAAGCTCTGAAACTATCGGAGCGATTAAAAAAAAAATGTGAATTCTACATTATCCCTGATGAACATAGGCGGCAAAATATTTTCAAAATAGTTAAAGATTCGTGCCAAAACTTCCAAAATGTATATACCCGTGCGACGAAAATGCCCGCCGGGGAGGGCCACTAGTCTCTACAAAGGGTTTCTCTACAATACCCACAAGCGATATATTCTATAACATTCTCAAAGTAGTGAAATTACAATCAAAGTTCACACGAACTACAACCGTTGTTCCAACTTCCAAGTGTATAATCGTGTTACCAGGGAATATGGCGCTTTAAAATCTGAGAATAAATTAGGTAATAGAATTAAGGACTGTTTTGATGGAACTCGCGGGTTGTAGCTAGTAATGTAATAATAATGATTTATAAAAACAATACAACCAATTTGCTTAAAAACGTTTGAGCCACCAAGTTGAACCACCCCCATAGTTGAATCTGTTCTACGGATAGAAATAAGTTAAATCTAATCATTTTCCACGATGCATCTTCTACGTGCACACAGAAATGGCTGTATCCATCGGTTTAATGTAAACATTCGATACGACGTGCATCCGCTTTGTAGTACGAGAGACGGCGACATATTTTGGGGGGTTCTAAAAGCTTAAAGAGAATCGTACTATGGAGAAAGTATGATTAGCTTAAATACAGTTTATTTTATCTTCTAGCTAGTGTTATGTCATTCTTTTTTTACATTGCAAAGGGTTAACGAGCAAGCGGGTCATCACCATAGTGACTACCGACGCTAATAGACATCCGCACAGCCAAAATGATTTTAAAACTCTCATAAACCGAACGAAACGCGACTACAATACCACCACTTGACGTGGCAGTATTGACGCCACTTCACGCCGATCTTATGAGAAAGAGGTACTGCTACCCGGACGCGCCGGTCCAATGCGGCTAAAGACCAAAAGGACTGCAAACGTGGCGCAACCTCCAATGAGATAAATATATAGGAGTTAAGGAAGGAATGAAGTAAAAGGTATAAAGGTAGATGAAAAGGACTAAAAGGATGCGGATACTACTGTCACGGATGGTAGAGAAGGAGTGGTAATAGCAGCTAGAGTAATTCAGGGTCGCGTACCTGTAGTAGATCTAACCAGCTATCGGACAGATAAATAAGATGATCCATCCCTTGTCCCAGTTAAAAAACCGACTAGTTATAGACTCAAATGCCGGGTATTGATGAAGTATATGTGTGTGTGTGTGTGCGTGCGTGCGTGCGTGCGTGCGTCTGTGTGTGTACATATTATTTTAAAATTATAGGGTCAAGGAAGAAGCTCCCCAGTAGACGATCAATACTCTTTTCTGTGTTTTTTCTTTAATACTTGATGGTAGCTCATCTATTAGTCTTGTTAGTAGATAGTCTGTTGTCCGTTTTGTGTAAATAAATTATGTTTTCTTCGATTCTTTATTTTTTCCTTCCGTAACTGAACTTGTATTTATTTTTTGAGTTACTAAATTTTCGTTGTAGTTAAAATAATTTTATAATATTTGAAGACATTTTTATTATTTTGTCTAATGTTCTCTTTAATAACGTTTACGGGGTTTTTAATTATAAACTTTTTTTAATGATGGTGATGATGTTACGTACTACACGAATACGTAACTTAAGAGTCGAACCTGATCCAGAAAGACTGAAAACCTTAAAGAGTGTACAAACGGGGAGAGAGATACCCTTCTTCTTCTTCCTTCTTCTTCCTAGCGTTATCCCGGTGTGCTAGTAGTACCACGTAACTTAAGGTGATAAATTCTTACGGCCCTCTCCTAGACTACGACGGGAACGTTGGATACGGAAGCTAACAATGACGAATTGCTTCTTGGGCTTTGAGTTTACCGTCACCTATGATATACTGGCAATGCACATAGATTACCAGTTATTGCATACCACGATGTTATGTGCAAGAATATATGTTCGCAATATGTGCGAATTGCACAATACGTGTATCTATCTATCTATCTTTATATCTATCTATCTATGTATATATTCTTCTTCCAAGCATTGCAAGGGATGTGGCTGTGAGGTGACTTAAGATGATGACTGGAGTCTGACGTCATCCATGGAACCCCCAAACTCTACAATTTCACAACTAATATCACTCGTAATAGTGATATAAATTTGGACCCACTCTTTAACGTGCTTTCATTTTATATTAGGTCACCCATCTATCACTTGGCCGCAGTAAGAACTACTTAACCCAATGATCGACTCAAATGCCGGCCATTGTTTAAGCTTTTACCTCCTCAAATAGCAAAGATAAAATCTTTACAAATAACCTTTGTAGTCTTCATGATGCTTCGGCGTCGAAGCGAAACGTGCGTTGAGGCACATCGGAAAGTCAGTGAAGTGATGTGCTTTGGTGGCGGGTTCGGTTATGTGGCTCTCGGGTTGCAATATTGCACCGGTTTTTAATCTTGTTTATTCGTGAATTCAATCAAAGCAATTTAGTTTTTCAGACCTGCATAGATTTTCGCAAAATAACGCCTTTGACTGGCCCGTTGCCGCATTGGGAGTTAACCCTGCCTACGGCTCCGTGAGTTCGATTCTAGGCTCGAGTCTGGGTGTATTATCTATATGTATGGATTTATATATTTCTACAAAAACATATGTTTGTATTCTATTACCTATGATACAGGCAGTATGTTCTCTTCCTTAGGAACAGAAGTCCTCGTGTCATAGACTCGTGTACATATTTATTTATTTAAAAAATGCAATGGTCATAACTCCAGAAAATTTCTAAAGGAAGACGTCCGTACTAGAATTTTCCGAGGGACGTGGCATTTTATTATTTCATAAAACATTTGGCCAGTGTCACGTTTTATGGAGAAGACATAAAGGAGATTGGTTAACTGGCTATTAGCAGACGAGCCGAATTTCGGGCAAGACATCGTCTGCTGGGTCCACTATTCAATTATAAAAGTAGTGTCTACGTATCGTCAAAGCTTGTAACGCAGTTCCCTTCCAATTCAATCAATGTATAATCTCTTTAAGCAGATGCGTTGAGTGCAGTTTTTAATATTAAAAAAGATTTAATGACAACTGTCAGTCGGAATACAACGCGATATGGAGCACAATTAAGGTAGGCGTATATACTTGTTATTGTAGTTTATTTTTACTGCATACTTGATACTTAATTCTAAACCAACCTTAATGAAAATTAAAAGATGATTATTAACATAAATCCAAAGTAAAGGCGTGCTTTAAAGTGACTTTGAAAGCTATCATTACACAAATTTTCCTTAGTAATATAATTACGAAAATTAATTTATTTTCCACTCCTATTACGAATTTCCGCTAAACAACACTTAATTCTATAACCGGACGTGGTCATTTATGAAGATCATTATCAATATTAACATAGTCTCTATTATCCCGGTGAATTAACATCTTCTCGTGGGAATTTTCTTTTATAATAAAAATCGAGTGTACATGCCTTTGTCACCCTATTCCTCCTAAACCGCTGGGCGAACGTAGACGAAATTTTGCTTGTTTGTTCCAAGGGGTCCCAAGACGGTTTGAAAGGACTATTGGATCTGGTAGATGGCGCTGGTGTGGGTACGTAATTTAGAACCTCAATAGCTCCACGGTATAAGGTATGGACTAAAATCCGTAAGGTAAGTGTGGTAAGATCGTAATACGGGGCATCTTGCCTCGTATTTTTTGAGAGGAACTTCCATCTGCTCCTATTGGCAGCTTGATGGGAGCATTTTGTGACTGGTTCTTTCAGCACGATCTTTATAAGATCTGATCATCTAGTAATGGAAAGAAATAACGTCATATGTCAATCAAAATCTTGTTAAAACTCAATAGTTTTTTGTAAGGAATATATCGCTTTTCTATTAAAAACTAGCTGCTCAGAGGGACTTCGCTCTGTCGGAGTATTCATATTTTTCCACTTCATTAAAACTTTTTTTCTCTTTATTAAAACCTTCCGTGCAACTTAAGAAACATATGAAAAAAATTAAGGCGAATTGTTAGGGCCGCTCTCGAGTTTTGCGCTAAGCATGTATGGAGCCCATCGCGTTCAATATAATAACGCTTTTAGAGCAAAGATGGGGCGGCCACGATTCTGTAGTGCCTATGGTATGTTCGCAGAGGCACATGTACACTTTTTGTGGGCCAATATGAGGCGAAGAGCTATCTCACTTGCTCGGCGTGTCGGCCCTAACAGCATTCTAAAATTGATAGCAAGCAGACTAGACTGTCCCTACCTGTTTCACTGCTGTGTGCTACACGGTCCCAGCATTTAAATAAAATTTTACTTGTTTTTTAAGCATACTAACATAGATATAAGTTGTATGTACTAACCAATAATGAGATGTAATTTCTTGAAATAAATATTCTTATTCTTTCCTATTTATAGTTATATATTATAATATTACGCCACTTTAAATATGTAGTAACTTATATAATGATATTTTATCGCTTCCCAAATCGATAAAAATTTACATAGGGAAAACGGTAGTTCCGATGAAAACGAACTGCCACGAAGATATATGGAACATTCAACGGGAACGGGAAAGGAAACGGGAACGTGGACAATGTTATAGGAAAATAGAATGAAGTAACTAGTAAGTAACCCAACGTTCCGACAGGACAACGTCTGCCTGGTCCGCTAGTTTAATATAAATTGTCTACCCTAGTCTAAGTCATTGCCGTGCTATAACCTCGGCTTAAAATTATCTTGATAATTAAAATAAAAAAAAAACTCATAGTCAAGGCTTTATGATGTTTATGAATAATCAAAGTGGAGCCTTTATCAGTGATTTTTGTTGCCGTGTACTACGCCGATAAGGATATTGGGTTGTTTTTTTTTTGTCCATTATTATGATAATTTAGTACTAATTGTTAATTTGTGACGATCGGTGGCCGTCTAAATAAGTGTTATGTTCGCGAATGTGACTGGATTTTTCTTGAAGGTACAGACGCCATGTTTTTAATTTTATTTTTTCTATTTGTTTTCTTTATTGTATAAATTGAGACGACTGGTTGTTTTCTTAACAGCGTTATGTTTGCGAATATCAGTGGAGTTTCGTTAAAATTACGTACGCTATGGTTTTTTTTTTAATTTTTTTACTGTTTTTAATACATTTTTCGACTTTTTGATTTCATTACGGACATTACGGACGCCATGTTTTTTTATTAGTATTTTTTGATTTATTTTCTTATTATTATTATAATAGAGATACGTTTGTAAATGTGAGTGGAATTTAGGTAAAGGTACGGACGCCATATATTTTTTGAAATTTTCTTACTGGTCATCTTCTATTATTTTGGTACATTCTTTCGAAACCGGTCACAGCAGTTTGACTTATTGAAAACAGTGGAGTGCCCCTTAACCTACTTGTAAGGCGGTCGTAACAAAACACGCGTTAAAGCATTGCGTAACCCTGACCAATTAACACATGCGGATTTTGTCATCGCACCCACCAGTGCTGCAACTATTTACCTATACAAATAAATAGAACTAATGTGTCAGTTTGTAACGCCGAAGTAGAATTACTTTACTAAATACGGTATGGCCGTTTATACAGAAAATATAAGGACAGACCTTTTTTACAAAAAAATATCTGTCTGTTTGGTATGGAAAATCTCTGAAACGACTCGACAGATTTTGACGATACTTCCACTATCCAAAAGCTGTGACTATAAAGTAACATATGCGTTTACAAATTTAGCAATAAATTAAGATATCGCGAAAAAAAAATTAAATTTAACGCGAACGGAGTCGCAAATAACAAGTAGTGTATATAGTAGTCTATTTTACCGTTACTCGATTGATCTACCAGCCAATTAATTCATTATTAAATATACAAAAAAATTGTCTGAACTGGACCTATTCGAAATGAACCACACGGAAATCAAGTAAAAAAAAGAATCATCAAAATCAGTTCACGCAGTAAAAAGTTCTGACGTAACAAACGCAAAAAAAATACAGACGAATAGAAAACCTCCTCCTTTCATTGCAGTATATATATATATATATATATATATATATATTTTAATTACATGAGTGGATTTAGAAGAGCTGGATTACGTCTGTTTGTTTATCATTTAGGAGGTATTATGCTATAGAGTGACAATCGTATTGGCGGTTGATACGCGCATTAAACAACTCCGAGATGGGTATCGATTATCAATGTCACCTGTAAACGAGGAGATTACAGCTTTTTATTGATCTATTTTTATTATTTTTCATCATTCTTGGTTTAGTATTGCTTATAAGTTGTATATAGTTAATTATAATTAATTAGAAGTTATGGACGAGACTGGCCCATGAGAGAGGAAAGTGGATCAAGAAGGGGGAGGCTGGCAAACAATATTAATTATTCTATTTAAAAAATACTAAACGTTCTGAATACTTTAACGAGGATTAAACACCATTTCTATCTCTAAGCCACTGAAGTAAAGTAAGAAGCTAAGTAACAAATGTAAATAAAGAGTCGTGATTGAAACTCACTCTTGCCAACAACAAACTATAGTTTATAAATAATTAAATAATTTTCATCAATCTTTAAAGAGCGAAAATCTAAGTTTTAAAAATTAGAGTTTTTGTAAATTGTAATTTTTGATTCTTTCGACTCAAATTTTGCCGACACCTACATTCATGTGAATCGCCTGCCCGTTTGCCCCTTGTCTTCTTCTTCTTCCTAGCGTTACCCCGGTTAAACACCAGGGTACGCTTATATTGTAGAGGATGTGGCTGTGGGGCGAGTTAAGATGACCGATTGCCATCTGACGTCATCCTCGGAACCCCTCGCGTTATTTCGAAAAGTTACGAAACACGCGTTAAATTAAATTGCTAAAATAAATATTGCTCGTTCAATAAGACGGAAAATGATATCAAAATGACGAACAAAGATAATATATTATTTTGCCAAACTTAAAGGTATTTTGACAAGCAACGTAAATTTAATCTCCTTTAATAAAAGTACAGTATTATTTTCATTAGCTAATTAGGATATTTTAAAGCGTATAGAATAATTTAGTCTGTTTAGTTTTTAGATTATTTAATAATATACAACCCTTATTGTGTTCAATCATCGAATCATGCTAGGATAAGAGGAAACATGAAATATATATGGGCGTTTCACGCCAAACGGGCAAGTAGAAAAAAAAATCAATTTTGACCTAACACTTAAAAAGTGCATTCTTTTTATTATTTGAAACAATGTTATATTCAATTATAAATTCTCTGATTCCGTTAGCGATTTTCAAAAATGTCTTGTCCCAATCATGGTGAACTATAAATAAAAATGGCCAAAAGCTGGTCCAGACACGCTTTTATAGAAAGGGTTCCGTATCTGATACGCTATAAACGTATTTGTTAAATGACTTCAAAAGTTGTTCAGAATAATTTTTCTAATGAGTTTTTGGCATGTTCTATGAACATGGAAAATTTCAAGTCTCTACGTCTAATAGTTTGAAATGCTAGAGAGGAGGGGGGGACCACCTTACGGGCAGACGGACTGATAGAGCGAAAATATAAGGGTTCCTTGTAGTACTAGATGAAGATTTTGTATATAAGCTTTAAATAAGAATAGTAAATTTAAATATCCAAATTTAAATCTGTATGGACAATAATTTTAAGACTGTATTAAACGCCATATCTTCGAAGACAGTATACTCTACCAGTGTATTTCAGTCGTCTTTTGCAACATCCACAAAGAGAGGGGAATAATACTTTTGACGTAACACGCTAAACTAAGTTTAAAATTTGCAACGTGTATCTAAATCATGTAACCCATCACCAAATAAACAACCCAAAACATCCCCTTCTTTACATCGCTACTAGACGTTGGTTTCACTATTAATATTTATCATTCACCCTCAGATTGGAATCGCGGGTAAAAAATTATTTACGCTAATATAAGCTTCGTCACAACGACTTAAAGGCTAGTTTCCTGTAAAACAATTACATGTTACAGTGCTGCACAGATTTTACAAATAACGAAATATACTGAACTAAACATTAAACGTAATAAAATAAAAGCTAAAATTCCTTGCACGATGTACTAGAGATTGAATTACAGAGGGTACAAATTAAATTTTAAATCAACGACATGAACCATTATTTATAATTTTAAATGTTTAAATCGAGTTATATTATCGTTAAAAGACGCATTAGTACTTTTAAATGATAACTTAATTATAAATGCACGTAACGTGTGCAAGCATTTTTTTTTTAATTTGCATCAGTAAACGCAAAGGTTTGTTTCCATAGATAGGGTTCGATTCACCATTTTTATTTTTAACAATATGGCTATCGTTCCACTCCCATTCCTGATTATATAATTAATAATAATAATTCCTAATATTATTTTGTTTAAAAAGTATTAAAAATTTATTACGTTCAATATTTATTTGTTTAAAGTATATAGTAAAGTGTATCACAAGTATATCGTTCGCGTAAACTCGAAGTTTGAGTGAACCGAGGGTTTTATCGAAACTCGCCAGATAACCTCAAAGCATTGTTAAGAGTTTGTGGAAGTTCCCGCGCGACCGTTGCTTTAAATCGAGGATAAAAATTCTTAAACTTGAATAATCTATTTAAGATTTTTGCCAAAAGATAAAAGTGCTTCCTTCAATTTTATCGCTATTTATTCGAAGTTTTCATGGTACTGTTCATTCCAAATATTTCTCTTTTTTAACGAAAATTATCCATATCGTATCTCACTCCTACGTTAGTGCCCCGCTACTTGACTAGACTAGCACCAAATGAAATGATTAACATAGTAAATAAAAGGACATTAAATAATATTATGACTAATACTGTAAAACATTATGAAAATGTTATTTCTTCTTTCATTTCCTTTAAAAGTTGGAATGGAAAGATAATAAATAAAAGTCGGATAAATCTTACTGCTATTTTATTATCATTAATCAGCACAATAAATAAATAAAAGTAGAAGAGAGGCTCCGTCGTCGGCGTTAAATCCATTTAAGGCTTCGACGCCGCCGAGTACCTGTGGAAGCCTCCGCAGTTTTTATTTTAAATCACCGCCTCAGCGATGGGCTGGCGTGAAGTACTGCTTCGCCCGGTTCAGGACGACAAGCTTCTTAGACCCTATGTAAATATAAATATAATGTCTTAAAAATAATGTTAAAAAACAATAAGAATTGTTTTAAAAATTTGATTAAAAACACATAATAAATTAGAGGATGTTTGTTCTTGATCTTTTTTTTTAATTTCGTGTTTGTTTCTTGAAAATTTAAGTTCTTCTAAGCCAATATAGTTAACGGAACAAAATTAATATAACCAATAATATATTATTCATTGCAAAATTCTTATCAGTAAATAATATAATTGATTACGAAAGTAATAAAGAATACTAAATCGTTTATCAGTAAGCTCAAATTTGGTAACACATTAGTCTTTGTCGCAAAGGTAATGATATAATGGATGCTAAATCATTTGTGGCAGGATATATTAAGGAACGGTTATATCGTTACTTACAAACTGAGTGTAAAAAATATTAAATTGTAGGAACGACAGAAATGGAGAGTGAAATCTCAATTAATTAGAACATAGCACTATGAAATAGCACGGGCATTAGCCTGTGGTGCAAATTGATGTTTTAAAAAAACAAAACACGGTTCTTAAATAAATTTCACCGTAAATTAAAACCTGGTTTGTAAAGCAAATTCAGTTAAACAGTTACAGACTTAGTACAATAAGACCCGTAAAAATACTGTAAAATCGGGTAGACAGGAATGGTAAATTGGTTATTGGTTTATTCATTTTCATTAGAAGGGTTTTATTTTAATTATAATTTGTTTATAATAAGGTTTAGATTTTACTCTCTATATGAATTGTTTTATTTCTTTTTTCAGTATGCAGTGTAATGGTTGGCAAATAAATACTATCTTATCTTATGTAATCTGTGTTGGTTTAAGGTGGTACTATGACATAACAACCCGCCGGTGCAAAGGTTTCTCGTACAGTGGTTGTGGAGGAAACCTTAACAGATTCGTTACACAACAATCATGTTCGACCACGTGCAGCGGAAATTTAAATTAGATTTATGCTAATATATAAAGAAAATATATGTTTCTATCATTATTTCTCACGAATAAAGATTTTCCTGCCTCACGCAACTTGTTAAAACAAACTGCCATCCGCATTATTGCGATATGCAAACCTTTAATAGGCATATTTATCTTTAAAGGTAGGCTTTTGAATTTTGATAGCCCTGCATATGTAGTCTGTAAGGGAAAACATAAATGCATTGTCTTATCCTGTTTTCTAAATTGACAGAGTTGTTTCAAAGCAAACACACTGAGGAAGAAGCCGCAAGAGAGTCAGTATAGTAGGACCCATATCGCTTGGCAAACAAGAACGTTGACTCGTCGGAAAGAACTACTGAGACATCGTTTCCCAAACTTTTTTCCGAGACTCGGTTATTTTTACATATCATCTGCGTGACCTCGAAGTTCGATTGATTATAGTCATTAATTATTGAATATGATGTATGGATCAGTATAAAAAAATATATGCTATAAAATTATTAAGATTTAGTCTTTTAGGATTAGGTGCCTCTATAGTTTATTCGTGTTAGCGGCCAAAGAAGAAGCGCTCTGATCAACTTATAGCTTACTTATTGCGATGACGCAGCGAACCAAACTGTATCTTGGCCTTGGAGACTATGTGACGTCATTTCTTGCCATTGCGTGGCCTGAAGCTGTCTTAAATCTCCTACGACTTGGTCCTTCCAGCGGTACTTGGGACACCCAACGGGTTTTCGATCGTCCGGTCGTTTTATATACGCTCGCTTCACCTAACTTAACTTATAGCTGGGCATTCAATATTTTGCATTCAAAGTTCAAAATTATTGCACTAAATGTATTTAGGAATGTCAGTGTCCCAAATTATTCCGGTCGATGATACATCCCGGCAGGTGAGACTAGGCGGCGGGTCCGCATAAGGTTACAGATTGAGGAATGTCGAACTATCAAAAAGAGCTTGTAAAAGTCTACTTGAATAAAATATCACTTGAATTTATCCTAACCGAGTTGAGCAGTATGGGTTTTGGCATTATTGTTTATAATATACAATTTATATACATATTCTAATAAACGGAATTGTTCGAATACCTTAGCCGCATTCCACCACAGGACATCTAGACAAAATTTGAAGTTACACTCTCATTATCTTGATGAAGTAAGAATCCTAAAGTATACAACCGTGCGATTCACAAGAAACTTGTTGACTCGGACAATACCCTTGTGGAACCAGTTACCAGCTTCGGTATTTCCGACCCGATATGACTTAGGGACCTTCCTGAAAAGAGCATACCAATTCCTCAGATGCCAGTAACGCATCTGCGGGCTCTCTGGTGTTGCAGTTGTCCATAGGCGTCGGTAGTCACTCAAGTGAATGCCACCTGCTCTTTTTGCCCCCTGTTATATTAAAAAAAAATATGTGAAAATGTTTTCAAGAATAAAAGAGACATAGATATTTAAATTTAAAATATATTGATATTTAGATGTAAGTACAGATTAATAATTTAATTAATGTCCTTTTTCTGCTTGCTTATATATTAATCCAATCGATGCTGATATACTTCAATATTTAATACAAATATAACAGATTACTTGGTTGTACTGAAGTTTATGTCTAGTTTTAAGATGTACGCTTCTATTCATATGATTCCCCATTCGAGAAAATCATCAACGATTCCTTGTATCCTCTCAAAAAATATTTCGTTCACATTGATTGGAATATCCAATAGTTCATCTTTGGCCAAGTCGGGAACGTTGTCTTCGATGAAAAACATTGGCATCATGTATATGGTATACATAAGGGCGTAATCTAGGCTGCCTTGGAAACATTTTTCGAATTCATCCTGCGGATACACCGAGGCGACCTCAATACCGAAGTTGTTGAGGAAGCTCGTTAAAGTCTCGAAGTATAGATCTTTGAGGTTATTAAGGTGCTGTTTTCTGAAGCTGCGGTCGCTTGCAGCGTACAAAAAGTATATGAGGTCGATAACCGGACATCCATAATAGATCTGCTGGTAATCGATTGGGATAACTTCAGCGACTAGTCCATCCTGGAAAAAGGAAGTGTATTAAATATGCATAAAAATTTACGAGCCTGAACATTCAAATAGAATTGATCTAAGTACATATTGTTATTTAGTCCACTTTGTAACTTGTGAACATGATAAGAATTGTGTTAGATCATGCCGACACTCATTCAAGATAAACTTTTTGAACAAAAAACATTTTAACAAAATAGATTTGATTCTCAACGTGCGCACAGATAAAAAAATTATATATGTTGAAATGTATAATAAAAATTCAATTATATAAAGAACTTTCTACATTTAAAAGTCAGTTCGATGCAAGCTAATACTTACTTTTTCTTTCAATAAAATATTATTCATTTTGTAATCTCCATGACACAAACAATTGAATGTTGAATTTAATCCGTTCATATATTTTGGGTATTTATCTGAAGAAATCAGTATGAAATTCTCCATTCTTTCCTTTGTTCTATCGTCTAATCTACTTATAGAAATATCACACATTTTTCTAACCAAATCATTCCAATAGTTGTCATAAACAAATGATTGTTTATATGTTTTAATTTTAGTTTTGAAATATTCCGGTTTCAGTTTTTGAATAGCAAAAGATAGGGCGTGAAACTTTGCTAACTGTTTTATAGATAGCTGTGCGAATTCGATCGTCATAACATCAAATCTTGGCATGGTTTTAAATCCTTTTTTAGCTAAATTATCAAGAATAATAACTTCATCGTTAGTTTGCTTAAAACTCTTCACCAGTTTGAATCTTTCTTCGAGAGGAACACCGGCATCATCTTGCAATTCATTAAAAACTCGTCCGAGTTCATTATAGACAAAGGCTTCCTTAGCGTACACTTCTGGAATTGAATAAACTTCAAAGTCGTCGTTATAAATAATGTGCTTTAGAAATAAATTCGTCTCTTTGTCACCGTCAGCAGTTTTACCGGCAACATTGATTTCGTATAATTCACCAAGAAAATTATTACCGCCTGTGGAAATTTTATGACTATTTATATTATACGACAGATAACCTTCACTTTTTATGATATCTTGAATGGAATTTTGTAATTTCTGTGTAAACTCTTCACTGATTGTAACATTATTGCTCTGATAATTGTCACTGTAAGCACAGCACTGTTTATTTGCCATAATAATGAAGCACACTTTTGCGTGTCTAGTTACCTAATGTTTAAGTATTTTTGTTGACGAATACGACACTTTATTATCTTTAACGTATGCAACAATATTGTAAAGATATATTCTATATCAAGATAAAGGTATCAACGTTAAAATACTTGAGAAACGATATGACAGCGCAATGACGCTGCGGTCTGTATGTTGACTGTTCATTGTTACGCAATATTTACTACGAGATACGTTTTCCTTTTCACATTAAATGTTTTAGTTATGTGTTCTTAAATATTTGCAGTTGCTTTCGTGCTTATCAAATTACGTGCCAGAATATTTTCTATTTACTAATGCTTCATTTCTTTGTTATTAAGTTTCTTTTATCTGATAAACTTCTGTGGTTCTTTGTTATTATGACTAAAAATTTATTCGTTATCTGTGTTCTGTTCACGTCCGTGTGTTTCATTATAGTGAGACTTTACGTACGTGTGCGTTATTTGTTTAGATATTTTTGAACGATTTTCGGTTATATTTCTGATACGAACTGCGTTGCATGCGTGACCTTGGTTTACCATTTTGGGACGTAATCTCTTGTTCGTGTGGACTTACTATTGATTGGCGCCAGTCCTTTCTTTTTGTTGTTATTGTATATAACAAGTTAAATTTTCGGCTTCTTCTGGCTAAGAACTTCGTCCTTGTTAAATTCAATAATTTTTGTCTACTTTTATTGGGTTTCCATTTTTTGGGAAGACACGAAACCTTATTTAAGTCTTACCTCCCCATAATTTATAAATAGCTATTCCACCGTTTTTAAATTATGAGATAATCAAAAATAATAGGAATTTCGAAAAAGCTAATATGGACAGATTACGTTCACGCTCATCGTTCTAGCAATATGGATTTATATTTAGGTAAAGTGTTAATTTCGTCAGTAATTTCATCGTCCTGTTTTTATAATTTTCGTAGTTGTAATAAACTGTTACTAAAACCCAGTCAATTTTAAACCAATTATAAGTTTAAATGACTTGTAAAGGGAGAAAGAGGAACCAACATCAAACTTTGCTCATTATAAAGATTAATGTTTGCACGAGGATTCGTGAGCAGCTCTGATTGAGAAATAAATTGCTATTGAATTTTGAAATTTTTAATTATAATTCATCAATAAGCAGAATTAAGACTTGAAAAATGCTTTAATATGTGTATGTTCAAAGGGTAATACGAAAATAATTATTATATGGGATAATTTTATTTTGGTAGTCTTAATGTTTGTTTACAAACGTGTTACTGCCATTTCAAAATTGATTGATTGATTGATTTCTTTATTGTACACATAAAACAGGTAAAACACACAAACTAAACCATTACAAAAATATAACTTAACTAAAATATGTACAAAGACGGGCTTATTCCATAAAGGAATCTCTTTCAGCCAACCTCTATAGCACAAAAGGACATTTGCTTAAAAGAAAAACTTGTGGGCTAAGTAAGAGTACGTAACAAAAAAAAAATCATTAAAATATTGTATACAAATATAAAAACAAGAAAAATAAAATAAAACGAGAACAAAAGTATGTATATTATTATATGTATACTATTATGCACACTATTATACTGCTCAGTTACTTAAAGTGACGTAAGGTAATAATTTTTAACATTTGCTTTAAAAAAGTTAGTAGTTAGTAGAATCACATCTATGACTGTTTCTTAAAAATACAATTTTTGAAGGTTAATAGTACATTATGGTACAAGTGTGTAATGTTGGTGATTGTGAAAACAATAATACTAAAAAATTATTTTGTATAACAGATAAAAACTTTAAGAATACATATTACATAAAATATCAAACACTCGGGTTCATTCGATCCCATGATTTTTTTGTTTATAATTAAAGGTTCCCTACCTTCACATTATTCATATGTATTCAAAGGCTTAATATTTATGATTCCCGATTTTACACATAAGGATCAAAATACAAGACGTTGTAGGTATTCTATAAAAACACAGTTTAGGTACAATACTATTGTGATTAATCTCGGAACTAAGAAATCTTCACTATAGGATGTAGAGCCGATACAGCTCATTAGTAAAGACAGGGATTAACAATGGGGGCATCATCTGTCTAGACAACAGATATACAAACTGTTCATTTATATCGAGGAAGGTACATAAAAGGTTATTGTTGGAACTATTGCAACAAAGTAGTCCGTGTAAAAAGAAATAAGAGAGTTCATGACTTTTCTGTAGGTATAAACGTATAAAAAAGCATGTTTAAAGAGATAAAACATTAAAAAAATAAGAGAGCGATGTTAGCGGATGAATCAAATTAATTATACTTACTGGACTGATTTATAAAAGCAAAAATTTGTCTCTATTATAATTCTTCTTTTCTTGTTGACTGTACTATCTTCATTTCTCATAATTAATCCTTCTTCTATCAAGCCTTATTCCGGTTAAGTACCAGTAAACTAAATAAAAATTAAATAAAAAAAAAGAAGGTAAAAATAATGACAAGGACATATTATATTCCCCTGCTACAAAATTTAACTTAATCTAAATTTCACTCTATTTCTTGCCGATATCGGCTAACTCTTTTAACTTCGAATTTTGTTTATAGTAGTACAACGAAATGATTCAACCGTGTAAACTCAGCCAGAGCAACTTAACTTAGCGATCGACATAAATGCCGACCACAGATTAGGCCACTACCTCCTCAGAACCCTGTTTGCCATGGAATCCATTTGATGTTCGCAAATTCGCGCATTATAAGCGCGGCTACAGCGGTCGCGGGCAAAATGCCTTCAATTTTATCATTTATTAGCAACTAAATTTGAATATAAAACTCTTACCTGTTTATCATAATCGAAATATTCATTTATTCATCTACCCGCGGCTCCTAGCGCTAGCCATTCATAATGCTCATTGAATTTTCCATAAATTTTTTAATAACTTTGAGAGCTTAAAGCTTTTGAGTCGCCGCTTTTTTTAATACAATTTGTATCATATTGTGGAATATTTACTTTGATTTCTTTTGCTTACTCGTTAGCATCATAGGGATATTCAAGAGGTGTTTAACTTCCAATTTCAAAGAAGCTTCTTAAAAATAAGTTCTTTTTGAGAAGAAAAAATCTACCACTAATTCGGTTAAGAAACACCCAATAAGAAAATGAAATGAAATGAAAATTTATTTGTTTAAATTTTACAATATTTAAAAGGGAACCTTCTTAAGGTATAAAAATCTATACCAAAAGCACTCGCTCTTTCCACAATACAATTCAAATAAATAGTAATTAAGATAATTTAACTTTAGGTACTAAAGTTAGTTTCTCACAGTTTATGTCCCATAACTTAAATCAAGTTATTAGCTAAGTGGCACCTAATATTTATTAACTGGGAACCAAATGTAAGTGGCTCACAGCTGAGCGTGTGGGTTCCCCTACTCTGTATTCCGTCAATTATAAATTAGAATGTTTCTTTAAGAGAACGAATATTATTAATATTACTTATATTATACATTCAGGTTGATAAGTAGGGTTACAGCTTTTTGGGAGTCTACTTAACTTAGCGATCGACTCAAATGGCGACCACTGATAAGGCTACAATCTCCTCATAAAACTAGTAAAACTAGTTTTATTAAATTAAAAAGTGCTGACTAAATTAAAAAGTACTTATCAATTTAAAAAGTACTTATTAAATTAGAAAGTACTTACTAAATTAAAAAGTACTTATTAAATTAGAAAGTACTTACTAAATTAAAAAGTACTTATTAAATTAGAAAGTACTTACTAAAT
>JANCMC010009603.1:9033793-9089779 GCA_024363005.1 Charaxes varanes
AATCCTTATCTTATCTTATTCTAAGTTCTGACCATATTCAAGACGTAGATTGGCGTGTCGCTTCTATTGGAGTCCATCCACCTCTACCATATATATTACACGTGGTACCAAGATCTCAGTACCTAAGGACCAATTCTTTTTATTTTTCGAAGTCTCTGCCATCACTCTTTTTTTCAGCATCATTTCTTTGAAATCGGTAAAGGTTTGCGAGTCTTCTGGTAGCGCAGTTTCACCATTTTTATATATACAATAAGGTGACAAGTCTTCTCAGGCTGCCTTTAGTCATATAGATAATAAACACACGCACTAACAATTGTGAAGATACTCTTCTTTCTTACCTTCCAGTTTTATCATCAGTCTTCTAAAAATAAATTCTTTATCGCGATATGCGTTCTGTGTTATTTGAACAAATCGTCGCATTACGATTACTATTCAGTTAACACCCCTCCACCCACCTTTGTCTTTTTCATCTTCACGATAAACTCGAACCTTGCGGTTTTCACTAATAGATAGAGTGATTCATAAGGAATGTTTATTTGTATAATACTTAAATATTACTGTGAATAAAAGCCGAGAATTTCAATGATCTGTAACGTGATGGAGTAATAATCTTTCTTTTTTTTTTGTGCGCTTTCATTGCGGGCGTTGGTTTAAGCCTTACGAGATAGACCAAAATAACGTTGTACTTAATTATACAAATTAAAAAGATCTATAAAAAAGTCAGCAATACCATACGTATATCTTTTTAGTAAAACCGATAGTAACCATGTTTATCTAACTTATTACAAAAAGAATAATGAAACATCTGCGAAGCTTCTTTAAAGAATACTGCATTAATCTTTATCCAATGAAATATACTAGATACGTTGTACATTTTATGTAGATCAAAATTGCCCTGTACAGCCTATTACTAAAATGAATATCTTAGAAGATATGAGATTTCAAAAAGCCGGGGCAGGGCGGTCGGCGGGATATGCGAACCATAGATGGCGCTATCTTTTATAATCAATAGTAAAAGTAGCCGAGATTCGAGCACGACAATGTCTGCCGGGTCTGCTAGTTCCAAATAAAGTTAAAAAATGGTTAGAAGATGGAAGAACTGTGGGCTGAAATATTTACTCAATTTTACTTCCATTTATTCTGATGTTAATCTTCACTGGATTGCTACACCAATCGCACTATGCTTTACGCTTTTTTGAATCGAAGCAAGAAGATGAAGACGTACGTAAATCTAATATATATAGCTTTAGAATTACTGTTGTTGTGAGGTAATATTTGTTAGAACTCTACCGAATTGAATTACCCATCCAGTCCTATGGTCATTGTAACATTAAGTTGTTTAATATATAAGGAAGTCAAAATATGGTACGGGTGCGAATTAAAATATAAAATATGAAAATTAATATACAAATACACAATAGGACTTTAAAAATTTGGATTCTTTTAAACTTCAATTGTCATTCTATTAAAAAAAAATAAAGACTGAAGAAGGAGAGGGGACATGAACTGAGCAACTTTTGGGATTTAAAGATTTCGGTCCGTTTGTCTCTATAAATTGAACGTACAAACACATAAATTACTTTGCATAAATGGCTTGGCCGGCCATTAGCTGACAGTGATCCTGCATTTCCGATACGGGGATTATGGGTTCGAATCCCACCTCGATTCTTGATATGTTTATGTATATATAAATAAATACATATATATAACATAATCTATAGGTATGTATTTATATATTTCTAGAAAACAATATTTGTGTTTAACAGGCGACCTGTTGTTCGCAAATATTCCTAAATTATAGGATCATTCGCGAACGGGACAGTGCGTAAAAGCATTACCCAGCAAAAAAAGAAGCGGCTGTTACCACACACTACTGACTGTGACTGTGCACAGGCAATAAGTTTCCTACCTTAGGAACAGACATCCGTGTGTCATATAGTCCTATGTATTTTTTTTTTTATTGAGGCAGACCAAAAGGCCCTATCGTTACTGCGACCAGTAAGATCTATTGTAACTGCCTCAGTTCATAGCTCATCCTTAAGAATAGCAGAGCACATAAACCCTGCAATGGCTCCAGGTATGAGCGCTCTCACTCCTCCCGGGGTCAAGGTGTGCTCCCCCAGTGCGTTGTAGCGCTTGAGGAATAGAGTTAGACAGTCACAGAGGATGTACTTGGCCATTTCCAAGTCCTCGTGGCAGAACCTGCAGACTGGTCATTGACATAAGTTGATGGTATGTACATGTTTCTTCAGTCTGCAGCGACCCATAAGGGATCTCGTAACTACTCTTACTTGCTTCCTGCTTAAATTCAGAAGACGAGTATTGAATTTTGGCGAGTACGCTTCTATGAGTGACTTTGCATGCCTCATGCCAGCCGCCTCTCTCCATAACTGAAGACATGTTGACGTGATGTCGCTTTTGAAAAATACTGCCTTATTTTAAAGGACCAGTGGATATGCGTGGAGCCTATACTCCACGTATAGGCTCCACGCTAATCGGTACCACCTCAGCTCTTTTCCTTGCAAATTCGTCAGCAATTTCAGTGCCGACGACTCCAGAGTTTTATATATTATATATTATTAATACGCGGTTAAAAATTAGATAAAAAATTCTGTGCAATGTTTCAGCTCGAAGGTCACCGCACTGTACGGCACTGCACTGATTTGTTCTTATGCCTTAACGGACATTTCGCCTCGAAACCGAAGCATCATCGGGAGATAGAGTTTACAAAGGTTATTCGTAAAGTAAACGACAATGAATCACGGCCACACTTCATTGCATCCATAAGAGTGCGTGTCGCGCAGATAAGCGAGGGGGATTTATGAAGCCGCTGGCTTTTCAATTTCCGCTCCCTACGCCCTCTCCCCCTCCATCCCCCCGCCCCCACCCTCACTGCCCTAATGCTCGCTGTAATTTTATTAAAAAGACAGAGCGTGACTCGCCCTGAATTTTTATCTCTTCGTTCAAGTCTGCTGCGTTCTGTTCCGAATTCGAAAGGGGTTTAAATTTGTTTCTCTTGAGTAGAGTTTTGTTTTTTTGAGCAGATACACTAACACTTGTGATTATACAATGTACATAAAATGTAGAAAGTACTTGGGCGAATATTAAAAAACAAAAAGTTTTGTAGTATAAAATGAATTCTGTCGAAATCATATAGGCTGAGACTGAAAAAAATACAAAATGAGTCGCACAACCCAATTAGAGTAATATACTTTAAAATAAGCTTTACTACAAAAGTTTAGAATGAGTTCTCTTGAGACCCAACGTGTCAAAAAAGGAAAACATTGGTTTAATAACAAATACATTTATTTTGAGACAAAATATATTTTTAATTAAATTATAGAAATGATAAATTACACTATGTTTTTTGAATACCAAAAATTATAGACAATCTATAGGCAATATTTCTCTAATCTGTATAGCACGTTGACATATTTTTGGCGTGTTTGAATTATACTGAGAATTATTTTAAATTTGTTTTAATCTTATTGAGAAGTTTCCAATATTATTTCCAATGAATGCAACAAAGTGAACTTTCCAAAGTATTACTCAGGTACCTTGCTTTTCTAATTTTATATTTTATGAAAAATATTTTTTGAATTGAAGAACTAAAACTAACATTATACATAAGTATGTTTGATCTACATCAAAATTTTTCACCTCGAATTATGAAAAATCTTAGTTATCTTGTTATTTTTTTATTATGTAAGGATAGAAGAAAAAGAACCACAAACATCAGTACTCTCGTATAATTTGCAGTTACCTAACAGATATGACCGTTTTCGTCCGGCATGAAGATCGTAGTTTTTTCCATTTGGTCGGCCAAAAGTAGCGAACATAGTTTTTCGTTACTTTCTATTCTGTTTTAGCTTTCTGTTTTATCATTTCCTAACAAATTTGCCACTTAAGATTATACATGCGTTTTTTTTGCTCTCTATTTCAAAAATAATTTTGGACTAAAATTTAATTTAAATGAAATTTTCTTCATTGCCTACTAAAGTTCAATATAGTGCCCTTTATTATTTATAGTTTCCTTTTGAAATAAGAAAAATTTAATTCCTTTAGAGTGGTTCATTACAATACTTTGAAAAATCTGTCACCGGCATTGTTCTTTATTTCGTAAACCACTTGGTATTTGCAAACGTTGAGAAATTTGCACAGACCAGCAAAAACCGGCTCTTTCCCAGAACGCCTATTGTGAGCGGTTGCCGCGCAATTTTGTACGACTGCTAACCCCTATGTAACCTGGAATGACTACAAAAGATTGCCTCTAGTGAGCTAATTTCAACTTTACATTACAACGTCTTAAGGTATTGTATTGCCTGGCAGATGGATATTCGAACCCTCATTTATTTTCTCTTTGCCACAACAAATCTGTTTAAACATAAAGCGCTGCATCATTTTAAAGCGCTCGCTAGATTTGCAGACGGAAATTATGACAGCGCTCTTTGCGCTTTAAAATTTGTTTTGGAAAAGGGATCCGTAGTGCTCTATGCTTTTCAGCCGTATTGTTAATAGAACCTTTTTCCCGCGCCTTCATTGAAACCCGATATTGGGTAGGCATTTAAAACTCCGACACCACGTCCCGGGCGAAACCGTTTTTTTTTTGCCCATCACAAGTAAGTATTGTAATGTTTTTGTATGGTCGGTCGGTAGAGCGTGACGTTATTTATGATCTATTAGGTAACAGATAATTACAGATGACGAGCCATTGTCTATTATGTACCCACCCACGTAATAGTGCAATGTAGTGGTTTATTTTTTTTTTCCATAATATTTTTTTCTTATTTCTTCTCTTTTTATAATGTTTACTTTTTACAAGGACGTCAATAAAACTCTAATTCGACTCCAATCTAAAGAATGTATAAAACATAAAAGTCAATCTAAAGAACAGTCTATTTTGTTTTAATATTCGTAACTATATTATTAGTCAAATTACCGTTTTCTTTAAGGCGCCCCAGGCTCATTCGCAAGTCTCTTTAAAACCGGAAAGGACGAACTCGCAAAACGCCGACGTCCGTCGCCACCTTAGGACAGCAGCGGCATAGCGCAGCATAGCTACGTTTATTTTCTTCGCCCATTGACAACTGCTTTCTTATACTTTTTTAATTCTTCTCCCGACTGCGTCTTGGTTTAACCCTATAAATAAATTCTACTTATATAGTTATTGGGAACAAAGGCGCGTAAAAGTAGATGGCGAATTATTGAGTGATTTCCTTTTCGCTGATGCTATTTGCATAAAGTGCGACGGACTTGAAAGCCATGGTCCACGAATTAGCAGCAGAAGCAGCAGAAGAAATTAGCAGGGGTTGAATTTAAATGCGACAAAAACTAAGATTCTAACTGACGGGGAAACCTTGGATATAATAGTAGAGCAAGGACGAACAGAACACGTCAATAAATATGTATGTAGGTACACATCGAAGAAATATTGTACTTCGTTGATAATATCAAGAATGAAAATAATTTTACAAAGAAGAATAATTTTAGCGCAGTAGCGTTGGATAAAGTACTGGGGGTAGATTTTTGAAATTATAAAAAATAAAACAAGGAAAAATGTATGTGAGACTACAATATTACCGTGCCTAGCATATGGCTGCCAAAGAAGGCCCGTTAGGATTTGAAGACGAAGAAAAATGGCAGTTTGTCAACAGAGCATAGTAAGAATCGTACTCGGAGTGAACTGTCTCACACAATTAACAATACCACAAGAAAATCTTAGAGGTCAAACAGAAAATCAGGTTGCTAAAATAGAATTGGGTTGGGCGCAACAAACGGACGTTGTCGACGAAACGTGTAACAGAATGGGACATCACGGGACATAAAAAGAAAAACCCAGGAAGACATAGAGATACATATTTAGCCAAAGCTGTAGAGAGAGTTGGGTGCAAAAAGCAAGAGTAAGAGATATGTGGCGACGCTTACGAAGACTACGCCGCAGTGGCGACTACTTAAACCTAAATTTAATGTCAAACTTATATTTTGCGGCCGGTTTTCGTTATTTACAAAGTTTTATTGAAATGTATCGAAAGAAAATTTAGTCTAAATATTGAATAAAATGTCGTTTTCGATCCTTTGCTCATTTGTCGTAGCGTTTTATGTTGTTATTTGGTTTTTCGATTCATTTTTTAAGGTAAGATATGGCTAATCTATTTTTCATATATAAAATGTTAATATGATGTACTTAGATGCTTGTAATATTTCAGAGTTGTATGCATTACCCATATTATGCCTTTTTGGACGGAACTGGATTTAAAATTGGAATTTTTACTTTTTCTTGGACAACTGCTGCATTCAATAGATTCATTTATAGATGGAGTAAAAATTTGACGAGAATTTTACGAAAATGGTATAATTTTGGCTACATATTTACTATCGCATTATTTTTACCATTTGCTCTTTGGACACTGCTAACATTTATTTTCGAACATTTTAATGAATCAATACAGCTTAATAGTGTTCCAGAAGTAAAAGCAATGTTACCTGGAGTGAACATTCCTGCATCAGACTTCTGGGTTTATTTTGTAGCTATTGGATTTAGCTCTATATTTCACGAATTGGGTCATGCTGCTGCTGCCGCTCAAGAAGATGTCCAGCTCATTGCTGTTGGAATCTATGTTTTTACAATTATACCAATAGCATTTGTAGAACTGAATTCTGAACATTTAAATAGCCTTGGTATTACCAAAAGACTGAAAATATACTGTGCTGGGGTGTGGCATAATGTTGCTCTTGCATTTTTTGCCTTACTGCTGTTCTTTTCAGCTCCAGTATTGTTTAGTTTAGCTTATGAGACAGAGATAGGAGTGAGAGTTACTGGATTCACAGATGATTCTCCATTAAAAAATGCCAGAGGGCTGGAAGATAGTGATGTTATAATGTCTATCAATGATTGTCCAATTAAAAATTCTAAGGACTGGTCCTACTGTCACCATATTGCACATGATAGATATGGCATTTGCACAAGTGCTGAATATATTGCACAAAATGATGAAATAATGATGGAAACAGTTAAGGAAAATGATGTTGTAGAATGTTGCAGGAAGGACGATTTATTTGGTTTCTGCTTTGAATACATGGAGCCTAAAACAGTTGTTGATTCAGTATTAGCTGGACAATATTCTTGTCTGAAGCCCAGAGATATGGTGAAAAATAAACTTATAAAATGCACTGAACCAAGTGGTTATACTTGTCCAAGGCATATGCATTGCTTAAAACCATCATTAAATAATGAGACTTATTTGATTATCATAGAAAGAAAAGATAATAATGCTGTTTTATATTTGGGGCAGCCATATGACATACATAAAACAGTTTTTGTTGATCAATATTTTCCCAGAAGTGCTATAATGTCATTCTTTTCTCCATCACAGTTTGAGAAATTATTGCGTTATATATTCATATTTTCAATGGGCATAGGTTTCTTGAATGTCCTGCCATGTTACGGTACTGATGGGCATCATATAGCTAGAAATATCATACAATGGTTGGCGAAATATTTTAATAAAAATGGTGATTTTATAACGTTTTTCACTGTATTTACTGTAGTTGTGGGAACTGGAATTACCATACCAATATTATTTTATTTATTTTATAAGGCGATCTTTGTTGATACATATTAGATGCAAGACTAGTATACTAAGTCAGCAGTCGTCAACATGTGTCCTGGGGGGGCCACATGTGGCCAGACCACTCTCTTTGTGACCTTGCAGCTGTTTTATAAATGGCAATCTTTTTCTTATAAACAAATAATAGTTAGTTAATTAGATTACACAAGTGTAAAATTTTGTTGTATTAAACTTATATTTCACATTTTTAATATTGCTTACATGTTTTCCTACTAAAAGAGATGACTAGACACTTGTTCCCATATAATTATTGTACAAGTGTGGCCCACCTACATCTAATTTGTTAAAATTGTGGCCTGCCAGCATCTAATTTTCTAACTATCTGGCCAATGGCTGCCTCAAGGTTGCGGACCCCTGTACTAAGTCTTTGTGAATAAAATTATATTAAATGTAATAATTTTATTATAAATTATTGTTTTGTAACTATGTTCTACAATATAACGATGTATATTATTATGTTATATTTAATTAACTTAATTTTGTAAATAAAACTATCCAAGTACTATCTAAGGTTGTAGAATTAAATAAAAATAATGACCTTTGCAAAGTATTTTTATTATCACCTCTGATAAGTAGAAAATCATACAAAAGGTCATCAGTTAAAACAGCATAAACTTTCAGACGTTACATTTCTATATTAGAATTATTTAGACTAGACCAATTATTTGTAAATTGAGGGAACATTTCTTTACATATTGTTCACAATAGTAGAAAGATCACATTACAGTTTTATATGCCAATAATTTCCAAAAAAGGCTAGATAATTAATTTGGTTACTAAATAAACTATTCATCCATGAAGAATTTAATATTTACATTAAATAATGCAGAATTAAGTTGAATAAACTCTGAATGGAAGATGCACAATTAAGAAAATAATAAATCTATGTTAGCTATCACTCAAAGCAAGTGATTTTTTTAAATCTTCTAGAGATTTTCTACCATAGTGAAGCATTGACTTGATTGCAGTTTCATCACTGTGATATTTATTGTTTTTAAAATCAGCTCTCGCCCAGTCTTTAAGTTCCTTGCGAGTATTAACATCTGGTACTTTCCTTATTGTTCTAAAGATGTCCTTGTACAGTTTTAAGACTTCTTGTCGCAAGAGAAACTGAAATTGAACAAAATAATAATGAATAAAACGATGTACATCTGCATATTTTAATGATTCTTGAGAATAGAGTACTCGCCAAAAGCTTCGCGATATGAGCGTGCAAATTATAAAAGTATAATTGAATAAATTAATTTGATTCACTGGCGATCTAATATAGAAAAAGTACGCACTTGCTTTAAATTAAGTGTTTTGTTAGGTAACTTGGATGCCATTGTTTATTTGCCATATAGTCGTAGTTGATTTTTTAAATGTTCAATACAAAAACATTATTTTAATATATCTTTAGTTCGTTAATTACTTATTGAAATAAACAAGAACAATTATTTGGCTTAAAACACAACCAAATACATAATAATTACAACCATTTATAAATTATAGATAAATTAAAATCGCCTATTATTAAATACGAAATGACACTTGACAGTCAGCTGTGTTTTGACTTCTACGATGTTGTTCAGTTTACGCAGAACCAAATATATATTATGCGTTCTTATCTAGGCAAAGTTTGTGAAGATAATATATCTCTTTTAATAAGCTTATTTAATTAATGGGCATATTAAATAAATTTTAAAAACCATTTAAAGCTTTTTTTTTATATGCAAAGCAATCAATGTCTAGCCCACGTTATTTTGCCAATTTATGAAATTAAAATATATTGCTTTTTCTTGTGAACTCTTTGATCTTTCTTGTCTGACTAGGGTTGCCATTTGTCTGGGTTTCCCCGAATTTGTCCTAGATTAGGTGTCCAGCTGGCGTTTCATTTGTAGTCGGGCTTAAAAATGTTAAGTCTAGGTGCCGAAATGGGCCGGAGCGTCCGGGTACCAGTACCTCTTTGTCATATACGATCGGCGTGAAGTCGCGACAATGCTGTAGCGTCAAGTGATACTATTTTTGTCGCGTTTTATTCCCGGTAGCCGAAACCATTCTTTAAAGGCCGTCAACGCATCTGCGAGAATGTTCACATTGGTGAATCACTTGCCCATTTGGCCCTTGCAATGAAAAAAAAAATAACAGAAGGAATAAGTGAGGAGAATTAGTAATCTATCTATTTATCTACACATATAGTATATATAATAGCTGGGCGACATCTGTACATTTGATATATTTTGAAATTTTTACTGTAAAACCATATTGCCGACGTAGAAGCCAAACCAGTTAAAAAAAATCTTGCCTGTCTGGGTGTATGCTTAATCACTCATTACGCAGAAACTTTTACATGGATTTAAAAGAAACTTGCTACAGTTATCGTCCGTACGGTGGATTAAGATTTAAGATAGGTAGGTGTATTTTATCATAGGTAAACATACAGTCAATGTGAGAACCTCCTTCTTTTTTTCTTAATTTTGAAGTCAATCAAAAATCCGTATGGTTCCCGAGGAATAAACTTACGATTATTTAGTTAACCACATATGATGTCATCCATAAGTTATTATTTATTTTATACTAGCGGACCCGGCAAAAGTTGTCCTGCCCGAACGTTGACTTATTTTTTAATACTAAATTATAGCACCATCTATTAGTCCTAAAGCCACCGCCCACCCGCTCTGCCACCGTTTTTTAAATCTTTCACTTCTTCTAAGATATTTATTTTAATGATATACTGTAAAGGGCAATTTTGATCTGCATAAAATGAACAAAGTATCTAGCGTACTTAAATGGATAAGGATTAATACTGTATTCTTACTAACACGAGATAGACATATGACGTCCGATTCCCACCTCGAGTCTGGGTGTATTATCCATATGTATGTATTTATATATTTCAAAAAAAAATATTTGTGTATAAGAGACGTCTCTTACTTATAACATAGGTATTAAGTTGTCTACCTTAGGAACAGACGTCCGTGTGTCATATAGTCCTGTATATATTTATTTATAGACTTACACAAAAAAAAAATCTTGTATATAGTATCTATGTTACCTGCATCCATTCCAGCAATTAAATGATAAAAGATATTTATGGCTGATTTGGTCAATGATGGTGTAAAAAGATTTCAAAAATATATCAATTTTTCATCTCTGTTCCCAAAGTCAATGTGTACTTCTCAAATGTAACGAGTGATTTGAAATTGTTTTGCTACAAAATCTTGTGCTAGTAAACAAGTAATGACATAAGTACAGTCTGGATTGCGAATACAATAATTACAATTTGGGTAAAGCAAGCACTTATGAGCTATAATTTTTTTTTTAAAGAATATTTGGAATACTTTTTAGGTATGTCTAATATTCCCGTTTTTCCCCTCCTATTAAGCTTAAATTAAAAGCTTGTATTAGGAGTGGGTGCGACAATACTCCAACGGCCGTGAGGTTTGAACCGGGTACCTTGCGGATTTCAGTCCATGCCTTATACCGTTGAGCTATTGAGGCTCTATTTACATACATATACAACATTATTTTTTTTATTTGTTTCAGTGATTTCGACACCGATGACTCCGACATGACAGATGGTTCTGACGACGAAGAAAAACAAAGGATTGATTTACTCTAGATGATTGTGTTGTAAGAACTAACATTTACTTGTGCTTGCGAAGATAAAATAACAGATTAATTATATATTCAAATTCATATTTGAATTTTCCTCAATTAAATTAATATTTGGATTTTCTAATTTCCAATCCAAATATTAAAGGTTGTGTGGATGTTTACATCTTTTTACGTACTATATTTGTAATATCTGGAGATAAACAATAAATAAATTAAAAAAAATTAAAAAAGTCGCTCTTCAGCGATAAGACCGCCTTTTGTACTACTTTTCTTGCTGTATGTTATTTTCTTTCGTGATATACAATAAAGCGCATAAATAAATAAAAATTAATGAACATATTCGTTAAAATTTATATTATTAAAATTTAAATGTTTAGTAAGTATGTTCAGTATACAGTTAGGCATTTTTTTTGATACTGATAATGTTACTGACTGGGCTTAATTATTCAAATTCAAATTATATTTAATTTAACTACTCTTTTACAAGTTCTTTTAAAAGTCTACTTGGATAAAATATTATGTTAATTTGAATAATCAAGCCCAGCTAGTAACATTATCCGTATCAAATATATATATGTATACTCTTTTTTTTCAAAATAGAACTTTTATATTGTCGCCCCACCTACTGGGTCCAATTGTATATATATGCCATCCAGGGATTGCTAAATACTACCAAGGTCTTTCATTAAAATTTGTCTAGCAATATTGGTGAAATTCAGTGAAATTTGCGAAATATACAGTCTGCGAGAAGTTAATGACAAGTTGGTGTATTATTGATCCCCATCAATATAACCCCGGAAAACACACCAACGTGTCCGTTACAACGTTACTGTATAGTATAAATGCGTTCCAATTAGCGATCGCAACGTTTTGAAGTGCTCATTCGGATATTTGAAATTTGTCGACTGCGACCGTTACGGTTACGCTTAGTGGTACTCACTATTAACATAAACATGTTAGCAGTAAGTTCCACTAAACGTGACGTCACTTTTGACGTCATGACAACTAAAAGTGTTTTGGAGTGAATTTTAATCCTAATTATATTTATATATTTTCTTTTGCCATGTAAACGTTAATTTCTGAAGAAATATCTAATGTTTTGGCTATAGGAGACGCTTGAAAACAATATAAACTTATTTTTCAATATTTGTCGGCATGCCTCTGGGTTTTATTGTATTCGACATTCACGAAGTAAATGCAGATATTTAACAAAGATCTTTCTATACTGAAAGATGGTAAGACGCATGCATGTAAATTAGTGGGAGGTAGATAATAGAGTGATTAACAGTATCCACTGTGATCGTAGATTCTATTAAAATTTCAACCGGCTAACTGTTTTCTTTATATCCCTTTAATGTTAAATAGACATATAGATTTACATATTAATAATAATAATATAACTTTATTCGCCAAACATACAGAGATTATAAATTTTAGTATTCAGTAGACCTTAATATATAAAGTTAAAATTAGTATTAAAAATATAAAGGCAAATCAAGATGGGTGCAGGCTCATCAGTGGGTGTACTTCAATAATAGTGATTTGATTCGTTTGTCATCTTCTAGAACTTGGTTAATTCACACAGCACTTGAAGTTGATAAAGAGACAGAGAGTTACAACCAGTCTTTCATAATTTGATACCAAAATGTACTTTAATTACCTTACCTTATCATACTTATAAAAAATCTTGTCGATGAACAAAAAATTAGCCAATTAGTAGTGAAGCCAATAATCTTTTCAATCAAAAAAGCCTTACGTTTTATCGAAGTTTTAACTACGTGCATGTTACTGTCTTCCTTCGAAAATAGCTACGTGGAATTCTTTATAACCTATTAAAAATCGATACCCGTATGTAACGAGATATGTCTCGTAGCATAAAGGCTATTTACCTAGAATCCGTAATGGGTACGGCGGGATTTTTTCCAATTCCTAGAATTTTGTAAGCGATTCTGTCCTAATTTTCGTATATTGTTGTTTATGTAATTGTTATTAAAACGTACTTGTAAACTTCAGAGGGCAATAAGTCTAAATAAAGAGGTTTTTCTAAACTGTACAAAGGCTTTTTCTTGTACGGTTGATGATATAAAAAAATATATATAATGAAAGATAAAACTACAGATTTTATTTTATTATTATTACAGATTTGACTGGTCCGCTGGCGCAATGGGCAGTGACCCAGCCTTCTGCTCCGGGGGTTGTGGATTCGATTCCTGCCTCGAGTCTGATGCATATGGCCCCAATTAAACAATTACAATAGTTCGTTTTTATTTTACAACAAGGATAGTTTAATCGCGTGTAGTACTTGCAGAAAATAAAATTATTTAAAGTTCCAAATTAAAAAAATAAATAATTGAAACATTTTGTTTTAAATAGTGTCAGTATAACAACCCATAATACACGGAGAGGAAGAAAATATGTCAACCTCGATTAATAATCAATCTAGATTATTCAAAAAGAGGAAAACTTAAATAATCGTAATTCTTGAAAATCGATAAGTGTAGCTTTCTTTATTATCATGTTTTTTCAATAATTAATATGGAATATTATTAATATTCATAAAGCTACAATTTCTAACTATTATTTCATGAGTTATATATACTTTTTTAATGAAGTTTTTATTTTTACAATTTTTTTTAACACAATTTTATCACATAATTGCTATTGGAATTTGGATGGAGATCTTAATATATAAATATTATACACAGGTGATGTACAATAATTTAAATATTCGAATGTACAATGTAGATTTATCGATTTTCAATGTGAAGTATAAAAGAGTAAACAAATAAAATAATTTTGTGCAGTCTAATATTGAAATGCATACAGACAAATATTGGAAGAATCGAATGAAATATATAAATGCATAAAAAATACAGTATAGCGTGTTGAAGTTACATTTAATAACGTAATATCATTAAACATTTTTTAGAAGTCTAATGACCACATTTACAATGTAACAAAGATGCGGTTAGATTCATTTTATTGTAAATTATCACAATGTTTATATAACAAATGGAAAGTTAATCATTACCTGTCATTTACTAGTAGGCACAATATATCAGTGTCATAAAACACTTATTCGTACAGTACTTGTATATAATTATTTAAAAACCAAATAACAACTGACAAATCATACTTAATCTTCTTAATATATATAAATTACGCGTCACGTTGTTTGTCCGCGATGGACTCTTAAACAACTTAACCGATTTTAATCAAATTTGTAAACAATGTGCAGTTTGATCCAACTTAAAAGATAGGGTAGCTTGCATCACAATTTATAGGCGCAAATAAAAATGAGTCGCTGAAATGTATGCACGTGCATAACTTCTGAACAACTGCCCCAAATTGGATCGTTTCTTTTTTGTTGTATTCGTTATTGTTAAGACAAGGTTTGTATAATAAAAAAGGAATATTAAAGCGAAAAGAAAAAGGAAAGGGTTCGAAAACGGAACATGAACGGGGAATAATGTTTTACGATAATAGAATGTAGCAAATAGTAGGTAACCCAACGTCTGTCTATACATAACTTCAATAAATAAACTTTATTTCTCCCACACTATGGATATGGTCACGTCTTAGCTACATTATATATTTTTTGTATAACTAGTAAAAAAACATGAAATTACATTACACGATATCTAAACATCTCCAGTTAGGATAGGCCTAGAGGTTCGACTTTATTTATATATAAATTATTCTTCAATCTATAACAAATTTATGCGAAAAAAGCATATAGTACGCAAATTTAAATATTTGTGGCCGAATTTCACCCACCGGGTTGTTTCTAGTATCTATAAATATGGACAAAGAGTGTCTTTGCTTTTTTTTATTGAAAGTAAAAGGATTGACAGTAAAATTCTCAGATTATAGAACGAAATGTACTTATAGTTTCGTAATCTGAGGTCTAAAGTTTTATTTTCGAAAATGTGTAGACACAATGTTACATCCAGTACTGATCTATTTCCAGTGCTCAATGTATCTCGTAAATTAGTCGGTCTTTGTAGATAAGTAATATTAATAAACGTTGTATAATTAATATAATGGAAAAGTTAAATATACATCGCGTGATAACCGGTAAATATCAAAAAACTTATGAATATATATTTGCTTGCTATACCTGTTTCATTAAGTGATGTCTAAGTTTTAAAATAAATTTGGATGCCGGAAGAGAATTTTTCATCGTGTAATTAAGATATCGTCCCATTTAAATTATTCTTTATTCAATCTTTAAAGGTGATTATTTGCACAGCCCGCATTTTAACGGACTTTTAAACGAGCCAGCCAGTCAAATTAATTTTTGGTTGTATGACCTATTTTGCTTCCATATTTTCGCTGTTTACTTTAATGATTTGTTTACGAATAAAAACAATTAAAAAAATGTATGTCAATATAAATACGTTATATTATGTCCATTCACAGTAGTTGTAAAAATAATAAACATTATTTTTTTTGTTTTTCTTCCGTGTTTAGTAGCATTCATCATATCATTAATTATATATAGCATGTACAAAACAGACACTCCATATGAAAATGCAAAGGTCTACATAACATTTCAGAAGTCAGACACACTAATAATACCTGTCTATATCATAGTTCTTACAGTCTAAAGTAGCTCCCAAAGCTATGCAATAAGTACATTTTAAGTAATACAGAATATTTGAGATAAAAGATTGGATTTAATGCTTGAAGTGCCTACCTACGTCGATACTAGTTTCCACATTTCGTTTTGTCACATCTACTGCCACTATGGTTACTACCTCGTACAAGGAAAATAGTTTTAAAAACATAAATTTTCACCTCGCAGCAATTTTTAAAATCAAATATATGATTTGTTTTGGATTGTTTTAATTGGAAAAATTTTATTCACCATTACCGTAGAAATTTACTAGTATCGACATTAAACTTAGTTATTTCGCATCCCTAAAGTGAATTTGCAGTTCTACCGTGACGGTAATAGGATTCCACGACCGGATATTGGTCTGGATAATTCTGCATACAATACGAGATCTAAATTCATACCAGGCGAAATTCAGACTTTCGCGGGCAGCAGTACCTAACTTATGCGAGTCTATTTTTTGGCAAATATAGCATATATTTTAGCATTACGTTCTTTTCTTTTTTTTATGTTACAGGGGGCAAACGAGCAGGCAGCAGGCACCGAAGTGCCTACCGGCGCCCATGGACATCTGCACCAACAGAAGGCCAGCAGATGCGCTGCCGGCTCGGGTTGCAGCATTACACCGATTTTCCCTCGTATTCATTCGCGGATTAAAGCAAAGTAGTTTAGTTTTTCATGCAGGTTTAAATTACTTTGATTGTGTCTCAATTCTTTAGATTAAAATATGTCATGTTTTGCTGTATAAAGTCTAAAAGTCCCTTCAAAGTCAACCACCTTCAGCATTTACGGAACATATATATAGACATTAAAATGTTTTATGTTGTAAAAGAATCACAAAATCTTTAATTTTAGAAGTTAGACGATCCCTTAATACAATAAGGAAAATCGGTTGACAAATAGAGGACAAAAAGCTACCAAAATGTGTTGTCCTTGGCTATTTTTATATTGTGGAAACGAAGCTATTGGTATAAATAAAACTATTATCTATACAAAGTTTCATCATAATTACATTAACAAACCCCCAGAGTAATGCATGAAGCGATACGGTAATGAATATTGGCGGACACGCCTTTACGGCGATGTGACAATTAACATTGAAAGAATATACACAAAAATATTGTAAATAAATATTTCATATTTGTGTAACAAAGGTGGATAATTCCGCTATTAAACTATTACAATTGAACCTGACATCAATGGTTTTTCGAAAATTAGTTAATAAATGGAATATTATATCAAGAACCACTGTATTGATTTGGAACTTAATCGCATAACGGTAGATGCTTCTAAGTTCCACACAATCAATCGTATGTAATCAAGTTCCACGCCGGTATCTGTAATCAACACTACAAACTCACTTATTTTGCTTTATTTGTCGGCCATGTTGGATTTCAAATAACGTCAGGTTAATTGATTCAGCTGGTGTCATTTGAAATCAGATATAATAGGCTCACAAAGATGATGACGCTGTTAATTTTTAATTTGCTTCATTGCATGGGTATTAAATGAAATAAGTCGCTGAGAAAATGTAAATTTTAAAATTTATTATTTTATATTATTTAATACAAAAGAAAACTATAATAACAATTATTATTTTAGATTTAATAAAATATACAAGCAGATTTCAGATTTAATAAATGAAGCACTAAACCTCTTTATTCCCGATAAAAGCCATCAAAGCGTGGCTTATGTTTAATTATTGGCTTAGAAAGAGTGGATAAGTGAAGAGTAGCGAAAAGCTTTGTGGGACTTAATCTTCCTGGTGCTCAGTTTTGAAGCTAATGGACCGGTGGGTGGCTTAAAGACTTTCTGATATCCGTTATTTTTATAAGATTAGCGTATCTTGCAGCTTATCTGTTACCTAATGGCGAGTAAAAATTGTAAGTAGAGTGTATTTATAAGCTGCGGAATAAATAATACTTTCATGTATTTCTATAAAACAAGTCACTGTGCATCTTTTACCGCATGTATCATGGGGAGTGATCTGAGGAGTTGTTCGGACTAATACCGGCAGCTGTATTCCACCGCAGGACATCTCGCCAGAATCTGAAATTTCACCCTCACCACCTTGATGTCCTAAAATCCACAACGGTGCGATTTTCAAAACAGCAGTCGATATATCGCTAAAGAATGAGATCCAAACTCATTGGGAGCGCAAAATGGTTTCTCGTACACCAACCGTGAAACTGCAACAAAATGATACGACGCCATTTTGAATCTTACATTTCGTAAACCATTAAACTAGAAATTTATCATTAAGCAATGTTAGTAGAAAGTAAGTATGTGAAAAACTGTAAGATTATAGGAGACACCAATAAAAATATTATCTATACAATATATAATATAATTAATACCTATTTCCTTTGCCGAATAATGACTTGAAAATGGTTTGATCAATTGTAATACTTATTCTTTTAATATTCCTTAAAATTTGAAGAAAGGTTCTTTAAAGTGAAAATGGCGAGATTTAACAGTGCTTATAAACTTTTCTGTTCTTAATTTAATTTTATTTTTAGAGTGCTACTTTTCTTAATTAGCACTTAAATTAAATTTATTTAGTTAAGCCTTAAACTAAATTTTTGCTAATCATGACGACCAAATGTGTTTCAATATTTGTATAATTAGAAATTAATGCTAGGGAAAATTATGGGAGGACCTTGCCCAGCTGTGGCAGAAAACAAATTAAATGATCCACTTTTATTAAGACGAGAAAGTAATTGGACTGAAGAATTTATTTATAAAATACAAATACTTGTGAAGTTTTATATCTCGTTAATATAAAGAACAGCTAGAAATAATGTTAAAGAGTATTCTCGTATAACATCAAATTGGGCTTGCTAACAAACTTTGGAAAGTCGGTGAAATGTTCTCAAACTTGAGTATGTTATGTAAGATACCACTGCTATAAATAATTTTATATCTCTGAAAATACAGGTAAAACTATTTATGCAACGTATATTTTTTACACGACTATTGTATAAAATGTCTATGGGTTTGTTACTGTTTGTTTTATCACAATTTTAAATATGATAGATGAAGGCATATTTTAATTATTTTTCACTATAACTAAATAAAATATAGTCTGTCTGTAATACCTAAAAAATGACAGTCTTTTAGTACATATATGTTTTACATGGTATGGGCACACATATGACACTTTTTAGTGTTTGCCTATCTTTGATTTTGAATGAGAGATAGACACACATGACGGACCCTAGTAGAGTACAATACTAGCTCTTCTTTATTTCAAAGATTCATTTCTTCATTGTTAAGTTTTACAATGGTATTTCCCTGTTTAACATCCTAATGTTAAATTGCAAATCTTACAAATTTAGATTTCTTTTCATTTAGTAATACATGTATATATTTGTATTATTAAAACAACATAAAAAATTATATTATTAAAGGATTGAAGATAGCGTTAAAACACCTAAAATAACACGATATGAATTCTCTCAATAGGATGAACACCATTAATCATTCCACCAACTATATAATTCTATTGTTACAGACGGTGGTTCTGTCAAGGATATAATAATATGCTACTGTATTGAACAGTGTGCCATCTGGCTAAGACGTGTGCGACGAATTTATACAACCCTACCAAAATTTCCTTACATTTTGTTTCGAGATTTTTTTTGAAAGAATATTAAGAATATTATATTCTCAGCGCCCCTCCATTTAAGCCTTTTTAAAAACTTGTGTTAGGAATGGTCACGATTAGAGCCCAGTGGGGTTGAACTGCAAGTTTCTGTCCGTTGAGCAATCGGGGATTCTTTTAGCACTGTTAGCGTGGATATTTGTTTCTCGGTAGTGATGAGCTTTAATAAGATTATCGGTTCATTTAACAAACTAATCCGGTGCTGTGGAGAGCTTATCTCTAATTGTTCCAACACGTGCAGGCGGAGCCTTTATCGCATTGCGCGTTATACGAAGCAACGGTCAATATATTGTGTCCATCTTATAACTACTACACCTTAGAACTATATCTCAATATGTTCAATCAAATATTCTTCTGGTTCTGGTCAGTGGTTCAACTTTTTATATTAATTAGTAGTTTTAAATATTTGACGATTGAAAAGAACTTGTAAAACTCCATTCTACCAAAGAATCTTTTTCAAACGGAAGACGTAGGATAAACTTAGAAAATGAAGGGGAAAAAAAATATTGTGATATGCATGATAGGCAAATTAGAAACAGAAATGAACTTGTGACTCCGTTCCTACGTCTGGTTAAGGTACAGAAATCGTTTGTGGGCGCGAGTATACGGTTGTTTAACAAAATTCCAGATGCAATATTAAATTTGTCTCCAGTTAAATTTAAACCACATGTTAAAAACACACTTATTCGTGAAGCGTATTATGCTGTCGAAGACTATATTAAAGATAAAACAGCTTGGAGTTGAGTCGCTCCAGCTTTGTACTTGATAGTTAACATGCAACAATGTGAAAAACTTATTTCTATAAGAACTATTTTTAAAACAGTGGCTAACGAGTTTCTTGCTGATTCTTTTGGTGGCTGTCGAATGACTCTTTCGAATCAGTGGTAGCTTTTAAAATATTTGACTATTCAAAAGAGCTTGTAAAAGGCAACTTGAATAAAATATCATTTTAATTTGAATGAAAAGTTTCTTAAGATGTTGTAAATATTTTAGTTTACATTATCTTTTTACATCTTTAATATATTCTTCTAACGAACTTTTCTTAAGATTACTTTTCGGTACGCCTTATAAGATTTAGCTAATGAAATCTCTAAAGTAACTCTAAGTTTCCTTCCCCCCGTTCCTTTAAACTCAATATTTTTTTACAAGTCTAAAGTATTCTTTAATACAAAAAGAAATCTTAAGTATCTCATTAAAATAATATTTCACGTAGATAAGTGCTCCAGAAATATTTTGGCGTTGTGGAATAAATGACTGAGGCGACTGATAAAAGTTGGCAAAATCTCCTACCGGTTTCTGTGCAGTGCCTTTTAACTATAATAGAAACTCATGAATAATAACAACATACAACGTATGTTTAATAGAGTAATTATTTTTTCACCCTTGCATTAAATACCTGGATCTCGTTCTTCCACCATGATAACTTCCCAGGACATCGCCATGGGTGCGGCGAGAGACAGTGCCAACACCCATATCAGTACTATGATAACCTTGGCGATACGCTTAGACGTATGGGCGCTGAAACAAAGGTATAAAGTTACGAAATTGTAGAAAAAAAAACACTTATTTATTACGTATTCCCAAAGCATCGCTTACTTTAAACAAAATAACAGTTAAATTGTTTTTATTCTGAAGCTACCATTTATTTAGACAAATTTTTATAAAATATGAACGAATAGAACGAAGCGTGAAATTTTGTGATAAATACTCGTGTGTATTTTAGAAATAAGTTGAGTTATTTTGAGTGAAATATTCCGTCGATGTCGTTATAAATCGGCCATTTGTCAGAATTTCGGCGATAAAGCGTAAGCGTTGCGTGGAAAACCTAATGGTAGATAGTTTGTATTCATTTTTCTTGTGGGGGTTTTACCATATTTATATTAGAATTTTTCTGAAGTAATAAAACTAATTGTTTTGTGCTTGATCTTATTACAATTAAATACAAATACAAATAATTTTATTTCAACCTATTGGTTGAACCTTCAACGTGATAGTAGCAAGAGATATCGGGCTGTAGTTGGATGGGCCACATATATCACCAGTCTTTTTTTTCCACAATTAGTACCACCAACGTCTTCAGCAATTCAGCGGGCAAATAAGAGTGTTCTATATAAGAACAATATTGCAAGTAATCTAGGAGGAGCTGCATACTTAAGAGGTTCGGTGCTAAGGCCCTCATAAGGACAGGAAGTTTTCCGTTGATAGACGATAATATATTACGAACGTCCTTAGCTTAAATCGACCATTCACCTCCTGACTATGCAACCCACTCTCTATTGTGACTGTAACGGACCCAATGCGAACGCATCGTAAAGTGATTGTTGAACATACTAGCTATAACACTGTGGTCGTTCTCACCGTCGATGCTAACAGGAATACCAGGTTTAATATTAAGTAGTGGCCTTCCAAAAGCCTCGAAAGTCATTAATTGAGTGTTTAGATGCTAGCATATACATTTTTATTTGTTGACTGTGGATTTGACACCACTTCAAACGCGAATTGTAAGCCTTACGACTTTTTCGCATATCTTCGCATAAATAGACACACTTTGGTTTTCTATACCATATCTACAATAAAAATTTATAGTTTTCATTTATATATAATATCAGTTATATATGTATAAGCAGTTGCATAAATTATATAAAATGATTGTTACATAATAGCATTTCAAAATAACACATAGTTGACCGTTTTACTAGCTTTTACGTAACTTGCGATGCTTGTAAGTATGTTTGGCACGAATCTTAGAAGCTAAATAAAAGGACCAATTTCCGATATCCTATTAGGCTTAATTTTGCTGAATATCTAAGTCATAATTAAGAAGTGGAAAGTAAAATAATCTATTTTGAATATGTAACAATATTTATGCAAAAAAAATATTTTATGCATAACAGGAGACTGTTAACCATAGTTAAACACAGTCTTTAGATGGTTACCTGGTCGACCCTATATCTCAAATTGAACTGCACGTTTAATGCTCCAAATTTATTCTCAATAATCGACACTGGTCTTGATACACCAATGTTATGCAAAAATTCAATTAAATTCACAAACGAAACATGCCAGTATTTAGCAGTGCTTTCAATAGCAAAAAAACAAATAAAATAATTAAAATATAAATATCTTATTATTAAATTAAAACTAATAATATTAAAACTAATGTCAAATAAATGTTTGATGATGGTGTATTCGTTTGATATTTATGAAAATAAAGTTACTTTCTTCGATTTAACATATTGATACCTTAAAAATCTAAAGGATTAAAATACTAATAATGTTAAAAATTATTATTGTTATTTTCATTAGACATAATACGTAAATTAACTATTACTAAAGGGTAAGGCGTATTTAGATGATTTTTTATGTGAAAGTATGGTTTAGGTTCCCACTTGGACTGAAAGGTAGCAATAATCGAGATTCAATAATCTTGAATTTTTTCGCTGGGGTCTACAATATCTATACCATGTATTTTTTATACTGTGTCTGCCGTTAGAGTAAGTGATTCTAAAACAAACTTATAAGTATAAGAAACACACAAACGTTAAAATTATGACTGTTAATATTTTTAGAGTGAACAAAGTATCATAAAAACAAAACTCCTATATGAACTTGACAGATTGATAGAAAGCGAGTCAATGTACTTATAAAACTGATAATCTTACTTAAATTAGTTTTTAAACCTTGTGCCATTTGGTTTGACAAATATTAATAGTTTAGCGTTTCCGTTTAAAAATACAATTTCTTGATTGCCTGTTATATTAGAATTTTTAATTACAACACATAAATCAGATTTGTATAATTAAATCGTTATAGTGCCTAATCAGTTGAAACGAACGTGGAAACCCAGTTTTTAATCGCGGAATCTCTCAGGTCTGAAAGCGGCAATTTGTCACTGAGGCTTATCACTGCTATAATATTTTGGCTAATGCCATGCGACGCCGACGGCCGACCATGTACAGACTAAAAACACGGTTAAAAATCGGTACGATATCTGAGATTTTTTTTCTCCATGTGACAAATGTGTGCTTATATTCATCTTAAGGAAGAGATTATTTTTTTATTGATTGAAACAAATAATATCAAATTACGTTTATACAATGATAAACATTTTATTTATATATTAATAAGTGAAGCGAAAACTTTAAGTGTCATTTCACGAAAATTGCACGGACGGAGGAGTATGAAATTTTGGACAGTTGTAGTTCATATAGAGGAAGGTGTGCGTATACTAATATTTTTTAATAATATGTTATATTAATATATTAAATTATTAAAATAAAACCTTACGCACACCAATACCAGATGATTTACACCATTTATACACACGTGTATTGGATGATGTCAAAGCGTAAACGTGACAACCGTATATGATATTACTTGTCAAATTTTATTTTTTCTGTAATAGACAATAGGCAAGAGTGAATAGGTTCATTCTAGGCAAGCGCGTTCCACCGTAGACCGCATCTACACTTTATCAAGTGTGGCTGCAGTCAAGCGCTTGCCTATCTCCAATAAAAAAAAAAGTATAACAATTAATGTCGATTTAATAAATGTATAATTGTAGATTACTAATTAATAAAGACACGCTGTCGTTTAGAATTAATAGTTTTGTAATTGTAATTCCGCTTAAGCGTTCGCATCAACCCCTACTTTCCTATTTAGATACACTTATTAAAATGGCAGAATACACATAGTTTCCAATACATGTCTTAAGTAACCCTTAACGTAAGCTCATGCACTATTTACAGCCAATATAAGATCGTGTTACAAGAAACCCGCAGCGTCTGGCTTTAACCCAATTTTCTGCTTGAAAAACTACGAGCCTTTGCTGGATCTGCTAATTAAAAATAGGTTTTTTACATAAGAATTATTCTCGTAAGATCAAATAGTGTATTTTATTGTTAGTATTTTACTGTGTATGATATTTTCTTCTTTCTATCGTTATCCCGGTTAAGGTCAGCTTAGATTGCAGAGGATTTGGCTGTGGGGCGATTTAAGATGATCAATTGCCATCTGACGGTATCCTCGGAACCCCCACGATTTCTACAACCTCACGACTAATATCGCTCAGTAACATCAATCGGATCCCACTGTTTTACGTGCCTTCCGAAACACGGAGAATGACGGATATCAAATATAAACAAACCACTGCTAGAGTTGGGTTAACCCGGAATTCTTTTTTCAATTTCGCACATTAGAGCGGGCCCGAGCTCTTTCACTAAAACGTATTAGTACGTAAACCCCGGAGAACGTAATTTCATATTATTTTATATTAAATTATACTTTTAAAAAAATCTTCAATTCAGCTTCATTTTTATCCTTCCATACTCTACTTCTTAAATTCACGTCGAAAGATGTATCGATAAGTAATATATCTGTTGTACGAAGCTATACGTCCTAAGTGTTCCAGCGCGCATCAATATTTCAAGGACATATTCATATGTCCTACCCGTTCACACTATTGTTTATTACACACATATTGTTAACAGGTCAATATATTTTTTATATAAAGAGGCGTATATCTAGTAAAGGATGCGTAAGAGCTAAAAGTGATCATGAAGGAGCGAACTGAGAAGTGCCGGTCGATGCTTATTAAAAACTGCTCCTTGGTGCCAGATTACCTTCTTTTAGAAATAAGTATACTGTATTCTTGAAGGTCATCAATTTTTTGACGTCCTAGTTGCACAAATGATATGTAACAAAAAGAAAGTACCTTATCCCAAACAAATCAAAATCAGTTAGCACGGAAAAATTTAATTGCTCTGTATATCTTTAATAGTGGATTATAGCAAGGCATTTTAATATACCTACGAGTATTATCCTAGTGAATTGTTATTTTCGCACTTGCCGTAAAATTCTCAGGTAGGAAATTATATTTGCCTTTTAGGGTTCCGTAGTAATACAGGTACCTAATACACCCAGACTTGAGGTGGGAATCGAACCCACGACCCCCGGAGCAGAAGGCAGGGTCACTGCCCACTGCGCCAATGGGCCAGCAGTTGATGGTTATTTGTTATGTGAAAGTAAAATTTTAATGAACTTTAAGTGAAATATTTGTGCATTATTTATTTTCGTATACAATAATACAATAAATATTAAATAATTTATAATTATTGTATATTAAATAAACAGCTAGTCAATATGAAATTCGATAAGTATAACTTGAAACTAGCTGATATAGACAAGGTAAACAAAGTAGCTATTGTGAGCTAGTATTGAAATAAATGCATTCGGTTTCCGTATTTTTTCCCGAGTCGTTTCTTCTCATATCTGGATCCTGAGGGAAATTCTCCCTGCACTTATTTACAGCACAGAAAAAGAACAAATGCGCGTGAAAAAGTAAAGCACGATCCGTGCTCCTGTAATACTTGTTCTGTATATAATTTTGATTTTTATTATCGCCTTAATAAATCCGGAAATTCATTCCGGATTTTGTCACGCCACATAACGACCAACTTTGCAACAGTTCCAGGACGCCATCCCAAAACCTTTGCTCCCTATATCCATTATTCGGCCAATGTGGCCTGCCCATTGCCACTTCAACTTGCAAAGTTTGAAAGCAATGTCGGCAACTTTGGTTCGTCTGCGGGACACTTCCCATCGGTTATCCGTTCTTCTGACTATGTGGCCTGCCCATTGCCACTTCAACTTGCAAAGTTTGTAACACATTGTTGCGCATCGATAATCGTTAGATGTTCCAGTTTTCGACGCTTTAACTTAGTTGACATTAGATTCTGATAATAGGTATAGAAAATTATTATTTTCGTCTTCCCAGCCTCATTTCCCACGTCATTTCCAAATAAGAATTTCATTAATTTTCATTCCAGTATGGAAACATCATGAGGTTTAAGTGTATTCATTCAATCTGTTAAAATGTAAGCTAATGTTTGTTATTCTTTAATAAAAAAAAAACCGCCTTTAAAAAACACCAAGGAACTAAAAAGCAAAAAATAATTAGTACTTTCATACGATTACTTAGTAGACACCTAATAATCTGTTGAAGTCGGTACCAAGCCAAAAAGCTTCCCCTTAAAGCTATGCAGATGGTATCGACTTCAACACATGAGTAAGTGTCTACTAAGTAAGCGTATGAAAGTACTAATCATTTTTTGTAAGTTATATTATACTCTTTGTTTTTTCTTTACAAATGATGAAGGAAAATGGTCACTTGGTTCACCTGACTAATTGATAACCATGTGAAATTTCACTACCTAATCGAGTCACATGTTGGTTACCGTCCATCGTTTTTTTCATACAGATTCAATGAAAAACTTCATAAAATTAGTAGTTGTATTGTAGCGGCCCAGAAAGTGGCCCTATCTGATGCGGCCATTAAATCCTTTTGTGTGCAGGTTTTAGGGCATTCAGGGTATGACATGAGGTGGGATATCGTTTGTACCGCACCTCATAGGGGGTCGTGGGTTCGATTCCCACCTCGAGTCTGGGTGTATTATCCATATGTATGTATTTATATATTTCTGAAAAAAATATATATTTGTGTATAACAGGCGGCTGTTACCTATAACACAGGCATTAAGTTATCTACCTCAGGAACAGACGTCCGTGTGTCATATAGTCCTGTATATATTTATCCTGCATATATTTATACATAGATATTATTAATACACATATTTACCTATCTTGGATGTTAAAAAGAATTTAAAAAAATATAGCGGTGTCACAGTTTCATAATTACCGCATTTCACAACATGGAATATTGAAAATATTTTTAAACATTTCGAGGCGTAAACGCCGATCACTCATTATTATCGAATGAGAAAAATAATTTTCATTTTCAGAACCAGGAGCGACATTAAATTTTCTGATTTTCCGTTTATACTACACATATTTTACGATGCTTACTCAGTGCTTGTGATTTAGTTAGGATCGTAGCCAAACACCGGATGAATGCGGCAATCAAATTTAATGGCTTTAGGTGAAAGCATTTAACGATAAAAAAAAATAGAAGTATTGAGCCTTAACTCTTGATACGAATTATATACACATACTAGCGGACCTGGCAGTCGTCCTGCCAGAACGTTTGGTTAATTACTATTTACTGCATTTTTTTTGGGCAGGGACAAACGAGCAGGCAGCAGGCAGGTAAGTGCCTACTGACGTCCATGGCCATCTGCACGACCAGGAGTCAAGCAGATGCGTTGGAACTTTGTCGTAATTGTGTGTTCATCAAAATCTCAAACTCTCTTTCTATCTCTCTTTTTGATTCTAATACAAAGGGCTCGTTCAGTGATATGACACTTAATTTTTTGGTACTTTTTTTTCGCAAAATGTTTTTGGGTTCATTTCTTATTTTATAGGGAAAATTCACATATTGTATTGTGACATGAGGAATGTGGTTACTTATTTTAGAACTAAAGCTGATTATAGAGGTAGTATATAAAAGATTTTAAGTTGTCGTTAAAGTTCTACCGCGTCTGAACAAAGTAGTAATAAAACGTGCCATAATATGTATCTTTAAAGCTATGCTCTAGATTAGGTTGATTAGAAAAGGTTTTCCGAGCTTGATATATATTCCGACGGTAAAGAAACCTCAGTAGTGAAATCAATTACTACAGGAGCAAAATGTTATGTTCATGCGAAATTAGATCAATACCAATTATGGTTCTTATTAATAATATTATGCTTCATAGAATCAGGCGTTACTTTGCGGTAACCCATGACATGCATGAAATACTAAATTACTTTGCTGAAATCCGCGAATGATTATTTGCGGATTTAAGCAAAGTAGTTTAGTATTTCATGAATATTGACTATACTTGACGGGCACGTTAGCGCAGTGGGCAGTGATCCTGCCTTCAGCTCCGGTCCGGCTCCGTGGGTTCGATTCTCGCCTCGAGTCTGGGTATATTATCTAAGTGTATAACAGGCATCTGTTACCTGTAACACACGGTGGTGTCCAGGGTCTGATGATGGAGCTGGAAGGTGTTCATTGGATCTCCGTAATAAAATGACACAATCTCAAAATAATAGCTTTTTTTAAATCTTTTTACTTAAGATTTATTTATTTTCAGATATGCTGGTGTTTGCTGTCCAAAAACTGAAATCGTCAAGAAAATTTAACTTCAATAGTAATTTAACGAAAAATGAAAAATATAGCTTAATTTCTGTATATTTAAAATTATATCTTCTAGACTTGTAATTAAAATAAAGTGATCTATGATGTGTCAATGCCTTTTCTGGATTTTCCTCTTCACAAAAAACACCAAATACTTACTCAAAAAAAACCTTATATCTGCCCCTAATATCCTAGTACTCTACTACAAACTGGAACCATATCTGCGAGCCACCTATATCCAATATTATCTGTTATTTAAGCGTTTTAATTTTTTTCGGAAATATTGTTCTCAAGATAAAGTAGCTTACGTTAATCCTCGTAACTTCAGTTATCCATCAGTAGAAGTCTATTCAAAATCGATGTAGCCATTTCGACGATTATCCCTACAATTAGACAGACAAAAATAAGTAGATATATATAATAAAGTAAGTAATAAAAGTAGATATATATAATAATAGAGGTTTAACACTTCACAGAGTATATTAACTAATCTGTGTATGTCAAGTGACAATCTCTTCATCACAAATAACGACAGCGATAACATCTACGAATGTAAAAACTTTTATTTACATTTTGTTGCCCAATATTCATAGAAATACGTAAATATTCTTTATGATCTACTTATAAGGAGTACGTACCACGAAAATTAATTTTGGTACGTCGATAGTTCGTTCCGGTTACATGGACCGTGGTCGCGATCATGATGTTATTAGACCACGAACACTTAAGTTTAAAATAATTAATAATTTTTCTAGCGGGTCCGGCAGACGTTTTCTTGTCCGAATTTTGGTTCGTTTGCAGTTAGCCATTTAACAAGGTTGGTTAACTGGCTTTATGTCTTTGCCAAAAAATTTGACACTGGCCAAATGCTCTATGAAATAATAATTTTACGTGGCACATCAGTCAAAAGGTCCAGTGCGAACCTCGTTGGAAGTATTATGAAGTAGCGACCGAATCGTCTTTATTTTTTGAATTTTTAAACAATCTTTTTCTTTTAAACCTTTCCCGATATAAGGGGAAACAAACAAAAATTAAATCCCTCCAGTAGCGGTTTTCGAATTTTAGCGAGACTAACTAACAAGGATTTATTTTTATAAATAAATATATATAGGACTATATGACACACGGACGTCTGTTCCTAAGGTAGACAACTTAATGCCTGCCTATAACCTTCCTCGATCAATGGGCTATCTGACACTGAAAGAATTTTTTACATCGGACCAGTAGTTTCTGAGATTAGGTTGTTCAAACAAACAAACTCTTCAGCTTTATATATTAGTATAAGATTAGGGTGCAAACAACAACTTCGAGGAGGGAAAAAATGCATGTGTTTTTGGAATTGAGTCGAGGTGCGTTGTACTACTGTCTTGTAGGAGTTGCGAGAACTTCCTCATGGCTGCCACTGTTAACGCAGTTGATGTGGCTAAGTTCTGGGCCACAATTTAGTGCTTGCCAACGAAACGCTAAGAAGAATCACATTACCACAAATTAGTATAAGTTATATAGTAAGAGTACTAGCTGTTTCCCCCGACTTCGTGTGAGTAATATTAGACATGCAAGATCCTCCTAGACCTTATTAATCTGACCCTGTTACTAAACTCGTTTCAAAAAAACATCTACTAAATAATGCCTCTTTCTCATATATGATCGGTGTGAAGTGGTGGAAATGCAGTTATGTGAACTGATGGTATTGTTGTCGCGTTTCTTTTGGTTTGTGAGACCTCCCGGTGGCCTAAACTCGTCATTAAAGGCGGCAACGCATCTGATAACCTTCTGGTTATGCAGATTCATGGGCCTCGGTAGGTACTTGGGTGTCTGCAGCCTGCTCGTTTGCCCCTTGTAACATTAAAAAAAGAATAACACAGTTAGTAGTTTTAAAATTGGGTATTTCCTATAATACGACCTGTTATTTATCCGAAGTCTTATTGAAATACTTTATTTTCATATTAATAAAAAGTTTTCGTATTTAACTTCTCCATACTTTTTACGAGATTAATTTGTACGCCGAATATGTACCAATCCGAAATTGGTGGTGAAGTTCAAACCGAACGAAAACGTTACAGTCTGCTCGTGTTGACATTATTTGCCTCAGGTGAAATTTTACTAATAAACTTCGAGAGTCAATAAAAGAAACGCGACAGCCGAGAGGAATTTGAGCTCTATGTTTCATGAGCGCGTACACACGGCTTCTAAAAATGACGAGCATTCTTAGGTCCAACTTTATTTGCCTCTCGTTTATTGCACGAATAAATTTAAACAATCTTTTCCCTAGCATTATACAGGTCTAGCTCCAAGGTCCGTTTAAATTGCTGAAGATGTGACTGTGAAGCGAGTGACGGTGATCGACTGCAGTCTAACTTCATTCCCGGAACCTCCGTAATCTCTACAACCTCACCACTAATATCATTCAGTATCATTAATCGGGATACACTGTTTTTCGTGCCATCCGAAACACGAAGGAGATCGGATTTTTCTAATGAAAATCCAGAGTTAGAACAAATCATCTTATTACCCAGCTGCGGTAACTGCTTAACCTAGCATGCGATTCAAATGCCGGCACTGATTAGGCCTCGTGGCCTAGGAGCCTAAGAGGAGCTCGTGCGCCTCTTAGTACATTACTAAAAGTACATAATATTTAGTTGGTCTAGATGCAGACAAAAACGGTTTACCCACCCGTTGTTACTTGTGTGCTTACTTATTAATAGTGTTATAATAATAATAGCACTTTATTTTCACATAACAAGATCCTTATTAAACACACACACACACATACACGCACGCACGCACGCATGCACGCACGCACACATGCACGCGCGCGCACACACACACACACACAAGCTTGTGCAGGAAATTTCAAGTGTTACACAAAATAATAAATAGCAAATGACTGCATGAGTATCACTTATTTAATTTATTTTGTTAACAAAACGCTGTAGCACTGTGTTAATGTATAATATTGCTTAACTTTTCCAATAAAATTGGAGTGAAATGAAATTTGAAATTTAGGAGCGAAGGTGAGAGAGATGCCGGGGCAGGCGATATGGCCTCCCTAAATTTTGAAGATTTCGGCGACTGAGTGATATTTAATTTAGAAAAAGTGGGGATTAAAGGAAGGGAATCGACTCGGAGCGATTGAGTTCGTTATTGATTTATTCTTTAATTATTAAGAAATAATCTCTGCCATGGATTTGTTTAGATATATAAAGTTAATAGTAGTGGAAAATAAAATGAACAAAGTTATTTATTAGTCGAAGTTGATTTGTAATCGAAAACGTTATGGTTTTTTTAAAAATAAAACATTTTCCTCATAACAATTTAATTCACAGAGAATCACAGGTACATAGCTTGCATGGTTATAGAGCTGTCATACTTTAACAAAAAAAATTGTTAAAACTAAGAAAAAACGATATTTTTTGTTAAAACATATATGAGAATTAAATTTTCAATTACAAATATCAAGCGGGTCTACTTAGATTGAACAAACGCAATCTATGCGCTGTAGCAATTCAAACTAGAGCATTCGCCAAGTCAAATGTACATTCGTAGACAAATACGTCCGCTACGCCTACGCTACGGAGCTACGCCGTAGCACTGATTATGTAGTAGTGCCTTACATGGCCTCGGTTTCCATATTACTTGAATATTTCAATCTGTACTCGCATATGAAGGAAAATTGAATAGTCTTTTTCTAGTTAATCATAGAGTTAAATAGATGTTGGCTTGGTTCGATATTATTTAGATGTAAAAGATGACGTATTTGATACCATAAATATCGATGAAAGTCGTAAATCACCAGAACTGGAGCGGCGTAAAGTTACGTTCGACAGCTTATCCGAAGCAAAAAAGCCATTCGAACCGTCAAATAATTCACAAGTTTCTCTGCTTAGTCAGTTGAATCATATGCGTTGTAGAACTCGTGTAAAGTGGTATTTCACAAGTTTGGACTTCGCATCTTTATTTATGTGAACACTTCCTTACACTTGATAGCAGCCATTTTGCGATGATCGCGCAACTTTTTACGACTTCGAACCAGTTTTTTGGCAGAAATAGTGCTACACCGTACGTAATCATTCGGTGGGAAAAAAAATAAAAGTTTTATGACCGACAGTGAAATCGACATTGTGTTTTTTTTTGCATACAAATATTTCTGCGGGAGGCGTTTCAAACGAATATAAATCTCAAAACATTCTAATTCTCTGTACGTTTGTACATAGATCTTTGGCGAAATAACTGGCATAGTAGCGCATAATCTCATCACGCTATTCTTCCGCACTGCCAGGAAGAATACGCTTCCTCCGAGACGGGCAGTGATATACATCTTCTTCCAAGTTTTTCGTAGTAGTATTCTCCCTGGAATGTCGTTAGGATAAAGTTATTATTATATTATCTTCTTCTACTTATCCCGATCCATTATCAGGGTCCGATTAAATTGTAGAAGATTTCCCCTGGGACGTGTTAGGATGACCGAATGCTATCTGACATCATCTCCGGAACCCCTGCAATTTCTACAATGGCACAACTAATATCACTTAGTCACATTAATCGGGACCACATTTTTTCGTCCTCTCCAAAACACGGAGAAAGTCGGATACTCGAAAACTAGTGTTAGATGGGTCACCCAACTATGATCCGCTGAAATGTTGGCAACAGATTAAGCTACGAAATCCTCAAAGCTTTTATTAAGCGTCCCGGTCCAAAAGCTTAACTGCTCTATTGGACAAAGTCATCATATAACATTAAAGAAATCTACACTAATATATAAAGCTAGAGAGTTTGTTTGTTTACTTGAACGCGCTAATCTCAGGACTGGTCCGATTGGAAATATTCTTTCAGTGTTAGATAGCCCATTTATCGAGGAAGGATACATATCATTACGCTATAATTAAATAATAATAAAATATTTTATTCCTCTTACTAAGCCTAATTAAAATATTATAACTGAAATTAAGATGATTTATATGTAATAGATGGCCTAGTAAGGGGAAAGGGTTGCAAACTCAGCATCAAATACCGTCGTACTAATAAAATGCGACAATGCTGGTTTTAAGGTGCAGCCCATTGTAAATGACTAACCGGACGTGACGGAACATATTCGTAAGCAAATACAATATGATACAATGATCAAATCAAATCTATTTTTCACCTAATTTTACACGGATGAAGTCGCGGGCACTGCTAGTGAAGATATAAAATAATATCTTTAATATTTTGAATCACATATAATTGAAAAGTGCTTCCAAGTCATACATCATAATCAGTATAGACAAACCTATGGGAAACGACGAGGTGCTCCAACTTGTTCTTGGCCATAATATTTATTCGGAAGCCAATGAAGTATAAATGTGCGATGAAAGTTTGAAAGCACATTTTGAGTTCAAACGGGTTCTCATAATAAAGTTCTAAACGTTTGCTTGCCGTTTGAGTCTAACATAAACTTTAAGTGAACCAAACTTATTTTTAGATTATTTATATTTTAATAGCTAATATGAAGCATTAGTTTAATATTTAAAGTATTATTGTTTAATATAAAGATTCCACTTTTACCTTCTTTTTCCTAACTCTAGTACCAGGGTTCGCGTAGTAATAGTACAAGTAATAATTAGTATAATAATAACTCACTCAATATATTAAATACCATGTTTTCACTAGTGGATATTACCAAAAAAATATATTGTATAGTCTTAATAGACGAAAGTCTTTAAAGTAATTAGAAGTAATTGACAAAGCCTGTAAAAGAAATAAAAATTGTTAGTATATAAGAAATAGATAGTAATAAATTAGCATGTAGTAAAGAAATAAAAAAAAATTGTATTAATATTGTAACTGGATTACTCTTTTGAGGATTCTATAGACGATTCTACACATATACGAGGATTGACGAGACTCTTATATGGCTTATTCTATGATCACACGATTCGATATGTCGCGATATAATGTTTTTGTCCCCCTTTAGCGAAGTACATTGTTGGTACATGGGTAAACTATTCTGTGAACTAAATGAGAGTGACTTTGTGTGCGAATAAACTTTGTCGCTATAATTTTTTTTTTAAATTATCTAAGTTATTCGAGAATGATTTAGATTTATATTTGGTGTTGTAATCGTGTTTGTATGCGAACAGGACAAAGTGCATTTGGTCCGCTAGTGGCAAAATATTTAAAATGTAATAATACTTGTAATTCTGCTTTTCCAAAATCGATAAAGAAATATACATTAACATATACGTGAATAATGAAGATCCTTGGAAAAAATTGTAATTTATAACGAAAAAGCTTGTTCAGCATTTTCGGCAGACTTCACGTCTTCAACTTGATTTAGATCGCTTGGAGAGCCCTCTACCCTTGTAAATTATAATATAAATAAATTTAAATTTGTTAGCAAGTTTCTGCCACGCCCTTATATATGGAAGGTATATACAAAATTTGATTTTATAAGAATAGCTACATCGTCGTACGATATATTAATCGTATGTTCACGATTTTAGTCGTTAATGTGAGGGTTATCGGTGTTTGTAAGCGCCATTAAAATATTTTATATTTTGAATAAAACGTGCTATATATAAACAACTAAATGCCGCCGCCGCCGCCGCTTGTTAAACACAAATAATTAAATACATACATATGTATAAAACACTCGAGGCGGGAATTGAACCCTTTTCAATTTGTATTACATAGAAAACCATCCTTTATTCTTGAAAGTCGGTCAACAACCCTGTGGCTGGCAAATTAGCATTTTCCGAACGTGTTTTTCTTCTCCCCGTCTCCCTCACGAATAAAGCGCAAATTTGTAACACATTGTCGCTTGAATTTTCTCGAAAACTTCATGATAAGCGTACATATTCTTAGAACAGATGGTGTCCTAAGTAGGGTTGCCATACATGATGTAAAATAAAGGATAACTTTTTTTTTTAAATGTTATAAATACTTTGAGGTATGTGCTGATATTTCATGTATACCCTAATGTTCGCTTAAAACTCCAGTTAAACTTCTTAAAAGCTCGTTTTAGAAGTAGACACAATAGCGGTCGGGATTGGATATGATTTCAGACTTACTTAAGTCCACACTTGATATTAACACTTTTTACATTAAGCAATATAATTGAAGAGGTCGTAGCTTAATCAGTGATCGGCATTTGAGTCGATCGTTAGGTTAAGCAGTTCTTACCGTGGGTAATTGATGGGTGACCCATTTTGCCACAGGTTTCCGAACTTTCGACCACGTGAAACAGTGGATTCCGATAAATGTCACTGTGTGATATTAGTCGTGTCGATTATAAAGATGTGGGGGTTCCAGGGATGACGCCACATGTGGGGCGAGTTAAGATGACCGATTGCCATCTGACGTCATCCTCGGAACCCCCACGATCTCTACAACCTTACGATTTATATCATAAAGTGACATTAATCGGGTCCCACTGTTTTACGCGCCTTTCGAAACACGGAGGAGGTTGGATATCAAATATAAACCAGTGCTAGAATGGGTCACCCATCTATCAACCGGTCGCAGCCAGAGCAACTTAGCTTAGCGATCGACTCAAATGCCGACCACTGATTAGACCACGACCTCCTCTAAAATATAACACCATTGGCATTGGAAATGCAATTATTACATATTACATTTAGTTGCTATCTGAAATAGAATGAACTTTAACCGTTAACCAACAAGACGTCAGCGGTCGTAAATGGTGACCAAACAATTGCGGTCACAATCAAACAACGCGACGATTAAAGTCATCAAAATGAACAGAACAATTGTGGCAAAACAATTTTAAACCAGAGACAAAAACACACAACTATCGGCGGCAGACAAATAAAGAAAATTTATTAGGGTTGTCACAATCGATTGACTGTATAAATACTAGAGATATTACAGGAGGTGGCGAGGAGAATAAGGTAAGAAGAAGCAGATGGAATATAACGGCGACCTATAAAGGCTGTAAATAAATAACTTAGGGATACTAAGATGTAGAGGAGGTCGTGGTCTAATCAGTGGTCGGCATTTGAGTCGATCGCTAAGCTAAGTTGCTCTAGCTGCGACCGGGTGATAGATGGGTGACTTTCTTTCGGTTTGTGAGAATTCTCGTTGGGCCAAACCCCTCCATAAAGGCCGGCAATGCATCTGCGAGCCTTCTGGTGGTGCAGTTGCACATGGGCGACGGTGGTAACTTACGTGAACCGCCTACCCGTTTGCCCCTTGTAATATGAAAACACATATTGTGACAAATTTAGGCGATCCAGTCGGATTTAATTTCGATGTCTTTCAGGTGTTAGACACAAACTTATTAATATATATATATATATATATTTCTCGAGTCAATTAATAAGTCTTGCGACCGCGATATTAATTAAAAGTCTTCCAAAAATTATTTTAAGTCTAAACAACGTTGGTCATGGACCTATTAATTAACCTTCATAATTTAAACTTTATGTAAAAATCTCCAATTATTAGTTATTTATACGTTTAAAACGTATAAAATAGACATAATAGTTTTTGCGGAGACAAGACATTTTAATAGTATATTTTCCAAGTATTTTAGTAGAGTATTGTAATATTTTAATATATTTTACTTATATTATATTTTACTAATATTTAGTGTACACTAAATAAAACAACAACAATGAATAATAACATAAACAAACTACATTGTATGAATTATGGCAAAGGCATATCGCTTAAAGCGATCTCTAACAGAAAAATATAGGATTTTTGGAGATTTTTATTACTATTTTACTGTTGTTATATACTTGTAGTGATACGTAAATTGTTTTTTTCCCTCTTGTTTTTAATTAAAACTGCGTTAAAGTACTATTCGATATCCGACCTCCTCAGCGTTTCGGAAGCCACGGAAAACAGTGGGACCCCCCCGGAGCGGAAGGCAGGGTTGCTGCCCACTGCGCCAGTCATACGTATATGATCACGCTAAAATGTTTCACCTAATATTATGCGGACGAAGTTGGGGGTAACAACTAGTACATCATAATGAACAGATAAAATACTTCCGTTGAAACAAAATATTACAAGATAGACAACGTCCTGTCTTCAAGGTCGAAATTAAATTTTCCATTATTTATACTAGATGACGACATCTGTCATGACAGCTTCGCATACTCAAATTGTTTAAATATACTTTGTCTCTCTTTACTCAACCAATATTAATATAGCTTCGTAAAAAACCCATCTCGCTATCTAAATACTTAAGAGTGTTTTCTAGAATTTTAACGACACACCTTAAGTCAATATCGGCGCCAAAATCTACATCTCTAAATTTGTACGTGAAGCGAAAACTTTCGGCACCAGTTTAAGAAAAAGGCGCGAACGGAGGAGTATGAAATTTGGCACAATTCTATTTTATATAGAGGATGAGATGCGAATCCTATTAATCTTATGAATATATATTCTTCTATTTCGTTTTCTTCAATTACTGAAGGTCGTGCCCGTCCTGATACGCCTCAATGGAGAACTGTACCAGCTGCTTACAAGCTACTCAGTCTTCGGCCTGTTTCGGCCTAGGTCGCTGCAGACCAAAGAGAAAATTTGAACGTAGAAAGGTGTCGGTAGTCATGGAATGCAGGGTGGTGTTGGAAACTCGATCAATCCTCCCAAACACATTTTATACTGTACATTGAAATTGATAATTAATTTATACTGGATCTCGCCCGGTCTGGTCCAAATTCGCCCACTAATGTTTAGATTTACGTATGATATGCTTATTTAAAGCTACATTACAACAACATCTATTTGATAATCAATATATAATACATTCAGTTCTCATGACTACGCTTTGACACTATCCGATCATTGTATACGTGTGTATAAATCAATTGGCATTGGTGTGAGTAAGGTTTTATTGTATAATGCTTTAATGTATTACCAATACAATTTTCCTAAACTGGCACCGAAAGTATTTGCTTAATCATTTTTCAAATGATATTTTATTCAAGTAGACTTTTACAAACTCTTTTGAATCGTCAAATATTTTAAAAGCTACCACTGATTCGGTAGAGTCGAGCCACGAGAAGAGCGCTAGCACCCCAATAAACATCTTAATATATAAAAAATCCAGTGTCACTGCATATGTATGTTCCTTGTGAACGCCTCACCGATAGTCATAAAAGTTGGCATTTATATGTTATTTGGTCCAAGCCGAGAGATAGGAAAGTTTAAATTTAAGTTATTAATTAGTACGGGTTGGGCATGTGGCAAAAATGGGCCCCCAAAGGTGGGGTGGGCCACTGTTACTACATTATGTCCCCCCCCCAATGGTCGCCGACGATCCGGTAGGCCAAGGAAGAGGTGGAGAGATGACAAGACAATGAAATAACAATGGTGGAGAATAAATTAACGTTTAAAAAGGGGGTTAGAAGTCTAGTAATGAATGAAACGGGCAGAAATGAAAAGTGCCCTATTTTAGATTTTTTAAAAGGATTAAAAATCATTCTATAGTGAAAGGAAAGTCTGATGCTGCGTGTAGTCGGTAGAGAGGGTATTGCTCCATAATATTTTAGATATTATGGATATACCTAACAAATTATACTTTAAAATATAAGGACGTCGCATCCACTTCTAGGACGAAATATTCGCTTAAATGGAAGGTAAACTAGAATATCATTTCTTGAAAGAATTTTTAGTATAGCGTTTTGAATATGAATAAAAGAAAGACTTGGTTGCACTGTTATCTTTATTGGTTCCAAGAACCTCAGTAAAGAAGCCAAATAAGAATTTTTTAAATAGGTTCATTAAACTGGTAACATCTACAAAAACTATATTCTATGTAACGAAAGTGCTCCGATATGGGGCTGTTAACTGCTAGAATTGAACACAGCTTGCCTTAAAACTAAAAATTAATTTAGAACTTACATAACTTAATTTAATTAAAGGAACTAGAAACAATTAAAAAAAGAGACTAGTGAAAGAAATAACTTAATTTGATTCTTAAAGATACATATAATACACTACTTTTATACGCACCCACTATTTTAATATTGCCGCCATAACAACCACCAATAGAAATGCCTCATTCGGTTATCAATGATGGTAGCACTGCGAACATGATATGAAATGAATTTCCGTAACGTAACAACTGCTTCCACAAACTTGTTTCTATATTGTCCAATTACAGTCTGTAATGAGCTAATGTTTTCAAACAATGAACCGGTTACGTGAAAGCTGTCAACAAAATTAAACTGTGACCATTGCTTTCTAATGCTCGCGCTGCACTTGCTACGTCACTCTTTGAACTGCTTATTTCATGAATGGTAGGAATGTTTACATAAATCTTACCGTATTTTATTTCAGGTCTGAAATAGAGGCTTTCAAGATAAGACACCATTATTTCTCTAAGTTCGCTATTCAAGTTTACATACTTCAGATACTCAATTAATAAATTTCGTGACCTAAGTAGAGGTAGCGCCACGCTTGCAGTCCTTTTGGTCTGCAGCTAAATTGGGCCGGTTCGTCCAGGTACCAGTACGTTCTTCTCACATAAAATCGGCATAAATTGACGGCAAAGCCGTCTCATTAAACGATGGTATCATTGTAGTGTTCCGTTCGATTTGTGAGAGTTCCCGATGGCCTACGCCCGCCTTTAAAGGCTGGCAACGTATCTCCAAGCCTTCTGATGGTGCACATTTTCAAGGGCGTCGGTAGTAACTTGGGTAAGCCACCTGCTTGTTTCCTCCTTTAGTATAAAAAAGTCGACATACAAAGATAACTTAATCCCCTCCCAACTTTACTTCTTTATTAGAGATTCTGCACTTTCTAAATGTATGTATTCTTTACATGTACGTTTTTTATCTAGAAATCTTTGTATATCGACAAGCTTAAAGTTTTCAACTGGAACATCACCATATCAAATAGATTTAATGCATTTTCTATGTATGTGTTAAATAAACGTATAAGTGTTGTGCATACCAGACTGGTTTGTTAGCGAAACGCGCGAGATTTAATGTTTTATTTCAATGAATACTTTGCTCTGGCACGCTCGTAGCATGTACGATAGAGTTTTTACTTTGTATTTTAATATTTAAGTAGATTAAAATGTATGACCTTTTTCAGAGACGCCTAATAAACTGGCTGATTTTAAACTTTTTCTGTGAGATTATTTAAAAATCTGCGGTTCACGGGCTGTTTTACACGTTAGTTTTTTTTATTTGCCTGATGGTGAAAATCTTTAAAGTGACAGTTTATAGCATAGCCTAATGTCAAATTTTATCAGGTTATATAACTTGACTCAGGGAATAAAATAATATTTAAGAAAAAAGCACAATCCCTTTAACAGAAGAAATGACGTAGAGAGGACGGAGAGAATAAAAGGAGGGTTCTTTTTGCAGTCTATCTTATGTGTGAAACAAAACGTTGATAAAAGTTTATCTTGAAAGAGAGCTGAACTTTGAGAAATGAGCATTTAATTTCGGTAAATATCCTGTATGTTAACTATTCATTAAATTAAGTTAGTCAGGCGTCAGTTAAGTCATTTTTTTTATTAACAGCAATTTGCACCACAGGCTAATGCCCGTGCCATTTCAAAGTACTCTGTTCTAATTTATTAAGTTGTTGTAAAGGTCGATACACACTGCTATATTGTCCGAAAGCTCAAAAATATTTTAACAATTACTTTGATTTCGAAACTAGTCGGAAAATCCCGATATAACATACTCGTGAGTTTAAAAGCCGTTTTTTTATAATTAGTATGAATTCCGCTCACGAAAGTCTAAGTTAAAATTACTTTGATTTAATTTATTATAACTTAAACTGTGTAAAAATGGTGATAACAAAAAGTTACCCGATTTAATTTGTTGCGGGCTCTTCTCAATGCAAGGCGCGAGGAACACTCGTAAACTTTGTATTTATATCGTAAATTCTATCACCGAATAGTTAAACGATTAAAAAAAAACAAATACATATGAAGTTCATAATGCCGGAGCCAGACATAGCTCAAAGTGTGTGTACATATTTGTCCTTGAAGACTACGAGTACAAAGTACTACAAAACTTTGCGCAATTACACAAAGTGCTCGACCACATTACATGATCATTGAAATGATCATTCAAGTGAAGCAATGTCTGGCTCCGGCATAAGTACATGTAAAAATCTTTATGAATAAAATATTTTTGACTTTGTTTGTAATATTTCGTATGAAATAAATGCTTTCATTATAATTATATTATTGCCGTGATAACAATTCGAGAGTGCATAAAATTTGATTTAATTACTGTTTAATGAAAAAAATATTTTTTTATTAGTACAGGTTTACTCTATTATGACACAACAAAATAAATCGTTTTCTTAATTTCTGCAGTATTCTTAAATAAACATTGAGATTACGTAATTACGGGTGCAGCTTAGCGCACATTGCATTATAGAAAAGCTATTACCTATTCTCTCTTTCAGCGCCGAATCCTGTAGATACTACTAAATATAAAGATCCTCATATAGACTTTATTATTTGTTGATCCAATAGACGAATTAGCAGCGATATTATTAGTATATATGAATTTGTTACTACGCGGTGCTCGTAGCACTAAGTTATAGTATTATATATTTTATTGTAGCTTGTCTATATAGTTTATTATCGCTTTCATCACACGCCATGTTGCCTAACTGCCTACGTGCCACAGCAATAGTTTCAAGCTTTAGTTACACTTGTTGTGATGTGAATAATTTTATTTCACTTACTGGCTTGAGTCGTGAGCACAAAGATAACTATTTTCGGCTGAATTTCTGCTACAATTACGCAATTGGTTTGTCAGTGAATGATCGCTTATATGGGGAATTGTATGAGTTATTGTTTATTTGTATACATTTTTGAGATGAGCCCTTTATCAGACTGCACCTTTTATGCTCACGACTCGTGCCAGTAATCATACTATTGTTTAAGTATTCCATTGAATAATGTAGAGGATAATTTTTATCTATTCCATTTTTAATTAAATATATTCCATGTTTAGTGATGGGCCAAGTGCTGACTTTTTTTCTCCTTACTCTTATGACTTTATTTCAAATGTCTATTGCTAACTGCAGTAATTTTTTCTACATACTGAAGTTCCAAATGTACTAACAAAATACTGGATTATATTTAAGATTCATCTCGACTTCAACTGTTCCTTTTCAGTACAAACAGTAATGTATCGGTTCCGTCACAAAAATAAATCATAATCAAGGTGTTTTAGTGACGGTTTTGTAAGTTTCCTATAGCCGTTCTTTTTGTTATATGTTCGGATACTTGCCCATCACTATTTAAGTACGTCCGTCATATATACATAGATAATAAAAGAAACTTCACAATTTTGTAATAATTTGCTAATATTATACGTGTATGTATAATTTTACCAAATTAAAAAGATATAGAACTAACGTGTTAAGTAGATCTCTAGGTAAACCTTCACTAGTTTTGTCTATTGACTAGCAATCTATGCACGTTGTTTCATCCAGTTTGCACATATTCTGAATGTGATGTGATGAGAATTTTTAATAAAGTGAAATTGTTGTTAAAATTTCAGTGATCAAATGTGTAAGACGCAAAAGTTGCAATATCTTATACATATTATTCCAACAGACGTTTTAATTTTATTTACATATATATGTATTGATAATATAAATTGAATTGTACTATTTGTTTGTAACGCCAAAATTGGAGTCCTTAACTAATTGTCCATGACTTTATGTACGATATCTATACTAAAAACACAAGTTAAAATATTATTTCTGTCTGTTTGTGTATAAAATTATCGTGTCACAGTGTTTGTCACTCCCAAACAACTTGACCCGATTCTTACGAAAATTTTTGTGCATATTTGGTAGGTCTGAGAATCGGGCGTAAACTATCTATATATATAAAAATTAATGGTTATACGTTAGTCTCGCTAAAACTCGAAAACCACTAAACCGTTTTAAATTCCCTTTGTTTTATTTCAGAGAAGGGTTAAAAAAGAAATCAAGGTAAAGTAGAAAGATTATTTAGACATACTAAAAAAAAACATGCAGTCGTTACTTCAACTTTAAATAAACTATTGACTGATGTGCTATGAAAAAGTGGCCAATAGCTGATGAGTCAACGTTTGAGCAAGACAACGTCTGCTGTGTCCGCTAATAACACTCTTGTATAAAACTGTCAGCAAAAATCTTTGATTTATTTGATTAATGAATGGTAAAATATTTTTGCTTACTGGAAAATAATATGTCAAAAATATACAAGATTTTAATTTTTTCCATAATGCAGGGAATGGCATTATTAATTTTAATCACTGGCACTGTACTGGCATACAATACAATACTGGCGCTGTATTTTAACAATGATTTCACACTATCTGTTGCCTTAATTTTGATATGTCTCAGATGTAAATTCATGTAATTTTTATATGTTAATCTAGGAACCAAGTATGTAATAATATTTAGTGCATATCGTCTCTAGTATAGGGGGCCACGACGAAGCCCTTATTATTTTCACGAATAGAACTCACGTAATTTCCCCACAAAGCAATTTTTACACCTTTCAAACTCTTAACAACGAAAATTATGTAGATTTAATTGCGATTTGTACAGTTCTTAAAGTGTTAATGTACCACTGAGGTTTAGTACCTTTTTAAATATATTAAAATGTATTGGCATGTACTATACAACATTTCTTCATAATCCTAGTATCGTTTTACAATACTACTTTCTCTTTTATATAATTTTAATTCATTTCTGTTTAATTATTTTATCCTGTAGAGTTTTAATTTTAAAAAATTGAAGTAAATTTTAAGAAAATTGATCATATTTGAAAACCTCAGTGATATAGGAATACTTTATTTACTCTTATTTTTTTATTTGGTTTCTCATTAAGATTTCTGGCTGATTTACACTTCGACAGTCTGTAAAATAGTGCGTACTAAATTTATTTTTGTTAAGTTATATTTTATTTAATATATCATTTTTAAGTGTATGTTTATTCCGAATTATTATAATGTTTGTGCTAAAGTGTATACGCCGATATTAGTTCTTGATTTAATAGCTGAAAAGAAACGAAATAGTTGAGACAACTAGTAATTTAACTCGATACTGTCCTTGATACAAGTGCCCCAAAAACTAATTAACTCCTTAACAAATAAAATTTTGGGGCCAAGTTCTAACATGTATAAGTCGCGGTGCGTCTCAAACTGAGCACTCTCTCGTTGAAAGTGTAAATCTGCCTTTAGGGTCATCTTTTAAAACTACTTACGAAATATTATTTTCAATATTATTTAAGATAAATTAAGTGATTTTATTTTTTATTTCGACATATGTATTTTATTTAATAAAATTAATTTCGATACATATATGGGAGATTATTACGATATAATTCGGTATAAGTTAGACGAATTGGCAATTTTTTATGTTAACGTAGCAACGTATTTATGTATTTAAAAATTCTATGATTCGTATTATTTTATCACGAAGAGGATATTATTAATTGTAAATAATTGTTTATATGAACATACGTCCAATCGATGTCTCGCATCGAATAAGCATTTATTTGTTAAGAGCAGAATCTCGAAAGCACTATTGTAACGATGTTTGTGAGTGCCAAATTCAGGGTTTTTAATTTTGTATGTGACCCATTCACCATTCCAATAGCCAGATATTACGAAAAAAGTATAATTGAAACTGATGAATAAATATTATGACTGATATACTTTGTTTTATTTTCCTGTTCGAATTTTGTTTGAACAATTTACACGTGAAGCATTGTAATGCCGGAGCCAGACATAGGTCAAACTGTTTGTGCATTTTTCTCCTTGAAGACTACAAAGTTCTACAAATCTTTGCGTAGTTATATTAAGTCCCCGGCCACTCTACATGATCATTGAAATAATGTTATGTCTGGCTCCGGCATTACGCTTACTCCTTGCCTCATAAAAAAAACTTGTTAACCACAGACTACCTTACCATGTTATTTATTTATCGATAAATCGAAAACCCAAACAAACATTACAGGTTCCCAATTGGTTTCTTGGGGACAAAATACAAAAATTCCTCTTTAACTATCATGGCTGGTTAATAGAAACCAGCCATGATAGTCTAGCAACATTTTACTAATAATAATGTCTGGCGCCGACATAAGGAAAGATTGATGAAGGCCATAGTACGCTTGGCTAATGTGAATAATCGAAATTATTTTGTATAAATGAAAAAAAAATATATACTAATATATAAAGCTGCAGAGTCTGTTTGTTTGCTTGAGCGTGCTAATCTTACGAACTGGTACGATGTGAAAAATTCTTTCAGCTTAGAGGAAGGTTATATATCATCGCGCTAAAATTTAACCATTTTTTCTTTTACTTCATTTTATGCAGATGAATACGCGGGCACAGCTAGTATGGCATAAAATACAAGTAATAATGTGGCGCCCTAGTAAACTATTTTACGAGGTATAGGAGCAACTTACTCTTTTTTTTTGCCTATTTATCCCACATGGTAATGGGGTCAGCTTTCATAACTTTCTCTCTCCGTTTCGCCTTGTCTTTGACATTCTATTAGCTTTTCCTCCTGTCCTTCAAGGCTCTCCTACCTCAACCAAGACGCCATGGCGACGTATAACCCGACTACGTATAACGGATATCTGCGTTTGCCAAATTAGTCAATAATAATCGTGGCTACGCTTCTAACGTGGCGACATTGCCAAGTGAGTTACTGACCTAAATTTTAATATGAATTGTTTGGATACGTAACCGGCGGCGTCGCCTTGGCGTCTCGGTGAGGTCGGGCTCTTACACTACATTTTTGTTTTGGGCCTACCTCTGAGAGGCCCAGGGATGTAGATGCAAAATAAATTGCGGGCTTGAGGAGTTACGATCTGCACCTTTAAAGAATATCGAGAGGTCAATGACCTTTTTGAAAAATCTTGATATTTTGTTTGACGTACCGTAAAAATTTTCAAAATCAATTCTTTTGTATTTATATAGGCTTTTTTATAGCGAAATGTAGCGTGACGTAACTCTGTTACGGATAGGTTAGAAGCGGACGAATGATCGTGCAGCGATCATCCTAGCCACTTCGCGGTTATGTATTTTTGTTTCAATACAGAAATTCTTGTATCCGTGTATATATAATGTTAACATTAACGTCGAAATGCTCCAAAATGCTTCATAAGTCAAAAATTTTACAAATAAATAATATGCATTTATGGGATAAGTAACAAAATTCCTTAATTGCCTTTTACGTTTTGTAAGTTCCATTTCAGAACATTTCATTGCCAGCACCTTACAATATTGTAGGTGGAGAGACTCTTGTTCTACATGAAGGTGAAAAGTTCATCGGCTTTGAAAGACCCTTTAGCTTTGTAATCTAACCTCTAAAATTACAGAAGATATAGACGAGTAAATTACGGCTGAATTTTATAATAAATTCTCAATTTTCTACCAATTAACGTACTAAAATAAGTAAATAAATATATATAGGAATATATGACACACGGGCGTCTGTTCCTAAGGTAGACAACTTAATGCCTGTGTTACAGGTAACAGACGCCTGTTATACACAACTATTTTTTTAGAGATATATAGTTAATATTTTTAAGAATAGTTTAGTTTAAGCAGTTGCTTCAATAGTCCTGTAATAATGTATATTCGGCCAAGAAAGTGCTTATAATTTTAGATGACAGCTCCTACTTAAAGAAAAGGTTTGTTAAAGGTTATTGTTAGAAACGAACGTAATGCATGACAAGCAAAAATGAGCCTTGTTACTAATTGATCTGCAAACGACTTTCAACCTTAGTGTGGCAAACTAATTTCTTGGTCGACTAGACTTTACTAATATTTTTGTTTGTACTCAAATTAGATCGAAAGGATAGGTATGTTATTTGCATATTAACTAGTTAACATTAATGATAAAGTAAGTAGGTAAACCTTATCTACAGAAGAGAATGAAGGTATATTACCTCTATATCTATTTAGTCAGTGGCTTTCTCGTAAATAGCTGTTTCGCGCGACTTAGTCCGCCTAAAATTAATCTTAGCCAGATATAGTTTAATTTGAATGAACATTTCAATAACCATGTAGTGTGGCCGGGGACTTTGTGTAATACCGGAGCCAGACATAGCTCAAAGTGTTTGTGCATTTTTGACCTTGAAGTCGATAAAGTACTACAAAACTTTGTGAAGTTACACAAAGCCCCCGGCCACACAACATAATCATTCAAATGAAGCTATGTCTGGCTCCGGCATAACTGTACAAAGTTTTAAAGTACTTTGTAGACTTCAAGGACAAAAATGTACAAACACTTTGAGCTATGTCTGGCTCCGGTATAAGCTTAATTGTTATAGGGATTTTGCTGGTATACCCCTTGCTCCTACCTCTACCGCGTATAAGCTGGTTTTATAACCGTTTTTAGTGAGGTCATTGGTTAGGTCAAAGTACTTGTTCGTTTTTAACAGATGGTCTTTGGGGATGTTGGTCTCCCATGGAACTTTAAGTTCTACAAGTACTACTCGCTTAAAACCTCTGTTAATTTCGTAAGTTAATGCCTTTTATATTCTAAGCATTCACTAAAACTGACTTTAGGATGATTCAATCATAAATTAGTTAATTAGAGGTTGTAGGTCTAAATCCGAAGTTAAATTGGAATAATAAGATGTTTGTTGCTTAAAACTGCAGTAATGAAAACGACGTTCTCATTCAGTAGCTCGTTTATTACTGACCGGTGCAAGCGCACCGCATAATATACTACAACTTAGCATGAATTCAATATAATACCTTATTAAAAATAGTTACATATAAAAAATTTCGTCTAAGTATCAACTGGATGGACATAAGGTATAATAAATTACTAACTGAAGTAGATACTACTTAACTGACTAAAGAGTAAAATTATTCATACATAAACTTAATTAAGTTTAATTTTGAAAATAATTTATATTATGGAGTTATTAAAGTGGAAATTAAAACGTCTCTTTGAACTCGTACAAAGACGTGTGATTTCCATTTGAATTGGATATTTAAAGTTGAACACTAAATAGTAAGTGTTGGATACAACATCTTAAGTGAGTGGCATTAAAATAAGGCGAGTGTAGCGTTAAAGTTAGATGCAGATTTAATTTTATTATCAATGTCGTAACAGCATATTTGCATCGATTCCGAAGAACATAGTCGTATGTCCTTAGAGAGTTATAAGAAAGTTCGGGGAGTCCACGACACAATAAGACTCCAGGACTCCTCTCCGAGCCCAACGGATCTATACGATACTATGATTTTTTCTCATACGGCTGCACCACCACCGCTTAGAGATTATATCAAGGCCATTAAATATTCTACTCTTATCTATGTAATCTGTGCCGAAAAGATACGAATTTAAATAAGGTTAACTGAAACGACTCGTCTCTCCTTAAAATTATATTTTATAATACTTACTACATTGTTCTTCGGACTCGGTACAATCAATATACAATTTTACACATTATTTTTAATGACATTAATGTTTCAGTAAATATAAAGTGTTATAAAGAAAACATTATCACTATAAAACAATGCGGTATTCCTTTATATGCCAATATTACAATGGTATAAAATACTCGTATCTACAAATTTAATCGTACATATTTTGACAACGCCCGTGATTAATGGTCATGTACCATTCTATCGACAAAGTCAGTGGAAACTATAGTGGAATAGAGGACTTTACTTGCCGTAAGCATCTCATTCTTTATAGAAAAGTTATACGTAATATATATGAGCATATCGAAATTTAAAACAGGAAGCGTTCTTGAACAATTTTTTTATTAATTTAATTTAAATTTTAATCTTGGAACAATTTTTTAAAATAAAGTGACATTAATCGGGTCCCACTGTTTTACGTGCCTTCCGAAACACGGAGGAGGTCGGATATCAAATATAAATCAATGCTATAATGGGTCACCCATCTATCACCCGGTCGCAGCAACAGCAACTTTGTTTTGATTTGTTAGTTTTTAGATTATTAATTTCTGTGTTAGGGTTACTCACCAAATAGTTTATTATTATATATAATTCTTTATTTGTACGTTGTTTTAGCTGTCTGCAACGGTGGCGCTAAATGCATATCTCTAGAACAATGCCCCGGCCTCTACAATCAGCTGCAGAACACCCAATCTGATGACTTAATTCGACTGCTGCGTCGCTTGCACTGTGGATTCGATCAAAAAAATAACCCGAAGGTAATAACTGTTATATTTATTATATCACAACTTTTATGTTGTCAATTTTCAAATAATTTACAAAAAAACATTAATTGAAAAATATGAAAAAAAAAACCTGAAACTAAAAAGCACCGATTAAGTGCTATATCATGAAGTACTACCAGTAAATAAAAATAGTAATATAGTGACACTGGATTTTTATATATTAAGACAAGCTGTTGTTTGATTGGTGGTTAATTGGCCAGATATTTATCGGCATTTACATCACATTTTATATTAAATACCGGCATCACATCAACACTTATATATACATATACATAATTATGTATATACAGGTGTTGATGTGCTGCCGGTATACATAATAAAATGTGGTGTAGATGCCGGTAAATATCCGGCCATTTTATAGAATGCTCATATAAAAAGCATGTCTATGATGTTGGTAATAATCGAATGTTTTACACGTAATTATGAAGAGAAATTAATGTCGTATCATGTTACCTTGCTGATGAAAACAGTAGATTCGTCTTTCGTAGAAAAATTGATAGATTGGACAGATCGTTAGTTTTTTTCTCGTTCGGTAATTTTTAGCCTCGTTTAATGTCAACCTGCAGCAACTTCTTTTATTGGTTAAAACCATAATCATAATGATTGATAGGCGGGTTAATAGACGCAATCGTATCCTATACTAATTGAGATCTAAAGGAAAGGAGTAGTTTATACAATCGGATGCCAATACGTGGCAGTTATCTATACTAATATATAAAGCTGAAGAGTTTGTTTGTTCGTTCGTTTGCTTGAACGCGCTCAGGAACTACTTGTCCGATATGAAAAATTAATTCAATTTTCAATAGCCCATTTATCAAGAAAGATCATAGGCTATATGTCATCACGCTAAAAAAGAATCTATTTTCTTACCTAATTTTAGCGGACGAAGACGTGGGCACAGCTATTTAATAATAAAGTGGCCAGGAGCTTATTAAGACATGATTATATTGAAGGGTTCCGTATCTGATACGCGATAAAGGTATTTGTTAAATAACTTCAAAAATTGTCCGATTTCGCTAAAAATAATTTTCCTAAAAAGGTTCAAAACGAAATTATAAGGGTTTCTTGTATGACTATGGAATCCTAAAAATCAGGAAACTTTTCACTATAATTCTATCTTTTCCGTCAACTCTTTTACTGTCACTGCATCTCTACTGTGGTACTCTACTCCAGACACAAATGCAAGCTTAAATCCTTCTTATACTCTTTTAAAACCTAATTGAAAGAATTTTATACTTCGTCAATTTTGTATTATACGTTTGTGACTCTTTTGAATTTGAATTAAACTATTTATATCAACTTCATATCTATTTTGTTATTTGTTTTCCTCTAGTACCCTCACCACTTTATATTTAACTAGTGGATCCGACAGACGCTGTCCTGCCCGAACGTTGGGTTACTTACTATATACTACTTTCTTCTTCTCTCTTATAATATTGTTCTCGTTCCCGTTTTTTTTTCCCCCTTTCTCGTTCCATAATGGCGTTAATGGCTTAAACATGACAGATAGAGATATGCTGTCGCGGGCTTTTTTGTAGAACTATTTAAGAAAAACATTTCCTTCCTACACTACATTCGTGTAACTTTTAACAGTTTTTCAGCGCGCGCTAGAATAGTTTGCAGATGGCAGAATTTTCTCCTACTTACTTGACATTTTTCGTTATATTTTGAACAATTCGCAAAATATCTTTATACTTTATAGCCTACGTTCTATTCTGATGTATAAACTACATTACATTTTTTTTTAGGCATAATTTGATTCTAAGTGTTTTGTATTTTTTTTAGTTTCGCAAATTGTGTCTTTTTTTCCCTAATTAAGTTGAAGGTTTGTTTTTTTAGTTCGTAATATTTAGACCATAGGCACTGCGAACAATAGATTTAGAGGTAAATACCCAATATAAAAACAAATAAGTCAAAATTACAGTAAGGGTATATAAGATGAGATAAAATAAAATTGCTTCACCACTAAAAATAATGATAAGCCTGTCTAAATATGTATAAAATAAAATCTTTCATTTCTTATTCATGTTTTTCATGTTGAGGCACGTAAGCGACTCCAAAAAGCCGCGATGCGCGATCTAATGATCGCAAAAAAGTCCGGAACTCTGGCTTCAGCAAACATCTCGGACACACTATAGTACCTGATTTAGAGTTAAATCTAATAAAAGCAAAGATTTTTTTTGTTATTTCTTAATAAGCTACTTTTTTATTTCTGAGGAAAGATCTTGTCTATAGTATACAAAGATTTCTACATTAAAAAAAAGTAACCTCTAAGCGCCCGCCCGCTTCTAACCTATCCGTAACAGATTAACGTTTCGCGCGGAATGTCAGGCTACCCCGACGGAATATCTCTCTTTACAGTGCAAAGAACAACTTCGCGAAAAACAATATACATGCATTTTTGGGAAAAGTAACCAAACTGCATAATTACCAAACCTTTCTCAAGACTTAAACTGACATGGAAAGATAATGGAATAATTAAATGTACTATATACATCACTAACAAATACAGGCGACCCTTGAGTCACTTTGGTGTAGCTTCAGATTCCAATTTGGGTATATATATCTACAAAGGGTTGGCAGCTACAGTATAATCGTAAAATCCTCAAGTCCCTTATACAAATTCCGGTTCGTCTTTGTGGCAGCCATTTCCGCGATGAGATGAGTATCACGGTGGTAATAACGTTTTGTTTCGAACGTAATATTAAGTATAACAATCGAGAATGTTCGCGCGCGCGAGGCCCTCTGAAGCATTCACAATAATCACTGTAGTATTTATGGCAAACGACCCAACATTAATAGCTTAGAAGGGCTATTAAAACATACTTAAGGCTGCAGCTTAAGTGTGCTTAAATTCGACGACGTGTTGCCAAAACATTAGTTTTCACGGCTTAGTGGTCTCGAATGTCGCTACTAACCCCAAGATTCACGAGGATGTAAAAAGGTTGTCTAACAAAAATAAACAACAGTTTATACTTTAAGATTTGCATGCAAAAATAATTACTGTGCTTAAATACAAGGGAATATCGGTGTTATGCTGTAACCGGGAAGCTACCAACCAAGCCTCTAAAGCACAGCTCTCCTCTGCCTCGAAACTGAAGTACCGTCCATAGGACTCTATATTAGTTATTCGTAAAATTGGAATTCTTAAATATTTACACAGTCTGTCTCCTGATGATTGCTTGTCGAATGTAATCGATACAGAAATTTTATTTTATTTATTTATTTAAACATAACAAAAGTCTCCAGATAACTGATAGAATCAGGCGTTACTTTGCGGAAATACATGACATGCATGAAAAACTAAACTACTTTGCTTTAATCCGCGAATGAATACGAGGGAAAATCGGTGTGTAGCTAAACAAAAGCCATTAAGACATTTGAAAATTTTATAAAAATATTTTTGACGTTTCTATCTAATTTTATCAGGCACCGCGTTTCGGTTTGCGGTAATTTGTCTGTCGCGTCTGACTCGCTCGACCGAATTGATCGGCGTTGTTTTGAAATAAACTGCCTTTTTAGGGTTCCGCAGTCCAACAAGGAACCCTTAAAAAGGATGTCCGTCTGTCCGCCCTAACTTATTTCTACAATTATTAACAGAAATGCATGAAATTTGACTACATTATTATGGGTACCGTTTTCGAGTAAGTTGAGTGAGAAGTCGGACTCTAACTTTCGAAGTTATTTAACAAATACGTTCATCGTGTATTATATACGGAACCCTTCTATACAAGCGTGCTCTGGGCCTTTATTAAATTCAGACTAAAATGACGATGATTATTCGCGGTATTTGCAAGCTTGTCTTTCCTTCCGCAAGGTCACGTATAAACTTATTGCATAGCTATGTTTATGTGACGTATAACTATTATCATCCACAGCCCCTTATCCCACTGTTCTTTTTGTTGTTTGATTTGTTGCGCCTAAACATGACATAGATATGACGTAGACTCCACAAAGGTTATTCCTAAAATGATACGATTTCTTATTTATAATGAAGAAAGCACATATCGATACCTTCCACGTAAGTTGTTGTAACCCCAAAGTCCCAGATTTACAGTAGAGCGTTATAAACAACTAAATTGTAATATAATAGTTACTTTTTTGTTTCCAACAGAACAACTTCACATTAATAAATTTGTAGTTTGTATTAGTCACGAGTTAAAATTCTTTACTATTTACTGCAAAAAAACTACTACAATAAAAATGAAACTGCCTGTCTGTCCGGTTTTATGTTACGACTAGATCGATTTTGACAGACCTTTTATTGACAACTAGTTGATTCTATGAGGAATAACATAGGTTACTTACTTTAGCGAAACGGTTAGGGCTCCACGCAAAGAAGAAACAAAACCATCGTAATTCACCAAACAAGTAGATTTAACACGGACAAAGCCCCAGAAACACCCAGTACATCAAAACCGTCATCCGCTGACATATTTATTTGGTCGGTAGTTTTTTCTTTTGTTTTAGTTTGTTTGCGTGAGAGCAAAGTTTTTTCTGATAGACTTGGTTTCGCTGATATATTGCTCTTTTGCACGAATCCACTTCCATCTGACCTTTTGTCGGTCTATTAATATTCACATTATGCAAATGTTAAATCAAGTTGGGGCAATAAATCTGGCAAGCCAAGCAATTAACATAAACATTGGCTTGGTTTATTTAACATATTGTAGTGATGCTTTGACGGCATGAGCGGCATACATAAATTATTGTAACAACTTTTTATTGTATACGAACACTTTAGTTCAAGCTTTCATTTAGAAATAATTTATTTATCTAAAAGTAATTGCACAAATACTATTAGTAAATATATAATAAAGTGTTCAAGAGCGTGTCAAGCGTTTATATAGAATGTTTCTGTATCTGGTACGCAAATAAAGATATTTGTTGAATAACTTAAAGAATAATTGGACTTCTTGTATAACAATTTTACTGGTGAGTTTTTAGCATGTTCTATTAAAATTGAAAATTTCAAGTCTCTACATCTAATAGTTTAGAAATCCAAGTGGGAGGGGGGGGGGCACCACCTTGGGAGTGGACGAACAGACGTAGAACTACAGAGTAGACGATAGAAAAGAGAAAGACAGATATAAAATAGTTTCGAATTCTGGTAATTTTTTGGAATCGCAGAAATCAATTGAGAACAAACTAAATTGAGAAGTCGATAAATTTCCTTAATCATTCAATAAAAATCATAAAAAAAGTAAATACATACTAAGTTTAAAGAAATACTCTCAGAATTCGAATATGGATTGAAATATTTATAATTTACTACGAATAAAAAGTACGTAAGGACAATACTCCAGCTCAAACTATGTGACCCGTGCAAGTTGTAAAACTTCGCTAAAGAACGGAAAGAGCGGAACTTTGCTTCTAAGCACTGCAGAAACTAACCATTGTCGCAAACTTTACTTTCTATTCATTTGATTTCAAAGTATTTGCTTTATATTGAATAACATTTACAAAAACATGAAGTCAATAGGGCCTGATTATCTATATATATAAAAACGACACCCTATTTTCCTCGGTCACACGTGAACGGCGGACCGATTCCGCTTATCCTTTTTTTGTTGTGTTTGTTATTGCTAGGAGACGATTCTTATGAAAGAAAAAAATTAAAAAATGCGCGGAAAATTTAAGAATACTTACCCGCCAACCTCTTGACAATTTATACTGTGTTAATGGTACTGTATGTCGTTTGACATAACATTGACAGGGAACGGGAACGGGGAAGGGGACGGGAACGGGAACGGGAACGGGGACAGGGTGGGAACAGGGAAAAGAACAGGGGATTATGGGATAATCGAATGTAGTAAATAAGTAAGTAACCCAACGTTCTGGCAGGACTGCGTCGAAACCCAGTAATTGTATTCGTGTTAGGGAATCTACTAGCATCTATAGGCTACCATAGCTTCTTACTATCAGGCATGCTATACATTTCTTTAATTCCAATTCAATTTAATTATTTGTTTGAATGTAAAATATACAGGTGTGTCTTTGCCTCCTGACTCACATAGAAGTGATAACTATTTATTTCCATAGATAATAGAGACTTAAATAAAACTGATGGTTTCTTACATGTAGGAACCTCCTATCCAAATCCTATTAAGGAAATATTATTTCCTGCTGATAAATTCCAATACCTTATAAGACCTTTAGTGTCTATGATAAATCTATCGTTGAATACTCAATGCAAATTAGAATGCTTTATCTATACGTATCAATAAAATTGAA
>JANCMC010009603.1:9089879-9147463 GCA_024363005.1 Charaxes varanes
CCACATATGCCTTCTGGCGAGTGATAAATATTTTAAATCTAATAAGGAACGTGAGTTGTTGTACCGTTGAGCGGTACCTTCATATATTTCCACGGATGAAACCCATCGACACTTCAATAAAATTGGAGAGTGCTCCGATATACGGCCGTATCCAATAAAGGGAATTATATTTACTCTGGCTCTATAACACTTCAGACGGAAAACTCCAATACCTTATACGAATCATTCATTTATTCATTTAGGTTTTTTTGCAGACTCTCGTGAAAGTTATTTTAAGCATATTCTTTTAATAATACGCTGTTGATAATACATTCGACTTAGACTTAAGTTAACAAGGGTCCCGAGAAGAGCCCACAACCAACTAAGTTAGGTATATTTAATACTAGCGGACCCGGCAAACGCTGTTCTGTCTGAACGTTGGGTTACTTACTATTTGCTACATTCTCATCCGATAATATTGTCCACGATTCCTTTCCCGTTCCCGTACCGTAACGGTTTACTATTTTAGCGTTAATGGCTTAAACATGAAAGACAAAACATGAATTTTTGTACAACTATATAAGTTAAATATTTCGTTCATACACTATATACGTGTAATTAATGGTTCTGGCAGCGCACGCCGGAATAGCTCGCAGATGGTAGAATTTTTTTCTGCTTACTTGACATTTATCGTTATATTTTAGACAATTCACAGAATATTTTTATAATTTATAGCCTATGTGTTATACTGATATATAAACTATATGATTGTAAAGTTTTATTAAAATCCATTAAGTAGTTTTTCCGTTAAAGACCATCAAACATACATACATCCATACATCCATGAGCACAAACTTTCGCTTTAATAATATTAGTAGTATTTGTGTCTAAATTGTTATATGATAATAAACAGATATATAATAGGTATGTTGAGGAGGTCGTGGCCTAATCAGAGGTCGTCGTTTGAGTCGATCGCTAGGTTAAGTAGCTCTTGCTGCGACCGGGTGATAGATGAAAGACCCATTCTAGCAGTGGTTTATATTTGATATCCGACATGTTCCGTGTTCCGGAAGGCAAGTAAAACAGTGGGACTCGATTAATGTGACTTTGTGATATTAGTCGTGAGGTTTTAGAGATCGTGGGAATTCCGAGCATGACGTCAGATGGCAATCGGTCATATTATATCGACCCACAGCCATATCCTCTGTAATCTAAACGGACCCTGGTACTAGACCGGGATAACGCTAAAAATAAATATAAATATATACAGGACTATATGACACACAGACAGACGTCTATTCCTAAAGTAGACAACTTTATGCCTGTGTTATAGGTAACAGCTGCCTATTATATATATTTCTTTTATTTATATGTAATATATTAAATATAATATATTTTATATAATGTATAAATACATACATATAGATAATGCACCCAGACTCGAGGCGGAAATCGAACCTACGACCCCCGGTGCGGAAGGCAGGGTCACTGTCCACTGCGCCAACGGGCCAGGCGAAGGAAGAAGAATAAACAGATATATAATGATTTAAGTATAAATCTGATCAAATGAATCTTTTTTTTGGCCGCGCCATCACTTTAAAAACGATGGATTTATTTTTTCCTGATACTGGAAAGAATAACTCCTAGGTACAAAGAAAGTTATAAAACAAGGAGTAAGGGAACTCTGAAAATAATATTATCATAAATGTTACAAGATACACTCAAATGTCAAAAGGCTTTCAGGGCCCTTACTTAGCCCTTTCATACATAAGGAGATATAAGGTCATGTAATGCCTCCCCCGGGACCCTCTACGTCGAATCAAACGTAAGTTCTTGAGATTCCTGATTTCTTGCTGGAATTTTCTACGCGGCTCTATACACTTATTTCTGTAACTTCTTCATTTTCGCCGCATTTCCTCGATCTTTCTGCCTTACCATAACGAATAACCGGTACGCTGAATTTTTAGGTATGAAGATCTGGTTATAAAGAATAAAAAGAAAATTGTTTCGTAGTATCTGTGACTTATGTGCGAGCGTTCTTAGACGTTTTTGATAAAAATAGGTTGAGGCGTTTAAAAGTGTGGGGGGGTGAAAGGGGGGAACTCAAATAAACGATAGGAAGCGAATGTATACGTGGGGGGTATCAAATGAAAAGGTTTGATTTGAATATTACAAAATTAACTATTCCAAGAAGGGGGGGGGGGGGGGGTAGGGATTTTTAAATTTCGAATTTAATGTGCATAGTCTTTGAATATTATGGTATGATCCTATTAGTGCGGCTTTAGATGTCCTTTCTAGTAATGAACTTATGATAGTTCTTGACAAGCCAAGGTCATATATCGATACCTCCCACGTAAATTGTTGTAACTCCAAATTATCAACTGTACAGTAGAGCATTACAGACAACTAAATTGTAAAATAACAATCACTTTTAAATGTATTATTGTATACAATAATGTAATCGTCCTTTTGTATATATATTTGTATACACAGAATATGTTATATAATAGGTTTTCATTTCAATTTACATGTTTGTACATCCTCTACTCATTAAAATTGTCTGAAATCACTACTAGAGCGATAGGACCGTCTTATTGTGTAACAATTTCTTTATTTATTATGCGAACTTGTTTAAATTTCCTATAATACAGTATCGTATTGAGTGCATTGTAAAATGTACATTGTATTATAATAATCTATTACTGATACGTACGAACATCGAGGTCAACGACCCCATTTGACACTTACTCGTCGCAAGACGGCCGTTTATTGAAAGGTCTCTTGTGTGATCTACTAACTGGGTATTGTCAGACAACAGGATAGGATCCATTGCACCAATTGCGGTCAGTATCGCCATTCCATTGACTCAGCCACTTGTTAATGAATGTTATCAATACTCGACTAAGGGGCACTCTTAATAAAATTATTTATTACTAGCGGACCCGGCAGACTATGTTCTGTCTCTTATTATTTACTTCTATTATCCTATATCATCCCCGTTCCCGTTGGCATTTGAGGCGATCGCTAAGTTAAGCAGTTCTTACCGCGGTAGGATGATAAATGGCCTACTCTGGCACTAGTCTACCACTTCACTAGTGATTTGGAACCGACGGTCCTCTTAACTCGCCTCACAGCCACATCCGCTGCAATTTAAGCAGACCCTGTTACTAGACCGGGATAATGCTAGGTAGAAAACTTGAGTGTAATTTGCGGGTTTCAAGAAAGATATGTAAACCGACGGCGTACAATAGATGTTATTGTTCATTGTATCACTGTTCCTTTATAGATGGTATTTTTCACTGTATCACTGTTCTAAACTATATTACTACGTATTTATTTACCAAAAAGGTCAGCTAAACGAAAGGAAACGTAAAAATACAATATTAACGATTCATATTTTAGTCGTAGCAGTTAAAAATATATATATTAGTAATTTAAATACAAAGTCATAAAAAAGAAAGAAGAACGTTAAATTAAACAATAAAAAACTATATACACACCATGTAATTAAAACTAATTATAACTTAAATAATTAAAAACGGAATAATTGTATAAATAATGAACAAAAAATTTATTGAATAAACAAAACAAAAAGCCGTCACTATCAATACAAATGAATACATCATACTACAATTTAAGCAAAGGAAAAAAATATTCGTTATACATTACACAACAAAATAAAATATTTGAATTTTTTTACTTCTTTTCTATACCTTATTAAAAATAATATAAAGTTTTATCCGTACTATCGATTGCTGTTCTTGTACTGCGGTCGTCGTAATCCGTACAGCGCCATCTAGTATGCTTTGGTGTAACCTTTTTCCACTTGACATCTTTGCCATCTAGTTATGTAGCAGTCGTTACATACATGTGACCGTAATGCGAATTCACTTCAATTATTACTCAAGATGTCTGAGGACAGTCGAGCGATTTATGTCGCAATTTTCGTGTAATAACGTTTCTTGGCTGATTTTCATTACAAGACACGCAAACACTGAGAAAATAACACCTTTAATTCGGGCTAATCGTGTTAACACACTGGGAAAATAACACCTTAAATTATGAGATTTTTAATTTAGTGTTAACAATACAAAGGTCCCCTGTCATCTTTCATAACGTGGTATCTTATAGTGATACATAAAGCTGAAGAGTTTGTTGTTTGCTTGAACACGCTGATCTCGGGAACAACTGGTCCTATTTCAAAAATTCTTTCAGTGTTAGATAGCCCATTTATCGAGGAAGGCTTATAGGCTCTATATCTACTTCCTAGCGTTATCCCGGTTAAGTACCAGGGTCCGCTTAGATTGCAGAGGATATGACTGTGGGGCGAGTTAAGATGACCGATTGCCATCTGACGTCATCCTTGGAACCCCAACGATCTCTACAACCTTACGATTAATATCACAAAGTTACATTAATCTGGTCCCACCGTTTTACGTGCCTTCCGAAACACGGAGGAGGTCGGATATCAAATATAAACCAGTGCTAGAATTGGTCACCCATCTATTTACGCGTTGGTAAAGTTTACTTCAATTTGTATGGAAATTGATCAGTGTTACAACGTTACCGCTAGGCGGCGCTGATTAATCTCCATACAAATTTAAGTAAACTTTACCAACGCGTAAAAGTTAGAAAACTCGCACTAAGCACTCTGAGGTGCCAACAATATCATCATTTGACGTTATCACGTTAGCATTGCTGCCACTTCACGCCTTATGCGAGAAAAAGGTACTGGTACCCGGAGGCACCGATCAAATTCGGCTGCAGACTAACAGGGCTGCTAGGATGGCGCTATCTCTAATTACATAAATAGATAGGTGTAAAAGAAAGGATGAGTAAAAGGATATAAAAAGTAGATGAAAAGGAGAAAACGGACTCGGATACTACTGTCACAGACTGTATAGAGGGAGTGACAATAGTAGCTAGCTAGTAGCGGATTATCAGAAAAATGTATATAAATTTAGGAATGTATGTCAAAAAAAAAACGAAAGTGTTTCGATTTTTCTGATGAGATATAGATGTTTATAAAAAATGTATCAAAACTTGTTATTATACAAACATTCAGCTTATTTCTTTAGATTCTGAGATGAAATTCATAGATAACTGGACTGTAACTAAGGTGTCTGGCAAAATTAAAAAACAAAAAAGTGGTCAATCAAACAAAAATTTTAATAACTAAGGCTTCTGCGCTAGTAACAAAGACTCTAAATGCTATTTGCACGTTTCTCAAAATTTTATCCGCTCGTGACAAAATGGCAGACTCGAGGCGGGAATCGAACCCACGACCCCCGGAGCAGAAGGCAGGGTCACTGCCCACTGCGCCAACGGGCCAGCAAATAATGTTGCTATGAAATCAGCATTACACCTCATCAAATCTGCCAGTAAAAGTTCCGTCAATATCGGTTCAGCCATTATAGTAATTACTCAAACAAACAGAACGACAATAATTTGACAAATATGTTTCCATTATAAGTACATCTTAGGCTTATAATTAAATAATTTTATTTCGAGTCTACCAACAGACACTTCTTTTTGCTTACTAATGTGCTCTAAGACAGCTTAAAAAGGTAGGACTGGTGGGAGACTGAGGGTCGTATGGGGGGGGGGGGGCATAAATTGCGCCACACGAATTTTACGATTAGATAAGACGCCTCCCCCTCCGTCCTTGTCACAGTTTGTCAATTTTTGAAACCAGTGGGAGTTTCTTACCTTAGTGTGACATTGAATAGTTTTAATAATAATTAAAAGACAACGGCAGTTTAATTTTTTTTCTATTTTTACGAAATAATCTATTTTAATCATTTGGTTCGAAAAACAATAGTTATGTAGAAACTTTTCCGGGAGTTTTAAATATGGGCAATTTTATAAATTTTAATATGCTCTTTCCGAATAAGTTTTACTTTTTACATTTCCGAAGAAGTTTCTGTTTTTATCGTGAAATGAGTTGGAAAGGAGATATTGTCAAAAAACTCCTTTTAAGTGCCATTCTTCCAAAAGTGGCAAAGTTTCAAATTTTGACGGTATGTCCTATAGTGAAATTCAGCTGCCGATGTCAGTCTGAACAATTCCTCCGAACACTCCCCATGATACATGTGGTAAAAGATACAGATTGAAGCCACATCTCTCCATATTATAATGGATTAACATCTAAAGAACTGTATAATCTAGCGGTCCACTCAAATGCTGGTCACTGATTTTAAGTTATGATCTCTCAAAAGAGGTACCAATAAGCTATCACCTGCAAAGTAGGTAGCTACTTATTTTCTTTACTTACGCTACGTAAAATTGTTATATGAAAGTCATTTATTTCATTACCAGTTTATAGAAACAGACTATTTAGTCCTTAATTCACAAAGTCGGAAACCTCGTTGAAAGTCTTTAAAAAATAAAAAATAAATTAAGGTCTTACTAATTTAATTAAAGAGGTACTTATTCATGTAACTGTAGTTAAAATATAAAAAGAGTCGAGAAGTACTTGAGATGAAAAAAAGAGAGAAGAAAAAGCACAAGAAGAAACGAATCTCGTTATTAAACTTATAGTAAAGGTACAACCTAAAATCCGAAACAAATTAATAATAATATAATGCAATGATCGATGTAATAAAAATAAGTTCATTACTTGTACCACAAGGAGTGATGCTTAAAGATTAAGCAAAGTCACATAACTTCAAAGAATTCTAAAGATTAGAGACGTTAAGGAAGACCGTTAAACTCGAATTTTGTTAAACGCTCTCGTTGTACCCTCCAGAGCAACTTTTGTCCATGGGCGTCGGTAGGCACTTCGGTGCCTGCTGCCTGCTCGTCTGCCCCCTTGTAACATAAAAAAAAAACCTAGCGTTATCCCGGTTTTATACCAGGATCCGCTTAAATTGGATGTGGCTGTGGGGCGATTTCAGATGACCGACTGCCATCCGACGTCAACCTCACAATGTCTACAATCTCACGACTGATAACACTTGGTGATATTAACCGAGACCCACTTTTTTACGTGCCTTCCGAAACATGGATGAAGCCGGATTGTAGAAAACCATTGTTTGAATGGGTTACTCATCTATCCGGTCGCTGTAAATACTGCTTAACCTAGCGACTTAAATGCCAAGCATTAATTAGACTAGAACCTCCTCAACTTTGGACGATTATATATGTATGTACCTTTATATTACGTAGTCCTATTGGTAGGTATATTAATGCCCTCAAAAGTTATTGATGATTTTTGTAATGTTTTTGTATGCTTGAGTGCGGTAGAGTCTCTTGATGGAAAACAATACATGAGTTCCAGTATCATGGCCATTTTTTAATCCTTTTTTCATTGCCTCCTTCGAGTGAGATAATATTGACCTGATAACACTAATGTATATTTATTTTCTATCAAACTGTCACTTATTAGTTTTTTAATTACAAACAAATATATGCACTTTTTTCTTCTACTTCATTATGTAGGCTGGCAGAATATACTTTAAGCCCTAATACACGCGAGAGCTTTATTAACGTGCGTTAAAAAAACGTGTTTATTTAAATTTGTATGGAAATTGATCAGCGCCGCCTAGCGGTAACGTTGTAATACTGATCAATCTTCACACAAATTGAAGTAAAACTTTACCAACGCGTAAAAGTTAGAAAACTCGGACTGTGCACTCAGATAAGATATAGACAGGAGTTCTCAAGTAACCAGAGTGTTCGTACGGATATTGTTGAATCCTAATCCTCTCAAACGCAACCTAGCTTTTTCCTCATAGTCATACTTCGCTTTGGAACGTGTACCATCATGTGTAAATAAGGGTAACAGTACCTCATGTAGCCACGTAAGCTAACCATTCTCACGCACGTGTCTCACGAAGTTGCGTTACGGTAAAGATGGCACTTGTCCAGTGCGACGTGACATCGACGAAGATACGTTAAGCCTTAAAGTTCAATACTAACACACGTCGCTGAGACAGCGACCGATGTGTGCCGGCTATTTCTACATTTACAATTTTTTTTCTAATCTGTACTTTTTTCTTTCTTCCCAGACCACTACAACTTGGGTATCTTTGAGGCAAGAATGAATGAGCTTATTCTAGGCAAATGCATAAAACACTAAACAACAGGTGTGACTGCGGTCAAGCGCGTGTCTATCTCTAATTAAAAAAAAACCTATACACATAATTTATAGTCATGTTCATCCCACCATTTCCTTCTAAGTGGTCACAATGGAAATAGTTTAATTACATAACGTAGTCCGTTTTTGCGTGATGATTGATTTTGCTTTATGTTTTTTGCTTTGTACAGTCTGCGAGAAGAATATTGAACAGTTGGTGTTATTATTGATCCCCATCAATAACTCCCGGAAAAGACGCCAACGTGTCCGTTACACCTTATGTTTTATTTGAACGCTTTTTTAACGCACATTAGAAAAACTCTCGTGGCAATGGGGTTAGCCCCCATTGCCACTGCTATATTATTTTATCATATGGATTCCCAAGTTTCCGCGTAAAATTTTTCACCTAATTTTACGCTATTTTTCACCTAATTTTACGCGGACGAAGTCGCAGGTAACAACTACTTTTAAATAAAATAATGTGACGTTTGTAAATTCTGGGGTTTAGATTTTGTGTCCCTTAAGAATAATTGATCTTTGGGAATGGTTTGCGACCCAGCAGTAGGCTTACCGTGACCCGATATCGAGTCTCGACCCATAATTTGGGGGACGTTTTCGTAGGGTATTGACCCTATGCTATTTTTTTTAACGTCCCTTAAAGACGTACTTATAGAAAAACGGGAATAAGACAGAATACCAATGTCCAATAATAATTATCCATTACATATTCCGACTGTAACTAATATCTTCATAAGTTTGGGGATACACTTCCAAGTTTGAGTTGGCTGTTATTTATTACAGCTTAATAACTTCTGAAGCGATATAACTATTAGAAGTTATTAAGCTGCAATAAATTATTTATTTATTTATTTATTTATTAGTAATCAACAGCGTTACAGAAAACATTAACATATAGACAATAACAGGTAAATAGACCTAAGTTGTATTAGAAATAGTGATGTAATTTTGTGCCAATAAATTATTATTATTATTATTATTATTATTATATTACCTCCCAACTGTGCTTCTAATATGGTCATCGTGCAAAGTGGTGCCAACCTTTGCATTCCAATCACCCATGATAATTATTACCTCACGATTAGGAATCTTGGATAGCACATGTTCCAGGCTAGTGTAGAAGTCATCACACTTGCTTTCATCTGTATTTGCATTATTGAAATATATATTGCACGCATAATCATAAAGTGACCTAACTCAAAAAAGATGATTTTTGAAAAATTGCAAAAACCGACTTGTCGCTTGCGAATTCTCTTGCATGTAATTCGATAAAAATGGCTTTATATTGTGTACTGTATTAAAGTTTCCATCGAAATTCGCAAATAAGGGGGACGCCACATTAGAATGAGGAAGAATTTTAAAGGTTTATTTATATAATTGGTCAATTTATTGCTACATTCATACGATACCGTGCCGTTCTGGTAGACTATTGGTCAATTCATTCTGCACTAGCGCCATTTCGGTGAATCTTGGAACGATAATTTGCTGGTTACATATGGCCACTTTTTCAACTAGCCCCTCAGAAGATGGTGCTCCTTATATTCTTTTTTTTTTTAATGAAAATAATATTAGGAATACGTTTTACATATGTCTAATATTCCCTTTTTCCCCTCCTACTAAGCTTAAATTAAAAGCTTGTATTAGGAGTGGGTGCGACAATACGTTTCTTATCGTATCGAATACCTTAACTATTTAACGCTTAATTGTCGGTTTAAGTAGCATTAAAATATTTCGTTAAGTGTCTGCGTACAAATTTCTATGGTTCTTTTAATCTATTTAGAAACTGTTGTTATATATCAGTTATGTATATTAAGTAATTTTAGTTAAATTACTTAATATAATCAGTATTGTGCAACATTTTTAGTGCTTTCGAACTCTTCAACAACGGCGTAGTGATGACGAACCGAACGCTGCGTACTAACGAGTTGTTCCAAGTGCGACTCGACCTGGTCATCCCCAAGTGGGCTGGAAGCATTGAAATAGGAGTCACGCAGCATACGTCCAATGATATACAATTTCCTTTTAAAATGAGCACTGCAAAGTAACTAAGTTTTCTTTTCCATATTTTTTTAAAATAAATAAGTTGATTCAAATACTTTCACGAAAATGTTACTCTTAAATGTTAAACCTAATAATTGTATTATGGGTATATTCAACTGTTGCTGTTTGTATAAGTTGAACCATAAAAGTTAGAAAATACTATATCTTGATGCGTTATCCTTATAACAGTTTAGGGAGAACACATAATAAATGAATATAAATATATAGGACTATATGATACATTGACGTCTGTTCCTAAGTTAGGCAACTTCATAGATAACAGCGGCCCATTGCACACAAATATACATACATTTAGATAATACACCCAGAGTCGAAGTGGGAATCGAACTCACGACCCCGGAGTGGAAGGCTGTATCACTGCCAACTGCTCCAAGGGGACAGTCAGTTTTGAAAATATCTTGATATGTTTTTGGCATTCAACGCTTCTTGATAATATTTGTGGTAACCTACCGTCAGACTTGAAACTTGAAAATATTGTGATGTGGCACTCTTATTTTAGATCGGGCACTTGGGTGATGACTGGTGAAGATGTGATAAGGGACGCTACGATAATTATACCACAATACGTCAGGAATCTCAATAGATTAGTTGTAAGCTCAAGTTCACTTACACGTTGTTTCATTAGACCCATACACTGGACAAGTGCTTCCATAATTATAAAGGAAACTAACTAAAAATGCTGTAATCCCCCATATAACACTTTGGTATTCTTATAACACGTTAATATTGTTCTATAATATATAATACTGTAATGGATATAGAATTATATCGTGCGCAGTCATGGCCGTACAAGCGCGTTGTACGAGAATAATCCTACAAAGCGCTTTCCTATAACGCGGAATAAATATACCTTGTTATAGGGTGGATTATAGTATGTGATTCAATCTCAAATATATTCGAACCTCACTTTATGACAAGTAATTCTATTTGTGGACACTTACAGTCGTTTTGAGAGAAGTATACATCTCAATAACATATTTAGAAAAAATAGAGTCCGCAATATAATACAAATAAGTTTCGAATTTTTTGCTTGTTCATGACCTAATTTCTCGTTTTGCATACTTTAAGGAAGGCGATACTGTCGGCGTTATGAGGAAAGATATGGGTATTCTGCACTTCTATGTGAATGGAGTGGATCAAGGTCCCGCTGCTTTCAATATTCCCGAACACGTATTTGGGATCATTGGTGAGTGTACGGTTTCTCTGAATTGCATGCGAAGTGTTTTTTTAACGTTTTAAAAAGCTGATTAAACACCACTCTTAATCCCGCCGATCAGGGCCGTTCCCACCATTGGAGGAACGGAGCTGCCGCTCCAGGCATCCCGTCCCAGGGGGCGACTCTTAGTATGGGATTTTTTGAAAGTATTATTAACTAGACACCCGCCCCAGCTGCGCACGGGTGCCCTATAGATATGTATGTACGATATATATAAACCTTTCCATTGAGCCGCTCTGTCAATCGATAAAAACCGGATTGAAATTCGTTGCCTGCTTAGAACCATGCGTACAAAAAGGAGAACCGTCTTTGATTTATACTGTCTACAGATTATTCGTGCCATAAATAGCTATGGAGGTTCTAATGTGGCATTATATTTGAAAGGTACTGACAATATTTCAGCTCGCTTAAAGAATAAAGTGTATTTTTTTTTGTAGATTTGTACGGTCGCGTGGCACAAGCAACCATTGTGGATTCCTATTCACCGCCTTCGGTGTACTCGCCGGAATCTCCACTGTCATCCGAATCTAATGCAACAATTTATCCGTAAGTATATTAAACATATATACTTTAGTCTTAAAAATACATATCTTATCCATATATACTTTTATTTTATAGATATGTAACGATGTTGTAATTTATATATAAATACGTGAAGCGAAAACTTCAGGTACCATTTCACAAAAATTGTGCAGATGGAGGAGTATGAAATTTGACACAATTGCAGTTAATATAGAAGAAGGTGTGCGAATGTTACAACACCAATTCTAGACAATTTACACTATTTTCACACATATATATTGGATGATGTCAAAGCGTAATCGTGACAACTGTTTGTTATAATAGTTGTTAAATTTTATTTTTCTGTGAATAGAACAATATTTGCCGTTGTACGGAAAATGGTTTGTGGGCGAATTCGACCAGCCGCCGATCTGTTGTTAATATAAATGGAGGACGACCTCGTAATTAGAGTCGCATGAAATCGTTCTGTTAAACCGCGTAGAATGGAGCTCTATGAAATTTTCTGGACTATTCAATCATACATTCCATAACTTCCAGTAAAAAATCTCTAATCACAAGAGATTTCTATCTCTAATGGAAATTAATGAAGTAGTTGGTAGACGCTAGTATAATTAGTAGAAATTTATAAGAATACTTTTTTCAGAGAAATGTGTTTTCATCGCGTACATGGAAGAAACGCAAGGTTGAGCCGTACGCGGTTGACTGCGTCTAGGGCAGCCGTTTATTCGGAGTTCAATGATGCAGTACTGTTCAGTTCGCGACCACTTCGCGAATGCGACATGTTCGAGCTTCGGATTGATTGTATGGTCGACTGCTGGATCGGGAGCTTAGAGATTGGTGAGTCTATAAATTTTAACTTAATATATTTAATACAACAAGTTACAGAGACATCATCAGGAGATATGACTTTACACTTAGGTTGTCTGTTTTTTCTTTCTTCTTTAATGAGGCCCGTCATGCGGATGCACTTCGTCCCAGCTGGATCTTTTTTACACGCCTATTCCCTTGTTCCTCAAGCTACAGGGCTTCAAAGATCGAGACAAGTAGCTCAAGGATCGCCTGCAACCTGAAGGAAGCATTAGGTTGTCTGTTAAGTCACTGCTGTATTTGTTGGCAGTAGAATTTGGCTTATCTCTTTATTTGTGCAAGTTATTTTCCCTGTTTTTAACATATTTAAAATAACTACTGATTTTATCAAACGATTTTCTTTACTCCAATAAGATCTATGGTTCATTTATATTTGCTAAAGTGAAAACTTGTATGATATTTCAGGTGTGACCGCGATTCGACCTGACGACCTTGAGGCAAATAGCCTGGCGGGAACAGCAACCGACCTCAACTGGGATACGTACATACTCAGCGGTGCGGCCATGATGAAAGATGGCGAATGTGTACGCAGCGGATACCCTTTGGATCTGGACACACTCACTGTTGGTAGCAGAGTTGGTAAGTTTACATATTATTACAGTACTTTTTACCTTCCACTTCCTCCGCTTCGTGAGATTATTTTGTTAAAATTAAGGTAGAATGCCTATGACGGATGGTCCTTGGCATTGAATCCATATATGTTATAAAACAGAGTCCTCCGTCTCGTCTGTCTGTTCGCGATAATCTCAAACACTACTGAACGGGTCATAATGCGGTTTCAACAAATAGATAAAGTGATTCATGAGGAGAGTTTATATGTATAGTAAATGTATATAGTAGAAGATAAAAGCCAAGAATTTTAATGATTTGTCACGTAATGTTGTAAAAAATGTATTTTTGTGCGCTTACATTGCGTGCGCTAGCTGAACCTTACAAGATAGATCAAAGTAATGTAGTACGAAATTCTATATCTTAAAAACATCTATACAAAAATCAATGTTGAAATATGTCTATCTCCTATGTATTACCCACAGTAAGCATTTTTATCTTATAGTATCTTTTACATATTGCAAAAAATAATGAATAATTTAGGAGGCTATTTTAAAGAATATCGTGTTTATATATATCCAATTAAATACGCTAGATACTTCGTACATTTTATGCAGATTAAAATTGCCCATTACAGCATTTCATTAAAATTAATATCTTAGAAGATAGGAGAGATTTAAAGTGTGGGGGTAGAGCAGCAGCTGATCGGTAGGGTAAGCGACCAATAGATGGCGCTATGTTTTGATATTCAATAGTAAGAGTAAGTCAACGTTTGGATAGGACAACGTCTGCCGGGTTTATAATATAAATTTGTATGCATTTAGTAAATGAATGCTCTTCTGACGTAAGTATGAAGGTTTTTATAGTTAAATTAAATCCGTATTGTCTTGAATAAATAATTATAACAAGAACTACTACCTACAGTATGTAAAAGTGGAACGTGTAAACATACCTACAGTATGTAAAAGTGGAACGTATACACGAATCGTCAGTGTTGTTGGTACCATAACAATTTCGAGAGTTCAAGTTTTTTCCGTTTCATAAAAGCCCAACGTACCTTCAAGAAGTTTTCACTTCAATTATTCGTTGGAGCACTCTTGTCAGTATCGACTGGGCGCCGAATAGAACGGGAATGAGCGATGCAAGCGAACTTAATTCGTACCATAACGTGTGTTCAAACTCATTGATGACAGAAGACTGTGACACTCGTTGATCATATAGCTATGTATAAACGACAGTTCGCGAGCAAGACGGTGACACGATACCAAGACACGAGTACAGTATATGCAAAAGACTCCATCTTGGCTTGTCTCTTGGCTGGTCTCCTGTCTCGTTCGCAAACCACTGTCTTAAAAAGTATCCTAATTGAATTTACGAGATCGTATCGTCTTCAATTATGGCACTTATACATCAATATGTTGGATCGCACGTCCGTATGCACTAAGTTCGCTGGAATCGCGCATTCGCTTTCTTTTATATACGACACCTTACTAGAGGCCCTAGCACAACCATTTCGAATCGTTTGAAGTCGACGAGTCAACTTTATTTAGAATGGAAATATTCATGCTAGTGTAATGATTTTGTAAACGTTTACATTAATTTAATATTTTATTATTATATTTTTCCGTGCATTATGTAGTCCTAATTCTTTATTAACTTTGTAAGAGCGGACCCTGGTACTTAACCGGGATAACACTACAAAGTAGATATGCAGTATAAATTTTAGACTATACTTTATGTGATAAAAAATATAATTCAAATTTCTTCAAATCCCGGTTATTCTTATAGGTTGCACTGGTAAACAAGTATTGAGCAATAAAATTCATTCGTCACTTGTTTTAAAGTTAAAAAATCATTAAAATAGATACCTTTTACAATCTAGCTATGGTAACCACTTCTTGATCTTGCCGTTTGCATAAGACGTTACTTTGCGGAAATTCATGGATTGCATGCGTGAACAACTTTTAAGGCAAGTTGTTTTCCATGTTTTTCATAAGAAACTATATTTATATATTAGCTGTGCCCGCAACTTCGGGTAAAATTAGGTAAAAAAAGATTCAATTTTAGCGTTATGATATATAGCCGGATATAGGACCAGTAGTTCCTAAGATTAGCGCGTTCAAGCAAATAAACAAACAAACAAACTCATCAGCTCTATATAGTTATTAGTTAAAAAAACAGGTTTTTATTTTAGCTTGATAATATATATAGCCTTCATCTATATATGATAAATCTAACACTATATATATTTTTTTAATATGACTAGTAGTTCCTTAGGTTAGCACGTTCAGGCAAACAAACAAACTTTATATATTTGTATAGATAAGTCTAGATAAGAATAGATAAGTCTCGATAATTTGTCATCATTGTCTAGAACACAAAGTATGCGTAAAAGTATAAATTAGAATTGATAATGTATTTAGTGCCCATTAAGTTTTGCTTCTCAACATTAATCATTATTTCGTAAGAGTACTTTGTCATCAGCTTATACGACCATTAACCATTGCTCACTCTTAGATTAAAATTTTAAACATAATTGGGAGAAAAACAAGGAATCTATATATATCAACGCGATAGGTCAAATAAATCGCGATAACCGCGGGACGCACAAAATATAATTGGTCAATTAGATAGTTTATAGTTAGTAGACATTCGTTAAGAACGATTTTTCGATAGAGTGAGATCTAAGGGCTCTTGTAAGTTTAATTTTATGCGGACGAAGTCGCGGGAAACAGCTAGTTTTGTTGTGCGAATGTGTGCACTTGACAATTTACGGCCATCTTCTATCTTGTTATTGACAAAGGATGTTTTCTTCATGCTTAAATAGAGGAAAGCTACATAATAAATCTGTTCGTTTTACTGATCGCAAATAAGGCAACAGCTTTCTAGCTCAAGCAGACATTTAGGCATTCTTCTTCCTCACTCTCTCGTTGCTGAGGATCGTTTAGTGCGTTAGTGCGTTTAGACATACCTAAAGTGTTAATTTTTATTTCAAAGAAATAAAGATCATTCGCTCTTATTGAGTCAGGTTTTGTTATTTTCTAGGCAATTTTAGTAACAAAAAAGAAGACGAGGAAAATCCGCACGTTAATATCCTCAGGCGACCGAGCCATGCATCATCCGCTAAGGGCACTAGACAATCTTATACACTGACTATTACACCTCGATCGGGACCAATTATTTTACATGCCTTCGAAAATACGGAGGAGGTTGGTTATTTCAAAAACAGTGTTAGAATGATTCACCCGTCTATCTCTTTGTCGCAGTAAGAACTGTTTGACCTACCACTGGACTCCCGTGCACTGATCTGCTATCTCCTTCTATAGTGTATACAATTATGCAGTGTTGTGTACTAAAGTTTTTTACGCCCCAAGCAATACTGCCTTTTGTATCCAACCCTTGATCAAATACTCCATTGAAATATTATTAAGATGTTGATCGTTTCCTTTCGTTACAAGACTAATCAAGCATACGACTATTGGTAAAATAACTTTCAAAGGAGAAGACCTTAAAATTCTTTTTTCTAATCATTTTATTACTATCCTGGAGAAAATAGAAGTTGAACGATTTTACAAGCAAGTTAAACAAAACCCAGAATAAGCTTTATTCTGGGCTTTGTTTACTTTACTGACGTAACGGTTTGGTACATAAAAATAGGCATTCGTCTAACATATTTGTAGAACGAAATATCTGTGGATTTTCAAACTAATACGACCTAGGGACCTTTATGAACATACTCACTTCTTAAAGGCCCCTGTATTTGCGGGCCTACAGAGAGCATGTTCTTCGAGGTAATTAATTCCTAGTTAATCGCAGTTGTCGACTTTCGGACATCGAAGTGATGGGGGTTCGAATGCTGACGCAAAATCCGGTGGGGAAATTTAGCTGCGGATATAAGTCCAAACAATTCAATACATGCTGTCTCCATGCGGCAATTCATCAAAATAGGCTCAGCGGTTTAAGCGCGAAAATGTAACACAGTTATTTACTACATTTATAATATTAGTAAGAATCCTACATCCCAAGTCGACCAATTAAATAGTGCGTACAGTCTAAAAATGCACGGCCCTCCACTAAATTGCATTATTTTAAAGTGTGAAAGTAAAGCGATCGACGCGCTTGCATGTGTGTGTGTAACGATTTAGTGTCGATGTTTTAAACGCTATGATATTTTGTACCTTGCATGTATTGCTTCTACACACTACATTGCATGTAGATGGGCGTGCATTTTTAGATTGAACGCAATATACTCACGTGTATCCACTTGTCCACTCGAAGGTATCAATCAGTGACCACACGCTGTATCCTATGACATTCACTTTGTCCAATTTAATAGCGAGGAGCACCTGCAAATTTATAGAACAGCAACTAGTTTAGTCCACATCTGCATCTGAAAGACTATTAAGATCTATCTTAAACTTAGGTATAGTCTACTAAATTTATTTATTGACACAGAAAGAATTCCCTACAGCTTTAAATAAATACTAGTTTTCAGAACAAATAGCTGTATGATAGGGCCAGCATTTTTGCTTAACATAAGCTCTTAATAAAGAGAAAAATTGCTACTTGACCTTGACGGTTTATCTAAGTGACTGCCAACACCGATGGACGTCTGCAATACCAGGAGGTTAACAGATGCGTTGCCAGCCTTTGAGGATTAGCTTGCGTGCTTTAATGCAAATTTTAAAATGTAAATAAACTTAGCACGTTTTTCTTTTTCATAACAGTGAAGCATAATATTTCATAAGTGCATTTTTGATAGACTGGAATTTAAGAATTGACGTAGCTAAACTAGATTTTTAAACTTACCATGTTGTCTATATTCTCTCATAATAAAATGGACAAGAGCGTGTCTTTAAACGCGCATATAATAATATAGAAGGGTTCCGTATCTGATACGCGACAAAGGCATCGATTTCGCTTAAAATAATTTCCTAATGAGTTTTTAGCATGTCCATGTTGAAATTTTCCATCAACATGGAAAATTTCAACATTCTACATCTAATAGTTTGGAAATCTTAAGGAGCCGATCACGTTACGTGCGGACAGCCGGACGGACGCACGAACTGAGCGAAACTATAAGGGTTCCTTGTAAGAGCTTTAAAAAAACGTGTACTATTTTTTTTTCAACTCTTTTACGTCCATTTATTGTTTACTGGAGCATATACACATTTTAATTTCTCTAACCTGAGCCAATTTCTACAATCATAAAAATAAATGTAATTCGTATCTAATAATAAATGTACGTACATTGTCTAACTTACAATTTGACAAAAATTACATATAACTAACACCCCTTCCTAAGCAACTATCATTCTAAAAATCAATTGTATCGTAGGGTCTTCTATTGCGAGAATGAGTGAAGCTATTGCCCGTTAACACATCCTAATATAGGGGATGTTATTACGTCTACAACATCTGACATTTTACGTAACTCTCAAACTGAAATTGACTTTGTGGGTCTGATGATTAAACATTATTCGATAAGGAACTGGCGTCGCCACTTTCACGAACACAAAAATGGCAGGTTTCACTTTTAAGATATGAAACTGGTTAAAGGCGTTTTGGTGTGTGATGAAATTCGAAGTTTATACACAATTTTGGACTCTATTTTTAACTTTTAAAGATGCAAGTAAAATTTATGCTTGTTTCTATACTAATATATGAAGCTGAAGAGTTTGTTAGTTTGTTTGCTTGTACGCGCTAATCTCAGGAATTGCTGATCCGATTTGAAAAATTATTTCAGTGTTAAATAGCTCATTTATACAGGAAGGTTATAGGCTATATGTTATCACGCTAAAATTGAACTTTTTTTTTAAATGCTGACGAAGTTGTGGGCATATCTAGTATAAAGATAAAGATAATGTCTTTTTTTAATAAAACAAGGAGCAAACGGACTGGCGGTTCACCTAAGTGACTACCGACGCCCATAGACAACTTCAACGCCAGAGGGCTCGCATATGTAATGCCGGCCTTTGAGATATTAGTGTGCTCTTTTATTGAAGCGCCCTAAGTCGTATGTGGTTAGCTATACATATAAAATTCCCCTTGAATTATTATTTTTATTAAAGAAAACCACATTATAGTGCTTTGCGTACCTTAAAAGATATTTGCTTAAAGGGACGGTAAGCGACTTTATTTTATACTATTTTTATTTACACACTAACTCGAACCACTCGAGGGCCATATGCCATCCACTGCAGTGGGCGCGTCGGCTCTGGCCTGCAGCCAGATATTTTATAAACTAAATATACGTTACCATTGCGTAATTGGCAGAAGTAGGCTTTATAAAATGCTTAACTGACATTGTAAATTCGAATGTAAGTTCGTAATACGTTTTTCTAATTCTTCTTAATTATAAAAAAAAACAAAACTCTTATTAGAAAATCTACTCTTGAGCTTGTAAAATTTACTAATCCGGAACCCGGATTTTCATATAATTTTTTCATGAATACTGAAAGTCATTAAAAATCTATACTTATATATCTGTACTAATATATAAAGCTGAAGTGTTTACCTGTTTGTTTGAACGCGATAATCTCATGAACTACTGGTCCGATTTGAAAAATTCTTTCAGTGTTAGATAGCCCATTTATCGCGGAAGGCTATAGTTTATATGTCATCACTCTAAAATTTTTCACCTAATTTTACACGGACGAAGTTACGTGTAACAACTAGTAAACTATATAAGTATACTAAATACATATCGAAAAAAGTCGTGGGAAGTAGATGGCATATTTTTGAATACTGTAGTCATATATGCGATACTATACTAGTTTTCTCTACTGTAATCTATGTTTATGCATAGATATATAGCCTCAAATTCTGGCATTATTGCCCCATGACATGTTTCTATTGGAAACCCAATTAAATATGCCTAACATAATACATGGCTATACAATACGATCGTTTCACGAGTGGCAGAAACAAAGTGAGGCCTATGCCCAGCAGTGGATTATCAAGGATTGAAAATGATAAAGATAATATGTATGCATTATCCCTACAGTCAGATTTCTTGTACAGCTGATGTTAGCAGCGTTCGATCTATAAGATTTTCGTTAAAAGTAAAGTTCAATCTTTACTACTTCTACCATTTTCTAAGGTCCCGGATCTCCAAAGGAAAAAAATCAGCTCGTCGTCCGTCTGTCTGTATGTCTGTCAAGAGATATTTTTCTCAGGAACGCGTAGAGCTATAAAGTTTTAATAACTACCAAATGCTGAAGTCAGCAATCTCTTGAATCTGTAAAAAATTAACCTTCTAAGTGTACGCAATCAAAAGATATGATCGTCTATGTCACATTTGCAAAGGGAATCGTAACCTATAGGGTACTCTTCCCGTTGACCTAGATTCATGAAATTTGGCAAGAAGCTATATCTTGTTGCATAAGTAGAGGTAAAAATGCGAAAACTGTAAATTTGAAAAAAACAATATAGCAGTACATATAGACAAACAAACAAAAAGATATCTTGTAAAAGTATCATTCTTAAAATAGCCTGGTAAAGTATGTATCGCGTGATGGTACGGAACCCTTAGTGTGCGAGCCCGATTCGCACTTGCCCTGTTTATTTTTCAAATTACGCAAATTTGTTTTAAAATTTGATCGCAATCGCTTGTAATTTGGCCCGCGATCTGTCCGTTTCATAGGATATTAAGCCTCCCTAACTAAATTAAGTATTTTACTGTGAAATTCATGCAGTTAATATGACATAAATATGGCATACTTTACGTTGGAGCCATCGAAATATTAAGAAAGATAATACAGTTTTGGACCTCTCACAATTTAAATATAACTCGGTTATTCAACGAACCATTAATCATTTTAATAACGAAACAGTTTATGAAATACAAAACAATCGTAATACGAATTAAGCAATACACGCTATAACTTATTATAATGTTATAATATACGTCAAGAACGTATAATATCCTATGTTGTTAAACCTAAAACACTAAGTAAGCGTTCGCACCGCAACAGTTGCACAAACATGCGCCTCCGACTGATCTTGACCTACATAAGTAGTTTATTGTTCAAATATTGCGATTAATGCTTTTGACACATCAACCCAAGCCTTCTCCAGTTCATATTATTTAAGAGATTAAAAAATGTATATTATTTTTTAATTTCAAAACGAAAGTTTCTGCTCTAGCCTCTAGGATATCAGAGATAAATGTGTATTGCTTGCTCCAGGGTCTCAACAATAGGGACAAAGGCCTCTGTTTCCAAGATTTCAACGAGTATTGTGATTTTAGTTTCCGGGACCCCCAAAGATTGCACAGATTAGAAAGTGGGCACACATGTCATAAAAATTAGAGGGAACTCTTTTGATTACATATAATACCGTAGACTAGGAATTAAATATCTAAATCTTTATATTTTTAATCTCTCATTAAACGCAAATTCCCGCATTAGCTTTGAAGTGGCGGCAATGCTGTCTCGTCAAGTGATGGTATTGTTGTCGCGTTTCGTTCGATTTGTGAGACTTCCCGGTAGCCTCAACTCGTCATTAAGGGCGGCGACGCATCTGTCGCCTCCTGGTCGTACAGATGTCCATAGCCGTCAGTAGGTACTTGCTGCCTGCTAGTTTGCCCCTAGTAACATAAAAAAATTAAATATACATAGTTTTTGGTACAAAATCATTATGTAGCATATTATTTTTGTATTCCAGTAGAACGCTATTTCGTGTACTTTTGAATGTACTTACATTATTCTAATTTGTAAATAACTACAACACTAACTATTCCATGGCAGTGGTATTTAAGCAGACGTTGCGAGGAAATCAAATAAAACTAAACAGTCTGTTTCTTTTTTGTACAGCCATGTACGTATTTTAATAAAAAAAGTTATAGATGTACTATTTATATAATAAAATGGCAGAAAGGCAGGCGGAAAACTCTATTATCTTATGTTTATGAATCAAGAGAAATATCCTATTAAATAATTGAATATAGACACCCTACTCGGCCCATATGAGATTAATGGAAAAGGTGCTATCTACGAGTGCTTTCTTATCTTAAAACCCGAGGGAGTTTTGAGGGATTTAAAATATCAGGTATATTTGAGTGTCAAATTTTGAAATAGCTATTCTATGAAGTTATATACGCTGATTTATAGTTGTAGTTGTAGTTGTAGTTATCCTTATGTCGGAGCCAGACATAGCTTCATTTGAATGATCATGTAATGCGGCCGGGGACTTTGTGTAGCAGCGCAAAGTATTGTAGAACTTTGTAGTCTTCAAGGACAAAATGTACAAACATTTGAGCTATGTTATATATATATATATATGTGTGTGTGTGTGTGTGTGTGTGTATATATATACAGGACTACATGACACACGGACGTCTATTCTTAAGGTAGACAACCTAATGCCTGTGTTATAGGTAACAGACGCCTGTTATGCAGAAATGTTTTTTTTTAGAAATATATAAACACATACATATGGATTATACACCCAGACTCAAGGTGGGAATCGAACACACACCCACTGCGCCAACGGGCCAGCCATTGAGCACTTCAGCATTAAAGATTTGCGAACAAATTCTATAAACTCTCGTAGCTTTAGATTATTTTTCTGGATGAAAAACACGGAGTTTTTTTTTTTAACATAGCTCAAAAAGTTTGTACATTTTGTCCTCGAAGACTACAAAGTTCTTTGCGCAGCTACACAAAGTCCCCGGCCACACTAATCATTATCATTCAAATGAATGTATATCTGGCTCCGGCATAATAGAAATTCATCTTATATGTTTCGTCCCTAAGCGACATTTTGTTATATAATTGATAACACAAATCAATACCCCTCGAAACCACTTTATATCCTACCTGTGATTGAGTTTCTGCCCGGTATTACAATACCGGTACTACGGGTCCTTTATGACCTAGACCCTTGATTAACAGATATATTTCAAATCCGGTTCTCGATATATGTATTAAAAGTTCATACATTACTGTACGGATCGATATATTTCAGTTCTTCACCTTTGAATACTGGTTTACATTTTTATCTCAACATAGTATAAAACAAAGTCGCTGTCGCTGTCTGTCCGTCTATATGTATGCCGAAATCTTTAAAACTACGTAACGGATTTTGAAGCATTTTTTTTAATAGATAGAGTAATTCTAGAGAATGATTTATATGTATAATACATTTATGATATAGAAGATTAAAGACGAGACTTGACTCAATGATTTGTAGAAAGATGTCGTAAAAATCGTATTTTTATGCGCTTAAGTCGCATGCGTGCGTAAATCTTGCGAGATAGAACAAAATAACGTATTACGAAATTGTACATCTTAAAAAGATCTATAATAAAGTACGCGATGGCTTATCTAACAAGTATAACCCTCAGGAACCATTTTTATCTTTTATATATTACAAAAAAATAATGAACTATTTGAGAAGCTATTTTGAAGAATACCGTATTAATCCTTATCCATTTAAATACGTTAGATACTTTGTATGTTTTATGTAGATCAAAATTGCCCTATACAGTATATCATTAGAATGAACATCTTAGAAGATATAAGATATTTAAAATAGGGAGGCAGAGCGGGCCGGCGCCGGGCACTCGGTGGCGTAAGCGACCAATAGATGGCGCTATAATTTAAATTAAAAATAAACCAACGTTCGGGCAGGACGTCTGTTGGGTCCGCTAGTATATAATAAGGGGTCAACTGAGTCACTGCCGACGTCTATGGGGTTCGAAGATGAGTTGCTGGGCTTTAGACATTACTCGCAACTTTCTATAGATTTTTAAGTTAAGCTTTTTAGGTTCCCGTAGTTCTAAAAGGGACCCTTATAGGATTACGGAACGGTCCGCCCAGAAGCTGGTTCCGTCTCTAGGATTTCTAATGGATGTAGAGACTTAAAACTTTCCATGCTGATAGGACTTGCTAAGAACTCACTAAGAAAATTATTTTGAGCAAAATCGGACAAAAACTTTTTTATCGCATGTCATATACGGAACCCTTCTATACAAGTGTGTATTGGCACGCTCTTGGCCATCATTATTTAAGCTTGTGTTAGTATAGGTCATGACGAAAATCCAACTGAATTTGGGTTTTTAGCACCTTATGGATGAAGAATTCGTCTTTGTTAATATATCACGTGAAATTCAAAATGTTGTTTCGAATAACTTCGTTAGATGGCGGTATTCTTCCATTAGTGCATCCAAGCCTGCTGAATGTTTAGTCTGCTATATCCTCAGTTTTAAGTCAATGCCTCTGTTTCTCTTAAACAAGGAAGAATTTTTTAAGCCTTTGAACCGGCGATTCTTTGTTCAGCTAAAAACTACCTCCCTCTTAACTAATAATTTATTTAAATACATATTAACATATATTGTAAATTACACAAACAGTCTGGATATACTAATATAGTTTTTCTACCTAACATTTTATCAAGCTCCGGTACTGAAAAAACCTAGCAAGGTATGTCGAGCCTGGCAACAGCGTCTAGGGGACTTTGTATCGCTAAGTTGGCGTGAACGATTGTTTGTTTAAGCCGGCTTTGTCTTGGTTGCCATGGAGACGGATGAAGTTACGCGACGAGATTTCAGCATCAATAATTTTCCTGTTTCGCAGATAACTATTATAAATGTAGGAAGCGGTATAGAATATTTGGAAGATTTCTCCAGACCGAGATAATCCGCTCGTTTTCTCTAGAACTGTCGCCCTGAGTTCTATGGACTTCGCACGAACATTTCTCGACTATTTACTTTACGTTTGATACGAAGCTTAAAACGAAGGTTTGTGTTTTCATTTTTGTTAGGTACATGGTTATTATATACGGTTACCGGCTTATGCTATTCCAAAGTGTTTTGCACGCATGGTTTCGAATCCCATCCTCGTCGCCACTGTCAGATTAGAGCCACTGTTAGTTAGATACGGGAACACAAGTGAAACGCACCGCTGATATAATCGCACTGATTTATTGGCCGTTACAAGCCCCGCCACAGGTACCTGCCCATATATACACACATAATAGTTTTACAGGACTACATCGCGGTAACGTCAACGTTTATCAAGTCGTGTCAAACGGTAGCATTATGGTTTCATTTGATATTCGGTTTCGAATTTAAAAGTAAGTAAACTGTCGAGAAATGTTTGTGCTTGTTTGAGGCATGCAATAGGGAACTCACGCACTCATCGCTATATTTAGAGGCATGAAGATTTACGAATCTATCGTATTGTTACAGACTGGCTCACGGTGACATGGGCGCAAAGTGGGATGCATTTACAGCCAGATGCTGTTGGCGCGGAGGATCAAGATTCTATCAGAGGCCGGTATGTTGTTCCTTTGTAAATATTATTTTATCCTAGAGCTACTATAACAAATGAAGAGGCCGTAGCTTACTCAGTGGTCGGCATTTGATTCGATCGCTAGGAAAAGTAGATGGGTGTATTATTCTAGCACTGGTTTGCAAATATGCGAATTTCTCCGTACTTCGAAAGGCTCGTAAAACAGTGGGTCCTGATTAAAGTCACTTAGTCATATTAGTCGTGAGATTATATAATTAATGGAGCTTACGGGAATGGCATCAGACGAAAAGCGGTCATCTTAACTCGCCCCACACTCTGGTACTAGATCGAGATAACGTTAATTAGATGAAGTGCTAGTATAACAGACAAACTCAAAGAGTTTATAGGGTATTTGTAAATAGGCTTAGCTGGATCTTTAGTAGACGCTACACAACTAACTACCCTGAAATTTGTTTGGGTATATAGTTTTTGATAGAGTAGTGGGTAGTATGAAGTAATACATATACATTTTAGATAATTTTTAATTTATAGATTGTTATACATACTTTTTTTTTTTTTTTTTTTTCAAACATCAATTTGCACCACAGGCTAATGCCCGTGCCATTTGATAGTGCTATGTTCTAATTTGTGGGAAAATTCGTATAAAATACAGTACTCAGGACTTAAATCTATCTTCTGGAAAATACTGAAATTGTATATTTGGGGGATACGCGATAAAGATATTTGTTAAATAACTTTAAAAAAGGTTGCTTTAAAAGAACTTGTACTTTAATTAAATATCATTCGAATTTGAATTGAGTTATCCTATTTTGCTCAAAACAACTTTCCCAATGAATTTCTAACCTGTCCTATCAATACGGAAAATTTTAAGTCTTTATATCTAATCCTAGAGAGCACGTATCGAGCGGACAGATGGACGAACGAACGGTTTCTTGTAGGTCTATGTAACTGAAAAAATCGACCGTATTTACAACTTTTCTTTATTTTGGGAAGTAAAGTATCAACTGGAATCAAACTCATTCAAAATGAGGTCGCTCCAGTCTCTTAATTTTCCGATAAAGCAAAGTAACAGCCATCAAATCCCATTTAATATGGCTGACGGGATTTCCTTGTCATTTTACCACCCTCTCCTGCGAGATCGCTCGTTAGGACGTAACGATGTCTATTACAGATCTCTCCAATGCCGCCCTAACTCTCTTGTCTCCATTGAACATCTAATGTATGAGTTTTTTACCTTGACAGGTGCAACTGAATTTTTGTATGTACTTTAGTACGGTTTGTATGTAATCTTATAACAAGGAAGAGTTTGTTTGTTTGTTTTAATGAACGCGCCAATCTCAGGAGCTTCTGGCCCTATTTGAAAAATTCTTTCAGTGCGGTCGTAGCCAGAGCAACTTAACTTAGCGATCGACTCAAATGCCGACCACTGATTAGGCCACGACCTCCTCTATTTGTACGGATTTGTATCATTCTTTGAAATATTTAAAGTCAATTGTACCTGGACCTGGTACCTGGTACATGGACTACATTAAGAAGTCAGTAAGTTTAAATAATATATGAATTAAAAGTTGACGACTTTTAAAGGTTCCTGCGTGATTTTTACAAATAGTATTAAATTAGTAGACCGCAAGTCGAGTGCATATTAAGAAACAACTGTGAACTCCGCCTTTCCGAATGTTAACAAAGGAAGCGGGGAAGCGACAAACGCCAGATTTCCTCGACTTTTGCCATCACGAGGTTCGAAACAAATTATAATCGCTCTGTCGCGGGACAAGTCATTTCTGTCGTCTATTATCGTTGTGGCGCGGAAATTAGAATTGTTCTTGCGCTATTTTATATAAAAATATCAATCCAGGAAGAAATTGCAATCACTTTGCGCAAAGTCGCGATTTACAACGCTACGCCACCAATTTATCTACTGTTAGTTATAACGTGGTAGTTTGCAAGACCGTTTCCATATCTCCGCCGCTTAGTGGCAAAGAGCAACTTCCGTGGGGCCTTAGTCGGTTAGAGCCCGACATTTTTTTTTTTTTTTTTTTTTTGTCCCAGGGGGATCTGCTTCCAAATCACCGGTCCTTAGGGTATAAGCGGATTCTAAAACTAAAACGAGAGGACGCTATGGAGAATTTTCTATGAACTGTCCTATACTGTAATCTCCTCAATAACATCTTATAACGCATTAATATTATTCTATAATATATAAGGATGCTAAAATCTTTAAATAACCTGGTATTACGAGATGGTACGGAACCGTGAGTGCGGAAGTCTAACTTGCTCGGTTTATCGATTATCTATACTCAAAGTTTATTTATAGATGCTACGTTTGCAGCTATGTGTAATTGTTGACATTATTGATATTTGAAATAATTACTCAGCCATTTTAGAAGCGAAGTCACTTGTCTGATTTAGATCGAAATATTCAAAATCCTGGTTTAGGGCAGCTTTTAGATAAGCAACCCGTATTCTTAGTACCTGTCAATTAGAGATATTTAATTATAAATGTTATTATTGCATACGGATATATGTAACATACGTTGCAAACTTAAAGAATACAGATACAGTCAGAACCGAATATAACGACAATGAAGGGACCATATAAATTCGGACGTTGTAGCCGATAGTTGTTATAAGCAATATATAAGGACATAATAGAGTCGTATGTCAAGTTTTACATTTTTAAATATATTATATGCAATATGGGTATAGCTATATATACTTATACTTGTTTCAAAATAAAATGCGAAAAAATATTGTGATAAATCTACACTACAGCTTATAGATCATTCAATGTGACACAACCCTTTAGAATTTCACTATTTAACTCACCATTGTGTAATCTCATATAAGATGTGTGATTTATCATCAATATTGAACACCAAAACAAATACGCGACATATTTTATTGTATAATAAATTAAACGGCCTTCAATAATTATTGCTATTGTATTAGTAGAGCAATAATAAAATTATTGTACTCAAAGGTCAGAATGTCTTTATCAAAAGAATAATCGCATATTTTTGAGATAAGATACATTTTGCTTCTTGCCATGCTGTCATAGAATATTGATGATCTTATTAAAATTTCAAAGACAGTTTTCGGGATATAAAGATGTTCTTTTATTAGTTCGCAATTGCTTAAAAATAACTTTACTTAACTTTACTTTACAGTAACTTCCTAGATCTAAGTCTAAGTGTAACTTCTATATATTATATTTTTATGTATACTTTTTAACAAAAACAAGGAATGTAATTAAAATAAAATTACACTAACTAACCTATTTCTAACTAAACTAACATTTAATGCCACTCCAATTAAGACAATTTATTCTTGATAGTTGCGGTACTATCGTTTTTTTTATATATATTATCTTAATTTTTTTAATACATTGTTATTAGATTGCAGTACTGATAATGTAATCAAGCGTAGGTATCGTACGTGTCTTTTCGTCATCTAAATATATGCCTGGAAATATAAGAGGCATATAATATGTCCCTGAAATCCTGATAACATTCGAGTATGAGAGTAATAAACAATATTTAATGAGGCTAAACAAGTGCTAGTCGTACTCCTTTTACATATAAAACATAAATGTATTCTGTTGAAAAATGCTAAAAAGCTTATCAGTAAATAAGAGTGCGTACGTACTGGAGGCGTAACTGTAAGGCCGTATGCTCATTTTTCGGGCGCGGGTCGCAAACATCCATATGTAAATTGGCTTATTCTTACTTTTGTTTCTTCGAAAACCTTCGGATGGATTACAGTCGCTTACACAACGCTTTCTGCTAGAAAATTAGAGATGGCTAAAAAAAAAAGAAGTATTTTTATTAATAAATGCAGATAAATAGACATAGTTTCAAATGGTGTTTAAACCATTAAGCCTATTATAATTAGCTAATTAGAGTAAAGTTTTATTCCTATTAATTTACGATTACAGCGCTTTAAAGTAACCTAACTAACACTTACAGCAATGACACACACATAAAAATTTCTTCTAGAAGAATTTTATTTAGGTTGCTGTAGACACTAAGGTTTAGAAAGTTTATAATCTCAGAACGATCAAAAGAAGAATATAAGAATATGACATACAATATAAACCAATGACGTATACTACTGTATATAAAACATATCCAAAAAATTAAAAAACGGCTTAAAATTTTGGTTAGCGACAAGTCGATAGAACTTTTTAACTTGGCCGGGTAACAGTCTAATAGTAACAAAGAAGAAGATATTTATTTTGAAGGCTATTAATAACAATTTTGTTACGATTCCACTGTTAAGCCGTAACGTCGGATTCTAGTTTTGCTTAATTACTAGTGGATAGTGGAATAACATTGGGTTACAATGCGTGGTTGCGTTTGAGTTTGCAATAAAAATATTTTAAACCAAGTCGATTGTCTAATTCGTCCTGCAATCGATGTAAAATGATTATCATATTAATAATTATTACTTTTTTTTAATAACAAAGCTATAGGTATTTATACTTATTAAATATTTCTTTTAAAATAAATACCAATAATAAAGCCATTCACGCCAGTTAACAGGGACAACCCAAACGAGGGAACATACACTAAGGATTTTTAGTTTAGTTCTCTATACGTTAAGTTTCTGGATCCAACCTTAAGTCCAAACATGGATTCGATGAAATCTATTTATTAACGGTCATTCCTATATTTCAGGTACAGTTTATCCTGGTGTTATCAAATCTTCATTACCAACAAAAGCTAACGCCGTGCCCCATACCTTCCATGTTCCACTACTTCTGTCTCTCTAGTATAAGTTCTTTCTTCTTCCTATTCATGAATTTCTACTTTCGCAACTATAGAAATAAACCAAAGAAAGAAGAGACTGAAAATATTAGTGAGAAGATGAATACTTTTGAAATGCAGAAAATCAATTGAAAATGCTGAGTACCAAACTAGTGCTCGCGGCTTAGATTCCTCTTATGAACGTGAGCAGTACTTTTTCTAGATTAAAAGTACACTTTGTACCTTTTTTATTACCCTGAAACGTGCTTGCAGCGTGAAAGTCAAGAACAAATAAGCATTAGCGTTTATAATATATACTTGTCATAAAAGTACTGAGCGGAATTTTAGTAGTTTTTATGTTATACTTGAGATAACTTTATGTGTGGCTGAGTATTTATAAATTTCAGGGATGGACTCTAATATATACGTAAGTGTTGCTGAAGTTACGGTGGTGCTTATTTCTATATCGCTATCCTGACACCAAGTATTTGAGGATAGAGTAGTAGGATAGGCTTAGTCTAGAATTGAATTTAGTTCTTCTCTAGTCGAGAATTCGATTGCATTGCCACCAACGGAGGTATATAATGTGTTATTTATCACTAAAATATCAAAGGACCAGTGATACAAGAATTTGTTTGAAATACAGTTTGACTTAACTAAAGATTGGTTGAAATTCGGCCACAATTTACTTTTACAAAGACATTGTTATATTTAAAATATATATGTCGCCACGACTACGCTTTGACACCACCTTATACTTAAATGTTTAGATGGGTATAAATCATTTAGCATACCCTCCTGTATATCTACACTAATAAGAAGGGCTTGTTTCTTTATTTGGTCGAACGCGCATATATATCTCAGGAACTACTGGTTTCATTTGAAAAATTCTTTCAGTATTAGATAGTCCATTTATCGAGGAAGGTAAAATTGAATCCTACATTATCCTTGATGATATTTTTCTACCTTTTTTTACGCGGACGAACTTGCGGGCACAGCTAGTAATCTATAATTGAGCCAAATTTCGTACAACCCAGTGTTCGCACAATTTTCCTTAAATGATACCGACAGTTTTTCCTTCATTGTTAATATTTAAATAAGTAGCATAGTTCAAGGATAAAAAGATAATATGCTTACCTTTAGCGACCAATATCTACGATTATATCTAGCCAGTGCAGAAAATGATAGTGGCGCAAGCGGCTCCAGCTCTTAAATGTCTCAAAAATACTTATAAATATATAATGAAAGCAAGTTTTTTATTTTTAATTATATCTTATTACCCGTCCCTCTTCCCCCAGTCCTGAGCCCAACTAAGGCAAGCCGTTTGCTGTTTCGCAACCTTTAAAAAACTGTCGCTGTCACAACTATACCATTGATGCCAGGAAGAGTTAATTAAGGTAGGCAAAGTGCGAGTTAATGTTTTAGGTTATTTACATAAAAGATTTACGTGATGGTAAACCGTACCTATCCTCTAACTATTCATTCATGGCGGGGTGTTTATAACGTGTTATATATGCTCATCATAATGAATGCTCAAGGTTTTCACAAAGCAACGCGCTAATGTCAAGGAGACGTCTGTTTACACTCGTCCATGTCCATCCGTTACGAGATGGATTAACAAAAATAGGAAATATTCAAATTGTCATATTATACAACGTCCTTAATCCATCCTCATTTATAAGTATAAGTTCCGTTTACCATCAGAAACTGTTCCTAGTTTATGACTCGTAAGCAAAATTTATGCATTTTTGCAGGAGTGATCTCTTGGCGTGAAGTCAATGCTTCTTCTTCTGTAAATGTGTGAGTGGAGAGGTCACCTGTGACGGTTGGCCTTCAGCTTTATAAATCATTCCTTGTATCGGAGAGTTCATGGACTGGCTTTCGCGCATTCTAGTCGTATTAGGACGGCGCTTATTGGAGAGGTGATGTCGGCGTGCGGCCTGGTACTTTGTACCGTCGTTCCCCATCACAATCGTCCCTCCCTACTCCCTTGTTGCGCGCATACCATAATTTATTTGTTTTCTTGCACCAATCAATTTTTATATTTCCCATCTGTCGTGTGCCGTGTGGGTTACCTTTTTTAATGTTTCTAACATGAATAGAAAAATTAATATTACAAAGACTCAAACAATATCGATAATACATAGGTACATAAAAACGCTTTCGTCACGCTATAACTTGTGGACGGCTGGATTTTCTTTAAATTATTTAAAAAAAGCAATTTTACTCTACAAGTTTTTATTATATATACACCAATATAATATGTCTTAATATTTCCTAAAAGTTACCATCAAGTCCTGAAACATAACCAAAATTCCAATCAATCGATTCACAAGTAATTTCAACCGACTTCAAAAAAGGAGGACGTTCTCAAATTCGACTGTATTTTTTTGTTTGTTGCCTCAGAACTTACGACTGGGTGAACCGATTTTGATGATTCTCTTTATATTTGTAGTTGGTGCTTCCCGCGCGGTCCTGTTTAATTTTGGTCCTGTTATGAAAATTTATAGTCGGTTTATTAAAAAAAAAAAGTAATGCAGCATGTAGCCTAAGATAATATATAGCCTACACATAGCGCGTAACATATATTATATTACTACCTAGCTGTGCCAGCGACTTCGCCCGCGTAAACATGGCGAGAGTATCCCAAACCGCTACCAAGACAGCCGCAAAGGGATACAAGATATTGCCTAAAAAAATTATGAAATTAATCTTCATAATAAGGGTATGTTCTCATATACACTGCGAGCACTGCTCAGTGCTCACACTGGTGATAAAATCGTCCCGGTATACGCTGCCAGTATACGGTCGCAATACCCTATAGAAATATATGACGGCATAAATAGTCGCCGTTTTTGTACCGTGAGCACTGGCGCTTTCGAGCTATATTGCTCTGAATACTTTGATCAAGTGATCAATCAAAAGCAGAGTGGCTCTTGTTAAAAAAATTTACAGTTAAATTTAACAATTTAACAGTATTATATTATTAAAAGATTTTGGTTGACGACAAATTGTGGGTTTGTAAAATCGTGGTTTTGTAAGATTGAAAATGGAAAATTGAATGGACATGTTAGTACTGGACCGCTTTCCGTTTTAAGCTGTGATCAGTATTGCAAACGAAAAAGGAAAACTTTTATAGTATACAAAATTGACGCCACAGCTTACAGGGCTCGCAGTATATATCGGAACATACATTAAATGGTTGCATCAGATATCACTATAGATGCGGAAAAAAAATGAATGAAGATGAATGCTGTTGAAATAATAAAATAAAAAAGGAAATGTGATTTATGCAACTATATATTTTTGTCACACCATCAATGTATTCGTTTTAATGTATTTCAATTCATCGCGTTAAATTTGTACTAAAGGAAGGTTTATTTAGTCACCTTTTATCACGTGACCGTTTAAGTAACCGTATTCTTTGTCGTGGATGGATATAACTTTCTTGCAAGCTGAAGCTGTTTTTCTGTCCGCGCAGTCGTATAATGGTAAAAACCTGAAACATACAAACTTCAGAGTTTTAGAAGTGCAACTTCGTTAAAGGCTTATTGTGTGTAAGATTCAATCCTAGAAGTTACCTTCGAAAAATAGTTCTTACCATTTCTCGACATGCGCCCATTCCACTAAATGTGACAGCATCGGTGTACCCGTTGATACTGGAAAATCTACTTTGGGGTAAAGTGCGGCGATATTTGGGTTATATCCTTCCATGTAGAGACTGCAAACAGTGTAAAATATATTAAATATTATAATTCTGATTAAAAAAAATACATTCTCTATGGTCCCACATACATTACACTCTCACATCCAGGTTTCTTAACTATGCCACGGCTGTTTGTGTTAATCGGAGCCAGACAAAGTGAGCTTTGTTGTGTTGTGTGTTATGTGTTTGTACATTTTTGCCCTTGAAGACTACAAAGTATTACAAAACTTTGCGCATCTACACAAAGTCCCCGGCCACACTACATAATCATCGAAATGATCATTCAAATGAAGCCATGTCTGGCTCCGGCATAATACAAAACTAATAAGGCTTAGTTAAAGAGGATAATATACAAGATGCCACGAAGGTTCTCTAATAGGTAAGTTAATAAATATAATATATCAAAATTTGAGAAGAGGTCGTGGCCTGATCAGTGGTCGGCATTTGAGTCGATCGCTAGGTTAAGTAGCTCTTGTTGCGACCGGATGATAGATGGATGATGAAGCACTGGTTATATTTGATATCCGACCTTCTCCGTGTTTCGGAAGGCACGTAAAACAGTGGGACCCGACTAATGTCACTGAGTGATATTAACAGTGAGGTTGTAGAGATTGTGGAGGTTTCGAGGATGACGTCGGACGGCAGTCAGTAATCTTTACTTGGCCCACAGTCAACTCCTCTGTTATCTAAGCGGACCCAGGAATAACGGTAGATAGAAGAAGATTTACACTATCTCGAGAGGAGGTGATAGTCGGTATCAGTGGTCGGCATTGAGACGATTTCTAGGTTAAGCAATTTTTCGAGAGACAGGGTGATAAATGGGCGACCCATTCAAACACTGGATTTTTAGTATCTGACCTCCTCCGTGTTTCGGTAGACGCATAAAACGGTAGGTCACAGTTAATGTAACTGAGTTATGTTAGTCGTGAGATTGTAGAGATTTCCATGGTTCTAGGGATGACGTCAGACGGCAGTCGGTCATCTCAACTCGCCCCACAGCCACATCCTCTACAATTTTCACCCAGAAATCAAAGTGGCTGGCTGGCACCTACCAGGGTCCGCGTAAATTCCCGACCGGTACGCTACATAGATGAAATCCAGCAGTATTAAGGGTCAATGATAAAAGATTATTCGCGCGTCGAACCTCAACTTCATTAGCCCTCGTCTGGAAATTGTAGTACAAACAAGGCGAGGCTAAAATCCAGCAGCGGGATACTTAGGGCCTAGCACGTACTTATCGAACCGTTCGAGTTGACGATTCGACTTTGAAAACATTCGTACAAGGCCCACATCGGACCCTCCTTAGTTTGAAAGCGGATTGCATCAGCATTGAATAAAAGCGTGACACGACAACGACTCGCCTCCTGTGGGCCTAAAATGAATATTTTCATACTAAATACAGTCGAATCTTAGAATTCGAACGGTTCGAAAAGTTTGTGATAGGGCCTCTGTTATGTGTAAGCGTGTAACGGCCGATCGGGCCAATGCGGCAGTCGTGCAATAAACGCAGTTCCGTGTACACTTTGTGATTTATTCTCGACTCTTTTAAGGTAGTAGATGATAAAAATTCCTTACTTTTTCTCTACGTTCCAAGTCACATTTCCTCACAGACATTTCGGTATCATCGTCAATGTAGTTTTCTTTTTGGAACAGTGTGTTTATTGGTACTTCTTTTTGCTGCGACATCTTGTCCGTTATATTGATATAAAATTAAATGACAGATTGATAGAACATTAAATTATACAGCATTAGAATATAACGGTGTTACATTTTGCGTGACATTTTTCGTATTACGAGCAACTGAATATTGTAAAAATTTAACATATGACACAATAAGACAACGTTCGACATGTAATTTATATTAGGTATGTTTCCAAATAAACGATATATTCTTTGATGCCGGAGCCAGACGTAGCTCAAGTAAATTTTTGTACTTGAAGACTACAAAGTTCTATAAAACTTTGCACACCTACACAAAGTCCCCAGTCACAACACATGATCATTGAAATGATCATTAAAATGAAGCTATGTCCGGCTCCAGCATGAAGGTTTACAGATTAATTGTGATCTTGACATAGATTAGTGTTTTTGTATCTATGACAAGAAAGAAGCTTCTAAAGTATGGAACGTAGTAGGAAGGAGAACCACCTCAATGTATAAAAAAATGTCCGTCGATAGGGAGCAAAATAAGGTGGCGCCATAGGAGCATATGGAAGGATTTTAAAAATTGCGCCATGAATCATTAGAGTAAGACACGAAACTAATAAAGGAAAGATCTTCCGACTACGTAAATAGTTTATACTGCATATTTCTCAACTACACAAGTCACGATATATATAAAATTTTTCAACCCTTCACTTCTCTTTTTACAACCGCTAAATTTATATGATTTCCATTCCATACGATTTGGATTTCCATCCGATATCGTGTCAAATTTAACATATTGGAGCTGCAGTAATTAAAAAAAATATTTTCATTACAACGCCATCTATGAATAATACTCAGAATCATATTTTATACTATCCAATGGCGACATCTCTGCACGGTTATAAAAACTAATTCGCGGAGAAAAGCCGAGAACCTTTTCAACAATAACAATAGTAACCTGTTACCCTTCATAAAAAATAGATGGCGCTTATTTTTGCTTGTAGCATGTAGTATACATATGTATGTATATGGTAATTTAACAAATTGAAAAAACTACGTTTACAAATTAATAAAATGGCCAAGAGCGTGTCAAGATACGCTTATATGTGTTCCGTATGTGATACGTGATAAAGATAGTTGTTAAAGAACTTCTGTAATAGACAATAAACTTATTACAGAAACAGACTAAAAAAGTATCATATGAGACCTAGCTTGTAAAATTTGAATTGAAGATACCTTTTGATTAACGTTTTTAATCCAAACGATATAACTATATTTGTCAGTTAACTTAATGTATTCACGAGGCCCTAATATTACAGCTTTGAGGCATGGGTTCGAATACCACGTGGGCATTTTTAGTTAGCTTTATCTTTTTACAAGCTATTATTTAGTTTCACCGATGTTGGTAATCAAAACTGGCAAGCTAAATTAGTCCCACTTCCCGATATGCTATTGAGCTGAAATTTTACACTAGTATGTATATCCCGTGACAATGCAATATTATGGTGACATAGAGTTGTTCTGATGATGGAGCTGGAAGCGGACTTTAGGAACTCTGATACAAAACGTCATAACCGCATCGACTTTGAGTTTGTTTGATTCGTCTTGACGAGAACTTTGTATTAAGGGGGCGTTCAAGTATTACGTAATACAATTTTTGAAGATTTTTAGACCCCCCCCCCCCCCCCCCCCCCCCCCCCCCCACCCCGCCCCCCCCCCCCCTCGCAAATACACACGCACATAAGACTCCATTACTTATGTCAAACAATATCGAACAATAAAATACCGAAACTGAAAAACAAGTACCATCAGTATGTATTATTAAAGATGTCGTTATACCATTGGTAGCCCTATCAATGACTCCGTCTAAATTTTTCCTTTTATTTTCTTTCTTTATCACGTGACTCACGTAACACGACCTTTAATTCTGGTTCACTTTTTCTTTCCAATATCCATTCGCCGCTGTCAACAAAAGCCTCTCATTTGACAATGTCCGTAAAAAATTATCTTATACAGCTGGACAATTTTTTCAGCTGTTCTCCCATATGAGACACTTCTCCTTTTTTCTATTCTACATAGTTTAAATAAACCTTAATTGGGGCGCCGGCTTTAAATTTGGAAAGGTTACGCTACTTAAAATATAATACTTGTTAACATTCGAAACGATTAAAAACGAAGCGTGTCTTTGTAAAAGACAAATTGTACTGTAAAGTATTTTAATAAAATCTATATTTTTTTTATATAACGCCGGAGCCAGACATAGCTTCATTTAAATGATCATGTAGTGTGACCAGGGACTTTGTGGAGTTGCGTAAATTTTGTAGTACTTTATAGTTTCAAGGACAAAACTGTACAAAACTTTGAGCTATGTCGGCCTCCGACATAATAGTGAGTAACACGTAAAAGTTCACAGTACAGTCGCTCGCCGACGTCCGACCAGTGCGGACGTCTGCTTCCATGAGCTTGAGTGCCACGCTCGCTCCGCCCGATCCGCGCTCATTCTGCTAAAACTAAAAAACGGCTGAACCATTATGAATCCTGTTTTTTTCTTTTGTTGTAGTCCCATTATATCCGGAAAGGGAACGACAACGGGAACGGGATTGGGATCGGGAACGGGATCGGCAGTGGGACCGGGAACGGGAACGGGAAAGGTAAAGGGTAAGGAAGTAAGTAACCCAATCTTTGTACAGGATATCTGCCGGGTCCGCTAGTAAATAAATAAATAAACACTAGAAAGTAAAATTAACTGACGTCGGTAGTTTTAGCTTTTAATATTCAATAATACTAAAGCGGTAGAACAGTTCCAAAGAAACATTACACAACAACATTGATAATTAAGCGAGAATTAAACATAAGCTTAGCCCACAAACTGCATACAAGCTCTCATTTCTATCCAAGTTTCCCAATTTCGGGGTCTAGATTACATACTCGAAGTTATATTGTTTCTAACTTGATACTTCATTTGAGCAAACTGCCCACTGGCGAAATTGAAATGGATGCAACTATTCAAATTCAAATGATATATTATTAAAGTAGATTTTTACAAGCTGTTTTATTTAGAGCCTCAATAGGTCAACGGTATAAGGTATGGACTGAAATCCGCAAGGTACCCGGTTCAAACCCCACTGCCGTTGGGATTTTGTCGCACCCACTCCTAATACAAGCTTTTAATTTAAACTTAGTTGGAGGGGAAAACGGGAATATTACACATACCTAAAAAGGTATTCCTAATATTCTTTTAAAGAAGGCGCTGATCAATCTTCATACAAATTTAAGTAAACTTTACCAACGCGTAAAAGTTAGAAAACTCGCACTAAGCACTCTGTAGGCCGAACAACTGAGGACACACTTGATAATCAACAGCCGACGGAAGAAGTCAAAGTGGAAGGACTACTGCGAATTTATATGATAATTTTATGGTGATTCTAAGTATAATTGTCGTTAATTACTTGGCATCGATATCTATATATGTTGTATAATTGCTCTCTAAGATATGTTTAAATAAATAGATTGTGTTAACCATGATTTTATTTCAATATATATATTGAACAATAAAAAGAATGCTAATAAAAATATAACGATTTTGAAGCGGTCTGTATCTTTGCGGTCTTTGGTGGTCATTACGTTTACTCTAGACTACACTACTACATAATTATTTATTTTTTGTTTTGATAAACATTTGTAGTGTTTTATTACACTTAGGTATTTAAGATAGATGGTATCTGTGAAGAATGTGCAGTGCCCAGACAAGCCGTATAGGCTTAAAGGCGCGAAGAAGTTTAATTTAAGTACTTTACTGTAAATCGATGAATAAATAATAATAAATTTAAAAAAATCTAAAATCTACTTAACTCGGCGATTGACTCAAATGTCGGCCACTGATTAAGCAAACACCTCCTCAAGTAAGGTGACAAACAAGAATAGCCGTCTAACTGACCGTCAGCATTAGCAATGGAGGAATTATTTGGAGTAACACTGGCAGCTGAATTTTACAACAATCTGGACGTTATTACCAACCCTCTTATATATATTTTAAAATCACACAGATGGTTTAAATCGTTAATCGACTAGCGGTCATCTAATGGATGAATATGAGTTACATATTCTTGAAATTTATTACATCATAATTTTGTAGAATTATGATGAATATCAACGAAAATATTTTAAATATTTCACTTATTACTAATATCATCGTTTTCGAACATATTTATTTCTCTTATGGTTTTATTAACTTCGGTTAAGCAGTGTTATCAGAATCTTTTACGATAAACCATTCCCTGCCGAACGGCAGACGCCTGCCTCACTAAATTGGCGTCTCAATGTGTTCACAATGACGCGTGTTTTCTCTACTCGGAGCTTCCCTAACAATTGATCAATTGTACAGATGATTAAAACGCCGATACTCGTTGCCAAAAGAAACGGAACTACTTCGAGGCTGTCAGTTTGTTATTGTAATTTTTATCTTTTCGTTTGTGAATTAATTAGTAAAACTTAAAATAACGTTTGTTAATCGTTTATATACGTGGAAAGGCACACCAAGGTGGAAAGTTTCAGCGAGAAAGGAAGTGGGAGCGAAGGTCGATATGCTCAACCACCGCAAAGGAAGATCTTCGTGTCCGGGTTAGTTGGAGTTGCCAGGGGCGGCCGCGCATCGCCAACAGTTCGTCGCAAGGTCTATATATAGTAATCGTAAGTAGAAACTTCGCTAGCGTGAGTTGGTTTGTATGGAGATTTTCAGCGTTTGTACCTTAATCGTGTCATGCATTTCGTCAATGCTAATGCAAACCGAGTTGACGCCAAGAAGGGTCCGCTCTGTAACGCGAACATTTTCATCCCAAGTAAAGTCGACGAGTCGACTTACTTCGGTTCAAAAAATTCGTGCTAGACCCTTGGGTACCAGGCGTTTATCTAATGTTCTTGAACGCAATATTGTCAGTAATACGGTAGCAAACATGTTGTAATATTTAATGCTTATTTATTAGTGTGTTTATTTCCAGCTATTACAAAGAAATGATTAATCTATTATTTATATTAAGGCTTACTTGTATTAAATAAAGGAACGAAGTAGATAGATGATAAGTGTATCTCTAATTTTATATATAGAGCTGAAGAGTGTGTTTGTTTGCTTGAACGCGCTAATCTCAGGATCTACTAGTCCGAATTAAAAAAAATATTTCACTGTTAGATAGCCGATTTATCGAGGAAGGCCAGATATCATCGCGCTAAAAATAAATCTATTTTTCATCTAACTTTTATTTCACAGATTAAGTCGCGCGCAACAACTAGTTTAGTCATAAAGTAATGGAATGTAATTGGTTTTTGCATATTTATCAGCTGTAACAAGTTGTTATTTAATTTGAATTCTAATGTGTTTCCATGTTTATAATACATTAATTTAAATGGTACGTTGCAGGAACTCGAATCGCAACTAACAGACCTTCAAGATAAGTATGAGAGGCTAGAGGAAGAATGTTGTGAGTTAGAGGAAATCGAGAATTATCCATATGTATGTATTTACATATTTAAAAAAAATATTGTGTATAACAGGCGGCTGTTACCTATAACACAGGCATTGAGTTGTCTACCTTAGGAGCAGACGTCCGTGTGTCATATAGTCCTATATATTATTATATTTTTAAGTTTTGTTGTGAATAATTTGTTGATTATTTATCTCCCATATAAAAATGGAAACTCATAAAATTTTCAGAAAAAATCCAGAAAATAAGATAATCGAAAGTGTTAACTTATGCCAGCACTCTTTCATACTTTTATTAATATAAAAAAACTATTTGTACACTACAATGCTTTTATTACTCAAAATAGCATATATACAATATTATTTATATCAATTAAATTCCTCATATTTCATTGATCGTCCTTCAAACCCATCTTCTCTTTGAACACCTCCATTTGGCGGGAACTTACTTATACTGGAGCCGGACATAGCTCTTAAGTGTTTTTACATTTTTGAACTTGAAGTCTACTAAATACTACAAAACTTTATGAAGTTACACAAAGTCCCCGGTCACACTATATATCATTGAAATGATCACTCAAATGAAGTTATGTCTGGCTCCGGCATTAAACGAAAGCCAAAAGGCGGCGACCAATCAAATGTCGTCTAGTGCTGCCAACAAAGGTGATGAAGTCCGCATATTATCCTCTCGTCCCAATTCTCATTAAACAAGAATATTCTAAGCGCTCATTCGCAGGAGAGCTAAAATAGCTTTGAGTTAAATTTCGGCTCCTATAACACAGGCATTAAGTTGTCTACCTTAGGAACAGGCGTCCGTGTGTCATATAGTCCTATATATTTATTTATTATTATTATTTATTTATTGCAGAGGTTCCTCTGAATGACATTGATGACGATGATGATGACACATGTGAGGTGATTCAGGTAGATGACAACAGATTCTATACTAGTTTCCACGTTTCTAAGTATGTTAACAATATTATTATTTAATATATAAGTATAAATATATGTTATTATGGCCTACCTTTATTGGACAAAATAGACGATAATATTGAAAACAGTTCAACCGACTTTTATGGAGGTTCTCAATTTGACTTTTTTTATGCTTGTTGCCGCAGAACTTTTGAGTGCATGAACCATGTGGTGCTTCCCGTGTGGTCCTATTTAATTTGGTCACAACAGTTACTGTAATCTCCCCTATAACACTGTAGATTTATTACATATTATAAGAAAATGTGTTGTAGGATTATTCTCATACAATATGCTTGTATAGAATAATATTAATGTGTTATAAGAGCACCATGTTGTAAGAGGGGTTTACAGTATTCTGATTGTATCACATAGATATTTTGACGGATTGCTTTAAATCAACTTACATTAAAAAAATCTATATTGTTCTATTTTTTGGACAATCAGACTAGTCATTAGGTCAGTGTTTTCCAATGGGGGGCGCACACACATTATACACGCTGACATGAACACAATCGTACACTAACATCTAATAAACTAACACTTAAAAAGGTACCCGGTTCTAGCCCCACCGCCGTTGGGGTTTTGTCGCCTTCACTCCTAATACAAGCTTTTAATTTAAGCTTAGTAGGAGGGGGAAAAGGGAATATTAGACATACCAAAGAAGTATTTCTAATATTAAAAAAAAAACGGATTATTTGGTAGGGTCAGATTAAGGTCTAAGGACTCTCGCAAGTTTTATTTTACGCGGACGTAGTCGCGGAAAACAGCTAGTTTATAACATACAATTGAAGGAATAACTTTTATTTTGTCTTTCTCCAACATGGCGATCTGTTAATTCCACAATGAGCCATTTTTCTGTTTCATATGATTTATCTGATGAATGTTCATTACTCTTTGTGGGACACATTAAAATAGAGTATCTCCGACCGACCCGTTGAATAGGGAATAAGTTACGTTTTGAAATAAGTTTATAAACTACCTCCTAGCCCAATTTCGCCATTTTACGTCACGAGATTTTCGAAATTTTATTTAAGGTGACCTTCAGCTTTTATATAAAATATAGATATATAATATTTCCGAACAGATACGAACTAGGGAAAACAGCGTACTCTGTGTACTACGAGACTTTTGTCAGTGAAGTTCATGACCGTCTGTAGTTATTTAAATATATGTGTAACTCCTTTTTGCCCCTTGACATAAATAAAATAGTCTCAAGAAACGTCAATAAGATCTAAAATCCATTGCATCGTGTTAAGAATTTAACACCTGCGTAGTACCGTGCGTAAAACTAAACACACGGGTGGGTATTAAGCCAGTGCTGTTATAGTTACGTAAAAAAGGACTGTTTATTTTTTTCGTGTAGTTTATATGAGTATTTATAGGTAATAAAAATGAGTGCGAGTAATAATATAGAAGTGACTAAAAAGGAATTTAATGGGGATTACAACCCTTTCGAACACCGTAATGTCAAAAAACCGAATTCGTAAGTATCCAGTTTTCTTTTATTTATTTTTTTAATCACTAAAGTTCGAATATTTGAAAAAAGTTAAATAACTATTTTAAGTTTTAGCTGCTTTTCTTACATTTAAATATCGAACGTTATTTTTTTTCTGCTGCTATTCTATACCATTTTTTTTTTTTTATTAGTATGTGTTAGTGCCATAATGTTACGACTATGCTTATATTTTATGTTTTAGTTGTATACCTTTTTATTTTTTGTCTATCTGACTGTCTAGTTAATTGTCTTGTGTGAAGTTCAAAACTGTGGCTCCGAATTTAACTGTACGTACGTTCATCCCATAAAAATTTTGACAAAATTTAAGAAACTCTAAAAATAGGCATTTAAAATAACGTATTTGTTTAAATTGCACACATCGCTTCCAGTGCTTCCAATGTTTCACAAAGCACACGAGTTTTTAAGCCACTAGTATTTCTTGTTTTCATATAATACTAATCTGACATTTTGTCGCCCGCAAATCATTTCAGAGACATCAGGTCCTTAGCCAATCTACTGAAGGCTTCCTTAGGCTCTGGCATTCTTGCTATGCTCCCCTCATTTTAGCGTTTCGTAATCCTACAAGGAACCCTTGTTTGTTGCGCTCTGTGGGCCTACCACGAACGTTCTCGATAGTTTTACTTACTTTTACGATCGAAACCGAAAGTCAAATAAAACTTGAATGCTACCGTTTTACAGAACTTACTTGCTAAATATTGTTGGCAAGAATAAGATCAGAACACTCACGTATTCAATCCTGGACGTTACGGCCATGCAGGGAGTTTAAAATGGAAGCACGAACCTTCATTTAAAGTTTCGTTTCTAACGTTAAAGTAAGTACAACTATCGAGAATTTACGTGCGTCCGTTCGCAAGGTAGTCCCCCCCTAGGATGCCTAAAGAACTTGAAATTTTCCAGGTTAGTAGGACATATTTTTAAAAACTCATTAGAAAAATAATTTTGAGCGGAATCGGACATCAACTTTTGAAATCGTTTAATAAATAACTATATTGTGTATCAGGTATGGAATTCTTCTTTATAATCATGTGTTAATACTCTCTTGGCCATTTTATTTTATTTTGAAGCGAAACTTCTTTACGCATAAAGCTTAGTAGGAGGGGAAAAAGGCAATATTAGACATACCTAATGAGTATTTCTAATATTCTTTATAAAAAAAACATTTTTGAGCTGGAAAAACTGTTAAACTCGCCACAATGTTACCATATCGACACCGTCCGCAGCCTCTGTGTGTTCAAGTGTTCACTTCTATAGGCACTCCAGACCGGATGAAGTTTTTTTTTAAAATAGAGTATAAATCTTATAACGGGCATGCTTACATAGTATATATGTGATTTCTTTACGCAATTTAAGGTATATGTTCATATACAGCTTCAGGCGAAGACCGAGGAAAGTTCTGCAATATGTAACACGTTTCAGATTGGGAATCTCTATAATTTCACAACTTAATATCACTCAGTGGCACTAATATAGACCTGTTTTACGTGCCTTCCGGAACCCGGAGGTGGTCGGATATATGAGAAATAAGATTTAGAATCGGTCACTCATCTATCACCCGGCCGCAGTAAAAACTGCTTAACCTATCGATCGAAAACTATAACTACTCGGGTTTGCGCAAGCCACGCCCCCTTCGAGTGATTCAACAGAAAGTTTTTTTTTTTTTGGAAAAATTCGGACACTCACAGGATAGATTATCGAATCCTAATCTACCGGCAATACAATGCAATTTCGACTCTTGAATGACACTTAATTATATTTTTAGAAGGCTTAAAAAGCTCCACCTAAAAAGTAGTTGTGAACTAGACTCTCAGATGATTAGATAATTATAAGGTTAGATTTTCATCTTATAGAACCTAGCGTGACAGCAATTATTAGTTCATTTCCACATAGCATTCCATCAATACATATTATGGTGCAGGAAAAAAGTACTAAATTTATATGACAAAAAAACTTCAATCTTACAGACATTGAACCCTCTGGCATAATTGGTTAAACGTCGGGACGCGTTTCCCAGAATACGCAATTTCACATAACGCAGAGGAAACGTTTTGGCATTCTGTTCAATTTCTTCTTAAGTGCAGGTCAACACCTTAAAATAAAAAACTAATTGAAAGAGATTATTGAATAGTACTGTAATGGTCATTACAAGCGGGCAATGCAGTTCTTTGAGTAATTGCAAAATCATTTAAGCAGTCATTAAATACGTCAAGGAAACCTGTACGCATCAAAACGCAGGTGCGGGCCAGACCTCCGCTTATGGTGTTTCAATTAAATAGCTTTTGAACGAAGAAGGCGGTCGTTAAACTCGGACACGGCTCCGCTTGGCACTAGAAACGCTTACAGACGTCATTGACGCATGTGTCTCTGTGTATGTCACTGACACACTAGTCTATCACCGCAATTTTTCTTCTGGAAGAAACGAAAGTTCCTTAGTTTTCACAATTTTCCTATTCTAAAATTATTTCGATATAAAACATACCCTCCGTGCGATAAAAAGTGCCGGACGGACCTCCGCTTACGATGTTTCAATTAAATAGCTTATGACCGAAGAAGACGGTCGTTAAACTCGGACACAGCTCTGCTTGGCACTAAAAACGCTCGCTGACCTCATCGACGCATGTCTCTCTGCGTAATTCATTGGCCCACTGTTGTCTTGAACTTTTACTCTGAAACAAACAACAATGCTATAATTATCTCAGTATTCCAATTTTTCTGAGATACCTCTAAACGTATGTAGTTATATATTGAACTAATATACATGTGTGACGAAGAGGAACAACTTGGCTGTAAATCCTACGTCAATGACTTTGAAAAATGATCGTCTAATCAGAGCCAGATTGCCGAGGAGACAAATTACCTTAGTGATTGCCGTCGGTCGAGAAACAATTCCACTTTAGGAAGAGGAACTCTAAATATTTTCGGGCTAAAAAGTACCAGGTATGCGGTAAAAAGTGCCGGCCGGACCTCCGTTTATGGTGGTTCAATTAAATCGCTTTTGACCGAAGAAGGCGGTCGTTAAACTCGGACACGGCTCGACTTGGCACTAGAAACGCTCGCAGACGTCATCGACGCGTGTTACTTTGCGTAAATCATTGACATACTAGTTGCGAACCTGTACACGCAGCTTAAGAAATACAATTGTAGTAATAATGCCAGGATTGTTTTCGCAAGGGAGACGTAAATATTTCCGGTATAAAAAGTAGCCTCTGGTGTACGTGACCAATCAAATATTAAAGCGTTGTTACAATTTTTTAAAACTTGCGTTAAGGCATGTCCACGAAGATAGCTCAGGAAGTATGGGGTTTGAAGTCACCACCTTACATATTTCAGTCCGAACTTCTACTATAATGATCACTGTATGTAAGATATAAATTTTATGTAAGCACTTAATAAAATGTTGCGTACAGGAAAGGGAAATATATACCTTTTTTGGCAACGCTTATAATTCACCATAACCATGTGAACTTTGGTTTACGGTACGGGAACAAGAAAGAAACTGTCGAACAAGCAATAAGTTAACGATAAGCGAAATTTCGTGCCAGTGCCAAAACAAGTTTGCGAACAGGTTCCTTCGGCTATACAATTATGTTGACGAAACAACGGCTTCAAATTAAATATACTTTACGGTACATATGAATATAATTCGCAGTATGTGAGTTAACGTTTAAACTGGTTCTAGTTAAAATTGATTGCTTATAACGTAGTGTAAAACTGCTGTTATGTTTCAACTGGGTGATGCTTGACTTTAGCGGCTCGAAAATTTATAAAATTTTTGAACATTACATTTTCATGCTAACATTTTAATTCATATATAATAACCGAACCTATTTACTGTACCGCAACACTTTATATAATATGTAATCTGTAATAAATCCTTATATTACCTATTCTAAAAACTTTGTACATTAAAAAGATTATAACATTCGAGATTTACTCATCGTAGTTTTAGCTCAATTACATAATGTTATATATTGACTAGCGGTTAGTAGCGATTTAAGGAATTATTAAAAATTAATTTTAAAAAAAATATTAAAAAAAATTGTCAATGACTTGAATAGACAAAGGCATAATGCCTTTGTCTATTCATTATCATTTCAGTCTGGTTGCGTCCACTGCTGAACGTAGGCCTCCTCCATCAATTTCCACGAACAGCGGTGGTGCCGCTTGTATCTCACGGGCATCGCCAAGAGCGTGTCAAGACACACATAGAAGGGTTCCGTATCTGATACGCTTTAAACGTATTTGTTAAATAAGTTTAAAAATAAAATTTCATTAAAAATAATTTTCCTAATGAGCGTGTTCTATCAGCATGGAAAATTTTAAGTTTCTACATATAATAGTTTAGAAATGCTAGGGGGGGACCACCTTATGGGCAGACAGACGGACGGACAGAGTGAAATTATATGGGCTTTTAGTACTACGGATCCCTAAAAACTTACCAATTATAGTGGAATAGGAGTCCACTTCCCAGATGAGAGTGAAACTCGTGGATGTGGCCTTATTTAAGGCAGGTTCCACCTTAAAGGACGCCGTGTTTGGTACTCCTGAAAAAAAACATCATTTGTCACAAATACTTGAACCTTAATTAATCTTGAATTTGATGCTTAAAAAGCAAATAGGTTATAGAAAATTATTTTAAGAGTATAAACGGATATACGGTATTTTTTTCTTTTCGAGGCCCTCGTTTTAGGGTGCCCTGGATCCCCGGACCTTGTGTGCCCTTGGTATGTTAAATTTGGTACTAGCCCTTTTTGAAAAACGAACTATTCTATTGTTTTGGATAATCGTTTATAATCATACGTGTGTGTGTGTATGGTTACAAGTAATAAAACCGGATCAGGGTCGAATATTTCACCTGTCAGCTTGAAGGCCACGTCGGCCATTCCGAGCTTGTTCTCGGCCCTGAAGGTGTAGTTTCCGAAGTCAGTTTTCCGCACCGAGCGGAATATCAGCTGGTGGAGGCTGTCCTGCACCATTACGATCACCCTGGAATTGGAAATACAATTCCAACTAATATACTGTATATACTCTACGTCTAAATATACTCTGTGTATAAAATATATAATCAGTATAAAACAAAGTCGCATCTCGCTCTTGGATACGCTTGGATCTTTTAAACTACGCAACATATTTTAATACAGTATTTATCGATACAGACTCGTTCATGAGGAATACCTATAAACATATACATGTGCCTATATTAAACACGTGTGAAGCCGGGGCGAGTTGCTAGCAAGATATAAAAATATCAAGAAATACATCAAATTTGTAAGTAGACAATTCATAGAATAAAGATGTAATCTACGAGAAGTTTAAAAGAAAGAAAACAGTTTTACTCAGACATTAGTAATTTGAAATTCACTTTATGTGATATTTGAAAACTAGGAGTAGTACATTAATATATATAATAATTTAATGGACAATGTTCTCGAATCATGGATCTACATATTCCTCAACAACATGGAGACTACGTAAAGGAGTAACATGTCTTTATATTAAAAATGTCCGTAGAATAACATAAATGAGGAGGCGCCGCATCAGCATCATGGTAAATTTGTCAATTTATTGCTACCTTCATACAATGTCGCGGCGTTCTGGAAGTTTTTTGGTCAATTTACATATTGTTATTTATTTGTTACAAGGGGGCAAACGAGCAGGCAGCAGGCACCGAAGTGACTACCGGCGCCCATGGACATCTGCACGACCAGAAGGCCAGCAGATGCGCTGCCGGCCCCTAATGACGAGTTTAGGCCAACTGACCCGTCAGATAACGTTCTGCCCGAACGTTAACCTACTTACTACTTCTATTATTTTTATGATACAAGAGGCAGTATATCTATGTACAGTCGGACATTCGATCGACTTCAAATATAGAGTGCTTTCAAGTAAATTTGTATGGGGCTGCTTTTATTTAAAATGTATAGAGTGTTTCTGAATAAATTTTTATGGAGTTTCCCTTCAAACGAAGTCCTATTGTATTGGCTTTAATAGAAGGAAATTTATCTTTAAGTCACACCTTGTCTTGGGGCTACCCCATCTCCTATGTACATATGTACAATCGGACATTCGATTGAGTCCCGATATAGAGTGATTTCAAGTAAATTTGTACGGAGTTGCTTTTCTTTAAAATGTATAGAGTGCTTCTGAGTAAACTTTTATGGACTCTCCCTTCAAATGGAATCCCATTGTAATGACTATATTAGAAGGAAATTTATCTTTAAGTTACTTCCTTATCTTGGAGCTACCCACTCTCCTATATAAATGTACATTCGGACACTCGATCAACTTCAGATATAGAGTGCTATCAAGTAAATTTATATGGAAAGAACTCCTTACCATAACCTCATTCATTAAAATGTATATATAAATATAGAGTCTCCATTTTAATAGAATCTCATTGTAATGACTTTATGATAATATTGGCAAGATTGTATAAACTACAACTGTTCTTACGACCAAGTAGGTCCTGATTACTAATAAAAAAATAATCGCTTTTTTATACCCAAAGAACATTTAAAGTAGCGCCGATCAAGAAATACCGGCAATTACGTATCTAACTAATCTTCACACAGAGCGTCGACGTATAATTGGGCGTAACAAATTAACGTAACATGAACACCGCTCGCAAGTTGTACCCAACTTTCAGTCGAAACCTGAGACGGCGATTCTTCCGCAGATTGTGCGCGCGGCAGCCGATATTAGCATGTGTAATGAACGGTTCGCACCGACGGTGTCACGATTGCCTCTAATTGCAATATCTAATTAAACGGTATATCATAATAGCATGTACGCTCTCCAACCCGAACGGCAAATTAAACGCATACGCTCGCTCAGTCGCTGAATAATCATTTTAATGAGCACAGCTGAACGAATTTCTGTGGCGATGCTTATTTTGTAGCGCTCCGCTAGTGACTTTTTGGGGTTCCGTAGAACTATAAGGAACCCTTCTAATTTCGCTCTGTCCGTAGGTCCGTCCGTCTGTCTGCCCGTAAGTTGTTCTCCCTCCCCTAGCATTTCCAAACTATCACACGTAGAGGCTTGAAATTTTCCATGCTGATAGAACATGCTAAAAACTCATTAGGAAAATTATTTTGAATGAAATCGGACAACATTTGAAGTTATTTAACAAATACGTTTATAGCGTATCAGATGCGGAACCCAATCCAATGTAAGCGTGTCTTGACACGCTCTTGGCCATTTTATATTTCAAAGAACAAATCGCACGCTTAATTATAAACTGACCGATTACGTTTGCGTAAATGTAAAACTTATTTGTTATCTATAATTTTCATTTGATCTGTCAATGTCTTTACATTCTATTCTATTAATTATGATTAAATTGCGAAAAAAGTAATTAGGCTAGGCTTTCTTCCTACCTGGTTCCGTTCTAATTTGGCTTTTAATTAAAAATAGAAACACACTCAAAAGAATGGACGTTGTGTATCTTGTTTGAAAGCTCTTATTCCTTTGCACAAATGAATGCAAGACGGCCTAACATTGGTTATGTGTTTGAATCGATCCTTCATCCGTTGATATATTATTGTATGATATACTACCAGACCCGACAGACGTTGTCCTGCCCGAACGTTGAGTTACTTACTACATTCTATTATCCAATAACATTGTCCCCGTTCCATAATAGTTCACTGTTTTGGTGTAAATAGCTTAAACATGATAGATAGATATATATTGCCGCGGGCTTTTTTGTAGAATTTTTTAAGATAAACATTTCCTTCATACACTATATGCATACGTGTAACTGACGGTTTTTGCAGCGTACGTCAGAATAGTTCGCAGATGGCAGAATTTTTCAGAACTATAACCATAAATGTCATGTAGATAGGATACTTACTCCACATTTATAATTACATTTTGGATAATTTACCCAATATCTTTATAATTTATAGCCTATGTGTTATTCTAATGTATAAACTAGTTTATTGTAAAGTTTTATTAAAATCCATTCAGTAGTTTTTCCGTGAAACAGCGTCAAACATACATCCATTCCGAAAGCAATGCTTTTACGTACAATTATATTTAATAGCTGACGTAAAGTTCTAAATAAATTAAAAATACAAGATTATAGCAGTAAACAAAAGATACAGCAATATTAATATCTAAAAGTTACTTAAAATAATTATTATAAGTAATTAAGAGAGCATTTTCTTTAATCTCTAATAACACCCAACGATGCGCTAACTAGAGAGGGAAGAAGACAGCTTCAGCTGAGCTGCAGAGTGTCGCCTCTTTCAGTTATTAAATTGTTTTATTATGTTAGCGTCGAATATCATTTTCATATATCACTTTTACTCGGCTTTTGGTCTTTATTAATTACAAGTTTGAAATTCACGAAGAAGCGATATAAGGAAGACGTACAAAAACAACTCTGCAAAATTTGAGTGTCAAGGGAAGCCAATGTAATGAGCAAGAATCGAAGGCAAACAAAAATCACAACGTTGCAGTATAATGAAATAGCGATAAATATCACAAACTTGTATATATATATATATCATCAGATCATGAAATAAATCTATATCTCGTAAAATAAAATATCTCGTTAAAACTTACATAGAGTATAATCCGGTCGCCGTACAGAGAGACTTTGGTACAATGACCGCTCACTACTTGTCTCTCTCGCTCGCGCACAAAAATATTGCGCTCTCGCTCACACAGGGGCGGACACCGCTGAGGGCACAGATTGTAAACCTTTTTCTTGTGTACGAGCGAAAGAGACAAGTGGTGAGGGATCAGTGTTGAACCAGTATACTGATAAACTAATATTCAAATATTTTATGAAATCCGACAGTACGTTACGAATATCTTTAATGAGGTGAGGACATATTCCTCGACAATAGAATAAATTTAGTGACTCACGTATAAAAGTCTGTTTTATTACATCTTCTTCTTCCTCTTCTTAATCGCTCCCTCACTGCTGAGGATCGTGACTCCAGAGTTTTGTTACATCACCCATTTATAAAAAAAACAATTGATAACGATTCCACAAATTTTCTAACAAAAGGTTTTCTTTTACCTCAATACGGAGTGAAGAAAAGGATGAGGCGAGTAAACAGGTGTTTTATGCGATTGTACTTCATTTTATTCGTAATACCCTTGCACTGGTGAAAACTGGAGAGCGCTGGCGCGTGAAGGGTATTGTGTTTATCACAAAGACCGACTCGGATGTAATAGACCAGCGTGTAGTACAAGAGATGATCGCAATATCTATCCTATCCGTCTTAATATATAAAGCTGAAGAGTTTGTTTGTTTGCTTGAACGCGCTAATCTCAGGAACCACTGGTCCGATTTGAAATTTCTGTTTTAGATAGTCCATTCATCAAGGTAAACTATTATAGGCTACATATCGTCACGCTAAAACTTTCACCTAATTTTACGAGGACAGACAACTAGTATATATATATATATATTTTGATTAGAGGTAGCGCCATGCTTGTAGCCGAATTGGGCCGGCGCGTCCGGGTACCAGTACCTCTTTCTCACATGAATATTTTTTTCTAACTTCGTTTAATAAATATTTCTTAATAATAAATACATAGGAATTAGTCAATTATCAAATCCTCTACCTGGTTCATGATTAATTTTAGGCTAACATTCCTTATGCATCAATGATTTCGCTTTAGGACGATAAGGAAAGTGAATTGAATAATAATAAGAAAATACTTACTTGATACATCATCACACCGCCTACAGAAGTAAAACAGTAGGTATATATACATATATATTAAACAATATACACTAAACATTTCAAGACAGTCATAAAAACAAGCAAACAGTAAAATAAAATCTTATTACAACTTTTTATAAAAAGAGAAAAAACAAATTATAATAAAAGTAACACATAATATAATCTGTGCATGAAGTGCTACGACGCAAAACGGCAGCTACTCAGTTATATTTCAGAATGACAAGCGTTCACTCCGACACTGATTTTCAGTAGCCCCGGTATGTTATCCAAGCGGCAGTAACAGTATTAATGAAAGTATACATAGCAATAACAAATTTAAATTAAGCCAAAACGTTTAGAAAGAGTAGTACTACTCAGCTATGTATGTGAACTAAGTTAATTAATAATATAAATATAAACAAAAAATTGGCCGTAAAAGGATATATAGTTCATCTTTTTAATGTAGTGGTACAAGTAATATAGTTTTATTGGACACGAATTGGCCACAAATACCGTAAAAATTTGACGACACAAATCTATTGGGATGGTGGGTATGCCCATCGTGCCCACAAGTATGTCACTGAATTTGTACAGTTATATGACCTATAGCGGACATCTTAAGAAAAATGACAATTTAAATTTATTTTATATATTAGACAACACATCATTTATTTTCCGTTTAACATACTATATGCACTAGCATGGCTCAGAAATGACTGAAAAACATGTCACAGACTTCCGTCGTCTAATTACGCATGCTAATGAGGTTTACTATTATCATCCAGACGTGTTCAGGCATGTTCAAACATGCGTCCGCACGTTGTGCCGTCTCAAACACGCCTGTCTAAAAGATTATTGAAATAAAAATAACGTGTAGAGCCTTAATAGCTAAAAATAGAAAGGGTGCACTTAGATCCTTAAGGTTCTATTCTAATTCAATCTCAAACCCTACTAAAAATAGATAGATATTATAAGGAGATTCTATAGATAGAATGATAGATTATGCAGTCTCTAAAGCACTTTCTGGAGTGGCTGATTGTTCTTAGTAAAATTGACGGCATTTGTTCTCAGGGGGAGAGAGCTTGCACCTTGGCCTGACACCATCATGAAGACGTTATGCTTTGGTCTCCTGATTGTAATGCTCAACGCTGCGATATGCGCCACGACGCAGCGTGCCGAGATTTCCTTTCATCGCTGATGTAGACAGCGACGGACGCAGAGACCGTTTTTTAGAGAAGTTATCTTACGGTTATGTGTTCGACACCACATGCCGCACAATGCTGCGTTGTGCGTTACGATCAAGATACCATACTCATAGCCTTATCACAGGAACTCGGTACAAAACCTGACGTGTATGCCCATTCAATCTAAGTAGACATACTTATTGTTATTTAATGCAGTAAGTTTAGTTATGTTCATTTAAATTAAGTTTGTAAACTTGGAGTGAATAAATGTCTAATAAATAAATAATAAATAAAAATAATCTATGAAGACCGGTAATGCAGCCCAGATTTAAAGACCAAATTGGTGTACATAAAAAGACCACGTGCTTTATAAATTTGTCAGTACTTCCCACAAAAAGTGTGGAGAATCCAAAGTACAATACAATGGTTAGGCAACATAAAGCTTGGTATTTTAAAGTGTAACCAGTTCTTTGTTACGTCAATTTGACCGATTCTCCATGGTCCAGTCAGAATGTGCTCAATTGCATCCGACTTGGTCCCTCTATTGATACTGAGCCGAACGTGAGACTACATAGATTATAAAATGAGCCATAAGGCTGATTTTATTACATACTAGCTGTACTCCGCGACTTTATCCTCGTGAAGTCAGTGATTTAGTTAAATTCTGTGAGCTTTTTTAATATAAATAAATATACAGAGGACTATATGAGACACGGACATCTGTTCCTAAGGTAGACAACTTAATGCCTGTGTTATGGGTAACAGCCGCCTGTAAGACACAAATATTTTTTATTAGAAATATATAAATACATACATATGGATAATACACCCAGACTTGGTGTGGGAATCGAACCCACGACTCCCGGAGCAGATGACAGGGTCACTGCCTAAATAAAATCACAAAAATCAGCCATCTCGGAAATGAGAGGTTACAGATATTGCCATCCTCATCCCATTCTTGAGTGCGCACTATATCGTGATCATTGGTAAGCAATCATCAACAAAATGTTGACGCGCAAAACAAGTCAACGACCCGCGCCGCGCTACCCCTGTTACGTACTTACTAATGTACGCTCTCGTCTAAGTTAATTTCATCTTGATGAAAATCAGCGAGAATCGCATGAAGGAGCAGGCCATGGGAAGTTCTAGTTTAAAATTAAAACCCTAAAATCTATTTAGTCCAATGAAATGTTACATTGTTTTGGGCTTAGTCATGCATTTGCTAGAAAAAGCGATTTTATTTTTTAGGTATCAAGTTTAAAGTTTAATTCAAGTTCATTCAGGTTCATGTCTTAAATAAAAACACAAAAATAATTCATCTCGGAAATGAGAGGTTACAGATATTGCCATCTTCATCCCATTCTTGAGCGCCCAATGTATGGTGAACATTGGGCAGCAATCGTCAACAAAATGTTGACGTGCAAAATAAGTCAACCCGCGCCGCGTTACCCCATCTTACGTACTTTTAAGTTTTATTTACATTGCCGTTTGATGTAAAAATATTGAAGAAATTTGTTTCTCATTTAAAATCGCATTGAGACAGATAGTAATAATGATAATATACAGTATTCAGTTAAAAAAATTCTACATTTCAATAAAAAGCCGACGAAAAAGTTTCACCACTGGGGAGTCTAGAAAAAAGGCGAGGAACTAAAAAGCATAAAATAAATAGTACTTTCATACGATTTAGTAGACACTTACTGATGTGCTGAAATCGGTAACAAGCCAAATAGGTTCTCCGCTAAATTGATGCAGATGGCGTGTGGTTTTATTTTTACAATTTAATATATTAATATTGCATATAATAAATAACTATTGACATTCGCACACCTTCCTCTATACAAACTACAATTACTGTGTCAAAATTCATTCTCCTCCGTTGGTACAATTTGCGTAAAGTTTTCGCTTCACGTATTAATATATAGGTATACAATGATTATTTGTTAAGAATGTCTATTGAGAAAAATAGCGTCTATTGAGAAAAAAATGAGTAGCTTAATTAGTGGTCAGCATGTCAGGCGATCGCTGGGTTAAGTAGTTCTTACCACGGCCGGCTGATAGATGGGTGACCCATTCTAACGATGTTCTTTCATACATCCGACCTACTCCGTGTTTCGGACAGTGGGTCCCGATTAATGTCACCGAGTGATATTAGTCGTGACGTAGTAGAGATTGTGGGCGTCCCAGGGATGATGTCGGACGGGACTTGTTCATCTTACCTCACCACAACTTCTGCAACTTAAACGAACCCTGGTACTAGACCGAGGTAACGCTAAGTTGAAGTAGAAGTATTTGTTAAGACTATCTACGACAATAGGGTTTTTTTTATGTTTTTATGTTACAAGGGGGGAGCGAAAGGCAGGGTCACTACCAACTGCGCCAATGGCTAATCTTAAAGTAAAGGCTTGGGTTTATTAGAAATGGGTGGGTACGAATTCAGTCCATCCCTTCAACCCTTGAGCTTCCTTTAACCCAAACGATGCTATGAGTCCACGTTCTGGGTTGGTTTTGGCGCTGATACCATGCCAGGTTCCTCCTTTTTGGTTTCTTTATTGTAATATATGATGGCATGGCGTTTGATTTTAAGAGAAGCAGTGTGGACTTGTGATTATTAATGCCTACTTTGCTTTGGCTTTTTTGTCGTGGTAGACTTTTTTGCGTTAATAGTTTTAAATTTCCATGTTCAAATTAGTTGATTAAGTTCATAATACTTTAACGAAGAATTAAGTTCTAAAACTAACTGTGCAATAGACTTATATTGAATTACAATCTCTATCTATGTATAGAATTGTATTTAATTACAATCTCTATCTATGTATAGAATTGTATTTAATTACAATCTCTATCTATTTATAGAATTGTATTTAATTACAATCTCTATCTATGTATAGAATTGTATTTAATTACACTCTCTATCTATGTATAGAATTGTATTTAATTACAATCTCTATCTATGTATAGAATTGTATTTAATTACAATCTCTATCTATGTATAGAATAGTATTTAATTACAATCTCTATTTATGTATAGAATTGTATTTAATTACAATCTCTATTTATGTATAGAATTGTATTTAATTACAATCTCTATTTATGTATAGAATTGTATTTA
>JANCMC010009603.1:9147563-9161033 GCA_024363005.1 Charaxes varanes
ATTACAATCTCTATTTATGTATAGAATTGTATTCAATTACAATCTCTTAGTCTACTTATTAATAAGTAGAAGCCTATAGTATATTTATCCATGTTTTTGACTTTTTCTGATTTCAATATCTTCTGTGGCTTTGGTCGGATTTTTAACTATATCATAACGAAGTAACAATTTTGGTACATTCTTTTACCGTTTTGCTTTCGATGTGTTTATTTATTATTGCTTTTATTTTGTTAATTAGTTGTAATCTGCAGTGTTCCGGGAAAATGAAGAAGTAGCTAACTAAGAAGACCTCCCAGACATGGTTTCAACTTAGAGCCTGTTCGTAGTCTTGGTAAAATGTTAGATTTAATTCAGTTTTCTTTATTTATATGGTTATTTATAAATGCAATGCATAATTTTTATATGTGCAACGCGATGGACCCGTTACCCGCACGGTGATCTACCAATTGCTAAGAAATTATATTAGTCACGAAATGTAGACATTTTTTTAATATTCTATATCTTCACTTGCTTATTAATAACATGACCGTCAAGTTCTAGCCAAACTTATACAAAGATTTTACGATTCAAAAATTCTATTTAAATAAAGCGTACTTTGGCTTTATGTTTGAGGCTAATCAAAAATGATATGCAACGAGCGTGAACCCAATTTTTTTTCGCTGAAAGAAATGTAGCCCCTATTATTCGTGCACAATCAGCTATCTACCAGTGAAAGTCTAGTCCAAATCGGTCCAGCCGTTTCGCTTTTTGAAGATTTTTGCGATATTTCGGAGATTATTGGGAACAGACTAAAATGTTTTAACTTGCGTTTATGCTGTAGGTGTCGTATATATAGTCAAATGCAATTTGTAAAAAAAAAACAACAATTTCGCCGTTACAGACAGCCTCTACAGTTTTATTTATGGGTCCCAGGTACTGATATGGTTACTTCCTCTGCAATGTGATGGACCCAGCACTCGCTCGGTGAATCCATGGAATGCTAAGGAATTTATCTCTCTGAGATATGAAGCTCTCTAACCTTATTTATCAGTAGGTACTCATGTAGTTAAAATTAATTACTTACTTACTTAAAGATACAAGACAAAGTGGCAAAGATGGGATGTCAAGAGTCAAGACATACTTGTATAGAAGGGTTCCATATTTGATATGTTTTAAATGTATTTGTCAAATAAAAGTTGTACAATTTCGCCCAAAAAAATTTTCATAATGAGTTTTTAGCAACCTATAAACCTAATTTAGGACCTATCAACATGGATAATTTCAAGTGTCTACTCTACATAATTATTATTTTGGATATACTAGAGAGGGGATCACCTAGCGGGCGGACAGACGAACAGACAGAGTGAAACTGTAAGGGTTCCTTGTAGGACTACAGAACAATAAAAAAAATTACAAGAAATTTCTTACAGACAATGATGCAATAATATTTAGTTTAAAATAAATAGTCTCTTGCATTTTTGATAATTAATAAAAGCAAGAAAATAACATACATGATTATTAAGTCAAAATTGTACTCACAATATTGTCTGGATCATCTAAAGAATAAACTTGGAAATTATTTGTATCTGTCTGTGCACATATTAACTTAACCTCCACAGTCCTGTCAACAGTTTACAAATAATCAATTCACAGTACATTTGTAACATAAGGTTAATAATAGATGAACCATGCCTTGCAGATTTCAGCCCACCCTTAATATCATACATGAGGCATATTAAGTTTAAAAGATATACTCATACCAGGCTTGGAAGCGACTTCATTTTATACTGTGTAATGATAGAAAATTACTTACGATGGAGAATTGGGATATATAATCGAGCTGCCATTAGAGCTAAACTTAGATTGACTTGAGTTTCCTATGAATTGATAATTACCACCGTCAATTTTGAACGTATCTTTTGTCGTTAAATCCATATGGTTAACATACCAACATAACTGAAAGAATTTTTTTCATTAAGTGGCATTAAATAAACATTAAAATTAGTCTTATCTATATAAGGATTAATCTGTAGGTATATATGACAGAAGGGTATTGCCTAATGGTCAAAATTCAGCCAGATTTAAAGCTATATACAAAATTTCAATTCTTTGTAGAACAACAATGTTAATTTGGCAATTAATATTTTTACTGTTGTCATGAGTACACACTTTGACACAATCTAATAAAAAAAGGTACACATGTAATGTGTAAATCACATAAAGAATATGGCAATGATGATTGTATGATTTTATTTTAATAATTTAATATATTATAAAAATATATATACATTCGCACACCTTCTACTATATAGACTATAATTGTGCCAAATTCTATACACAATAAAACCATACAATTTTCTTAGAATGGTACCATAAGCTTTTTGCTTCACTTATTCATATGTAGATATCACAGGAATTAAAAAATTATAACATAATGTAGTAGTAAATTATTTATTTTTAATTACTTAAAAAAATATATTATGATATAATTTTGATCATTATGTCTGCTTATGCATTAAAATTCTTAAAAACTAAATGACTTAACCCTTAACAAATATAGTTTACACCTATTCTGATGTCTTCTTTTATAACTGTATAAATAACAAGTACAAATTTAGACCATTATTGTCAACAACCTCTTAATATCAAAAATAAATAACTTCAAAAAGATCTTTTACATTAAAGATATTTGTTTGACTATGTAGTATAATATTTAGAAGTATATATTGATTACAATAGAAAAACATTTCATGTCACGATTCTTAATTAATAAGAAACAGTCAATTTAAATCTAAATCTAAAACTGAACAATACCTAAAACTAACTATACTTCTCATCAGAAAAATCAAAACACCTTGTAAGTTTAAACAAAAAGTAATTAAGAAGGTTGAGATGTTTCTATACCATTTGTTTTCAACATGAATAAAGGGACACTTGTTGAGATCGATTTCACATTTAATTTTAATTATTTTCATAAAAATTGATGTATTATTTACTTTTATTAAAATTTATAATAATTATCGTTTTAGTCCATAAAATAAATATATTATGTTGTGTAGGGGAAATTGTTGAGTTGTTGGAATGCAAACTAAAATAGGTCTAAAAATGCACTATAGTATTGATCTATGACAAAAATCACAATTGCAGGTCAAAATTCCTTAAAATTACAAAGAAAATTAATATTTTAATTCCTTTTTTTGCGAAAGTAGATGTTTCCGCATGGTGACAGTTTGTGTGCAAGCTTTTTATAGTCAAATCTATTAGTGAAAAAAATCGAGTCTTAACTTGATATACAATTTGGTACAGTTGAGCAAAGATTTTCGTCAATTTAATATATTACATTGATACGAATCGATGTATAACGGTTGATCGATCTCAAATTCTAATGACGCACATTAGCCATTTTCTACAGTATAAAGCTATACAAACTAACAAGTTTCGTTTGTCACACCATCATTATGAATACTTAATAACATTCCTTATAAAAAGAACTCGATAATCAAAACAAGTTCGGTTGTGTTGCGTAAAATACCTGTTTTAGAGATGAGTAGAATTGTACTCACCGATAAAGGGTACTGACATGTGTTATTTACAGCGCCAGTAGTATTTTCTTTTAGAAGCAATTCATGGCAAGGATGATAAAAATACTTATTCAACTGATAGAAGGAATGGCAACGCGAAAAGGAAAAAGAAACGAAATGGAAACGGGAACGGGGACGGAAACGGAAATGGGAACGGGGAATATTGTTATAAGATAATAGTACGTTATTTAATAGTAAATAACACAAAGAAAGGACAGGACAACGTCTGTCGGGTCCGCTAGTATAATATAATTCTTATTTGATACACGAATAATAGAAGTATTTGGTTTTTACGTCGTTTATCTTTTGACGAGAGCTGCCGAATCTGTAAAGTACTTAAACGAAACATCCTTTTTGTCTGCCACGACAAAGGAAAAACAAACAATGTACAAATGAAGAAATATTACGTATTTATGCAACGAGCTTTTCACGAACGGTTGCTTTTAATGTAAAAGGAAATTAAACATGTTTACAATAACCAGCGAGCAGGTAAAAAGAAGTATAATAGCTGGGGTGGTTAACGAAAAGCAGGTGAGGGCTGTTATATACATCTGGCTAATTAAATGTAATTTCCGCACGCGGGTCGCCATGACAGAGATAACGACTGGCTGTTTGCGATTTGGACGTTGGGAAAAATGTATGCACGAAAGGAAGGCGTGTTATCTCTTATTTGCGATGGAAATTTTGCGATTTTTTTTTTAATTAACATATTAATCTTCTTCTTCTTCCTAGCGTTATCCCGGTTAAGTACCAGGGTCCGCTTAGATTGCAGATGATTTGGCTGCGGGGCGAGTTAAGATGACCGATTACCATCTGACGTCATCCTCGGAAAGTTGGCAAACTCGCGACTATTGCAGTCTATCTGGCGACATTATGCTGCAATTCGCTGCCTTCGTAGTTAAAGGCAGTACAGACTTGCGGCAGTATCAACGATCAAAACTTCCACTCAAACATTATTGTGATTTAGCAAACTTGCGACTATTCAAGTCCATCTGGCGACAATACGATGCAATATGCTGCCTCCATATTTAGGCTCAGAGTAGACTTGCGACAACGACGACCAGCAAAAGTTTTACTCTTAAACATTATTGTGCTTTGGAACACTCGTGATTATAGCAGTCTATTTGGCAACATTACGTTGTAATTCGCTGCTTTCAAAATTGGAGCCAAATCAGACTAGCCATTCATGCACGGTAGCATTGACAATCTAAAATATCACTCTATTCTTAAACTGCTTTTTAGGATATGTTAGACAATTGGGCAGACTTGCGACTTTTTAGCATCGTAAATTGTAAAAATCACTAGTCTGAGTGAAAGAGTGAAAAAAAGTCAAGAACAAGATGTTATTATTCAATTAAATGCCAGCCATGTACGTAATTTCTTGTGTGTGCTTTGGTAACTTCCAAAAGCGACTAAAGTGTCGCACACTGATCGCTAAAAGTCGCTAGCCTGAACTCACCTTTAATGCCAGTCTGGCGACTTTGCCTTTAACGACGCAGTAGACCTAGTAGCTGCAACTTAGAATAAGTAGAGTTAAACAAATAATAATTAAATATTAATAACACGAACATTCGCCATACCCCCATGTATAAATAAAAATGTTATATTTAGATTTTCCAATTGATATAGCCTACTAAGCTTAAATTAAAAGCTTGTATTAGGAGTGGGTGCGACAGTACCCCAATGGCGGTGAGGTTTGAACCGGGTACCTTGCGGATTTCAATACCTTATACCGTTGAGCTATTGAGGCTCTATATAATAATATATAAAGCCGAAGAGTTTGTTTGTTTGCTTGAACGTGATAATCTAAGGAAATACTGGTCCGTTTTGAAAAATTCTTTCAGTGTTAGATAGCCCCATTTATGGAGAAAGTCTATAGACTATATGTCATCACGCTAAAATTTTTCACCGAATTTTACGCGGACGAATTCGCGGGTAACAACTAGGATAATGTATAGCAAAGTGGATGAATTACGTTCATCATTTAGCCTTCAATATGATATTTATTAACTGTAATGAGCAATACGCAACGAATGCAGGTCCGTTTATTGTCCGTTTCATTAACCTGGCTTAAGTGCGACGTCACCAAAGGAGCACTTATTTAAATCAATTATATATGCAGATATCAACTATAATTGTCGTCATACAAACAATCTATTATATTATAATAATAGCTGTGCCCACGACTTCGTCCGCGTAACATTCGGTGAAACAATAGTCTCAATTTTAGCTGATATATAGCCTATAGCCTTCCTTGATAAATGGGCTATCTAATACTGAAAGAATTTTTCAAATCGGACCAGTAGTAAGTACCAGGAGTACCAGTAGTACGGGCTCTCAAGCATTTGGTGACGCCTCGTCGCCCTTTATGACTGAGCCAACATCGAGAGCTGCTCATAAAATCGTGACGCAAAAAATTGAACGATTGAACCTCATAGCGAAAAAGGTATTTCAAATCCGTGAACAGCTCGGCCGGTGTTCGCATATCGGATAATTTTCGTGCCCTAGAACTAGTTTTACGCTTGGAAGGGTAACTGAAGTTTTGGGCAGAGAAAATATCCCATATTAACTGACCCGATAAACGTAATATTTTTTATCGCTGAGAAATGTGTTGGGCACCAGAATTATACGAATAGAATGATTCCCTGAGCGAATTTCATAATCCCGACAACGCTAGGTAGAGCCCACGTCAACTGTAACAGAGGGCTCACAGATGCGTTGCCGCCCTCTGAGGAATGACTATACTCTTTTCTTGAAGAACCCTAAGTCGTATCGGTTCGGAAATACGGAAGTTGGTAACTAATTCCACAGGGGAGTTGTGCTTGTTAAGAAGTTTCCATCCATATGAAGACAACAGATCAAAGATGATGTAGATACATTGTTAATGGCGACAGGTACGCTTAGTAGCTTTTCATTTCGGTACTTGGTAAGATATTACTTACTAGCTCTTTCGTCTTCTTCAGTGCTTCTTTGAAAGTAATCCTGCCCTCTTTCTTTTACCACCTGTAGTATCGTTATTATGTTTAGGTACTAATAATCTTTTTGAACCTTTTGAAAGATGTCACACACTTGCCAACTTACTTATACTCAACATGGTAAGGCAGGGCTTCTAGACGGCACGATAAAGAACTCAGCATTGCCTGTAGGATACTTAACTCACTCTCTGACTTGTTTCATAAAAGGAGCTATATATATGTTTCGAAAAAGCAGCCTCGATAGATCAGGCAGAAGAATTAAATTAGGTATTTTTAGAAACACTTCGTTTTAGTAAAATTGTATTCTAACAAATATTATTCTTTTTTTTAATACTAAGTTACTGGTACGACATTTCTGTTGTATATCTTACTTTGGAAAGACTTGGACATAATTCGATACTTCCTACGTAATATGTCGTAACCCCAAATTTCCAGCTTTACAGTAGAGCGTTACAAACAACTAAATTGTAATATAACAGTCACTTTTTAATATGTTATTGTATAATAACGTAATCGTCATTATTGAATATATAATTGTATACACAAATGTGTTATAAAATGACAAATTTATATCAATTCACGTGTTTGTAACACTACTGTGAAGTTGGGAATTTGGGGTTACAACAATGTACGTGGGAGGTATCGATGTATCATTGTAAGTGTATTTTTATTTGGATTCATTTGTGATTGACTGTAATTTAAATAATAATTAACTGTTGCACGCCTTAAATGGCAAACTGATTTTTTTAATTAGCCTATAATGTCTCACTGCTGGGCGAAGGCCTCCCCACTCTTAGACCACTCACCTCTATCCAGAGCTAAACCAATCCACTCCTATCCCGCAAAGGCGTCCAAGATTCACAAATGATATGAATCTGAGCTGTTTGGTCAGTGCAACTCAAACAATGTGTCATCTTATATCGTGCCCTGCGTGCCCAAACACCTGCACGCAAGAGGACTTGATGCCTGCCACTCATAACGCAGTTGATGTGGCTAAGTTCTGGGCCGTCACAATTTAGTGCTTGCCAACGAAACGCTAAGAAGAAGATTATTCCGAATCCAATGTAAAATATAACATGGCATATTAAAAAGCAGAAGTACATCTCTTTGCACTCATTCGTCGTGGTGCGTTTCAATTAAATTCAAATGATCAATCGAGAGCCTTAAGTGATTTGAAAAAGTATCAATTAAAATAACAATAAATGAAGATACAGTGTAAATTCTTTATAACGAATCTCAAGGGACCGAACATTTTTCTTCGTTATAAAAAGTTTACGTTGTATGGAGGGAGTAAGGAAAAAGAATTAAATAATAATCACAAATTTAGTTTTTCGTTAACACAACGCTTTTCTTTTACAAGCCATCTTGTCAGTTCCCAAGTTGGCTTAATTCGGAGCCAGACATAGCTCAGTGTTTGTACATTTTTGTACTTGAATACTACAAAGTTCTACAAATCTTTGCGCAGCTACACAAAGTCTCCTACCATACTATATGATCACTGAAATGATCATTCAAATGAAGCAATGTCTGGCGTTAGACTGATAATACACAAAAATTGGGTAAGTATCTGGCCAGTTTCATGTAAATCACCTAAATATAGACATAACAGAAAATAAGTTATGTCTTGCGGCTCTGGGATCTATTAGTGTCGAAATCTATACATATATACGAGTACTGGCCAGTCCTACATGATTCATTAATGCAGAGCCTTACAAACTGCAGATTTGACAGTTGATGTTTCTTTATCGTACCGTTAAGATAGGATTTTAGAAACTTTATCCCTAAGGTAATTTAAAGTTTCCTGCTTAAATTTAATGCTTGTCACCTTAAAATTTGGAAAAATTTATCATATATAAACAATCATTTAGATCGCGCTCGTTTCGCTCAAGGATCTTTAGGTGGTCACGGACGCGTGACGGTGACGACCCCGGTCTTTATCCCACGCGTTCAACTCTTGTAATTAAGTGGATCGCACCGTAACCTAAGACCCTGTCCGAAACGCATTGTTTCAAAGCGATCGTCTTTTCGGAAAAAATATTTAAATAATGTCATGAGATTAAATCAACCGTTAGTTGAGGGCTGTCTTTAAAAGAACGGGGACACTTCATTTGGCGACTAATACATTTATAATGCCGAAGCCAGACGTAGCTCAAAGTGTTTGTACATTTTTGTCCTTGACGACTACAAAGTTCTACAAAACTTTGTGCAACTACACAAAGTCCCCGGCGGAACTACATGATCATTGAAATGAACATTCAAATTAGGCTGTCTGGCTCCGGCATGAGGCTTAAGAAAGGAATAAAAGTAAAGGAGTGTACTCACTGTTCTTCACATCGTCAGGTTGGTATTTGCGAATAACGCACGTACAAAATTATTTGGCACGAATTCGAAACAAAGCTTCCCGTTATTCTGCAGTGGAAAGCCTGAACGAAATTTAAGTGTTTTGTGTTTTTATACAAGTATACGTACCACCTATTGGTAAGCAGCTATTGTAGCCTATAGAATGTAATAAGGCACCACCAGGCGAGCACCTCATAGTCAATAAAAAAATCTTATTATATAACATTCCAATCTACGCTGTATAAGACAGTGGGCCGTCTAAGTAATTGCTCAAAGAAACACTCTTATCAAGTCCATAAATTACGGAAGCAAGTTTGAGAAAATCACAAATCACGATCGTGATTTGATATCGATCGTTGGGGGAACGTTTCAATATTTTCACTGCGATCGTTCTAATCACGATGATTAATCGAAAAACGTACCGCCGGCTACTTTAATTGGTCTTGCGAAACTTTGTGAGTGTATTGTTCTAAGTCCTGTTATATTGTGCACTTTAATTGTATGAACTCTGGGCTATTAACATCAATGATTAGTTCTAAGGACCTAGTAGGAACATTTTCTTTCTAAGTTGAGTTTACTTAGGAAGAAAATGTTCGTGTTAGTCCCACAGCGGACCCTACTTAGCGTCTACGCGGGTTGCATTATATATTAATATAATATAAATAAATATATAAATATATAGGACTATATGTACCTAAGGTAGACAACTTAATGCCTGTGTTATAGGTAACAGCCGCCTGTTATACACAAATATATTTTTTGTACTCGAATCTGTTCAAGAAAATACACAAATTTAATATCAACCAAGTGAACACTGAGAAGTTACATAAAATCTTGGAAGACATGAAGCTGTCGCTAAAGACGCCAGAAAAGGTACACCTGGCCTTACTTATTTATTTTAACTTCTAAATTACTTATTTAAGGCTTGCCTTTAACTTGCGTACATATTAGTTTAAAGTACACATATTAAGAATTTTTAAAATCATTTAATGTTAAGACCCTTACAAGAATGCACAATATTGTTCTAAAGGAAAAACGTAATAAAAATGCATTTTAGTTTTCTTTTTCATTAAAATATAGTGTAACAAATTAATTTCAAAACATGATCACTGAATTGTTGTTTAATGTTCAATTATTATTTAACCATTCTGTATTCTCCCCTTTTTACGTTCCCCTAATTCTGCCGGTGTGTACATTTTGGCAAAATCCGAAAACTTTTAACTTCCTTTTATCTCCTTTATAGTACGGTATTATCAAAGGATTGTTTTTCCAGGTACACATCGATGTAGTGGTAAAGGTCCACGATCAGACAGTGTACGCGACGCACATCAACCAAACCAGGTTTGAGAGCTGGAACGGTCATAATGGTACGAACGTCTATTTTTTCTTCTCCATCCTCATAGTCACCATTTTAAATTTATTAATATTTACCTTACCTCGCACAATTCTCTTGTGGAATCAGTTGCCTGCTTCGGTATTTCCGAACGGATACGACTTAGGGACCTTCAAGAAAAGATAGCCTTCTGTCACTTAAGTAAACCGCTTTTTTTGTTTGCCCCTTGTAACATAAAAAAATAAACACAACACCAAACCTCTAGCTCCTCTAAGAAACTATCATCATACGAGTTGAACCAGTTCTAAATAACTACGTGGTCGCCGCAACAATTTGTTCACAGTACATGTCACACTATCACAACTTGCACGTAACATAGAAAATGGACTTACTGTATATTTATCATTCTAGAGTTGCAAAGATTTTCCATGCACTCTGCACAACACAGAATCTTACTTAACAGTTTTGCACCAAAAAGTTTTACATGGATTTATTTCTCAACTCGGCGCGCCTTCCCATCTCACATTCACTTGTTTCATACAGTTGTTCTGAGAGGCGTTTCGCTCCTTTTGCAAAAGCAATGAGTATACGAATATTTGGAGTGAATTGCGATGACTGTTCTTTTACGATGTTTGTGTCATTTATATATTAATACGTGAAGCGAAAACTTTACGTTCCATTTTAAGAAAAATGCGCGGACGGGGGAGTATAAAATTCGGCACAGTTGTATGTAGTTCATATAGAGGTTTACGTATGCCTATATTTTCTTATAATATGCATTATTAATATATTAAATTATTGAAATAATTACCCAACGGACAAATTGAAGTCTTTAAATTGAATTGGGTGACTTATAAGCATTGACTTAAATTATCCTTGTGATAAGTGTTCTACACTTAAAATCTAACTTAACGAGAATATCTCCCGATCTGAAGGAACAGACGTCCGTGTGTCATATAGTCCTGTGTATATTTATTTATTTATAAAATACATCTCGAAAAGTATTTCAAATAACATACAAAATACTTTTTAAAAAAAGGTATTTAAGTACAAAATACGTATTTCGTATTTAGTATTTACATTTTAAATACAAGTATTTGAAATATGTCACAACCCTACCGGGGACTTTGTGTAGCTACGCAAAGTTTTGTAGAACTTTGTAGTCAAGGACAAAAATGTACAAAATACTTTGAGCTATGTCTGGCTTCGGCGGCATAAGAATAATGTTGAAACATTTTACCAACCGCCATTTTTTATTAAGTTACTACGCAAACTGTAATATTCTTTTTGATTAAACGAAATATTTGTATCCCTTGATAGTTTCTTGTTGGTCCTTTGATGAAATCAATCTAGTTCTTGGTCGATTAAATGGATTTTGGAACCTCTAGCCAGTCAACTGTTGATTCAATGAAATATACGAATCCTTGGCTAATAGTTTGTTGATTAAATGAAATATAAAAGTAGCAAAATAGCGCAAGAATGGCGAGCGGGTGGCGGGGCCCGGCCGTGGCCACTTAAACCGAAATATCGTTGTAACTAGGCCACTCAAGTGCGATGACACCGACGATTTTCGGCGCAAGCGGCTGCTCGCACAGCGATAAAGAATAATGAACGTCACACGGCCACGGGTTGGCGCGCTCCGCTCGAGCTCCGACCATCTCGCGATGTATCTAACGTTTTTTACAATATGCCATTCATTTCTAGATATTATGTTTATTTTCGGTTCAATTCATAGACCGGTATGGTAATTAATTGCGTACGCTGTGAATTAGTTATTTATTAGTTCATTGAAATTTTATATTTTGACTTGAAATAAGTGTGAATTATTTGCCTATTGAGAGAACAGTACGTACTGATATTATTAAGAGAACAGTAGGTTTCCATGTTTAAACAGCTGAACCAGCTTTGATAAATTTCGGTATAAAGGTAGATTGGGCCTTGTAGGTAAACATGGGATACTTTTTGTCGCAAATATGGAATTTGAAAGGGTTGAAATAGGGGTTGAAAGTTTGTATGAAAGTCGAAGAAAAAAATGCGGAAGAAGTCGAGGGTTAGGGCAAGTGGCACTAAATTTTTATTTTATCCTTCCTTATGTCCGGCGACGTCCACAGACGGACGTCCATAGATCCTCCGCTGATTCCATAAAGGTCGGGCTTGTGCCATCGATCGGTGTTTGCCTCGATTCCAAATCCTAAGCCCAAATCTTTTATGTACTCTGTATTGTGCAATTATCAGATGAGAAATGGTGCCAGCCTAGGCGCGTCAGCCTACGGAAAAATATATAAAATAAATAATTTATAACTACATAGTAACTAATAGAAAGGAAGGAGAAAAAGGAAAACAGATGCTGAAGAAATTTTATCAAATGTAAGCAAAATTCCACGATGAACAATACTAACTAATTAACGCGTAGAAAATAAAATACAGAAATAAAAAATAAAAACGCCCAATTATGAGGTAGCAACTGATAAAGTAATACTAATTAGCAGGAAGAAAAACAGGATGAAACATCGCCATAGCAACAAAGCCACGTTCTTTCCTGTAAGGCGCTTACAAAAACAATTCTGACTTATAATGACGACTTCGTCGTTCGCTTACATAATATGTTATATTCGTGACCATTTTGTTTGAAATAATGAGAAAATCCATGGGGACATAAATTTTGCTTCCGTAGACGTAAAATAACATTTGCCAGTGAATTCTACTTATTACGTATTTTGTTTTATTTGTTGTTCGTTTATAACAAACTGAATGTATGCTAATATACAAGACTGAAGATTTTGTTTGTTTGCTTGAATGCACTTATATCAGGAACTACAGGTCCGATTTGAAAAGATATTTCAGTGTTAGATACCGCATTGAACGAAGAAGGGACGCTAAAATTGAATCTATTTTTTTTACCTAATTTTATGCGACCGAAGTCGCGGATACAGCTTGTGAAGTATAAGCACAGTACATATGTTAACATAAGTCACATCAGTTCAATTATTTTTTTCGCACCTATTTTTCCTAATCACATTCATAATTCATTTAATGTTAAACGGCTCGTTTAAAAGCACTAAACGTTAATTATTAACCTTTTCCTATGATAAGAAGACCTTTAAAACTAAGCTAAGGATAAGACCGCAAAGAGTAAGTATCGAATTCTCCCGAAGTTTCGACTTTCTATCTACAATTTAGAAAATTTAAGTGAGAATTTAGTGAGAGTAACAAAATAAGGTAACAGTAAGCACAGTAACATAACTACTAACTACTAATAGTC
>JANCMC010009603.1:9171279-9253253 GCA_024363005.1 Charaxes varanes
TTTTCGGGCAAAAAAACCTAAATATTAGATTGTTATAACTAAACTACGTGTCTTTTAATAATGTGAGTAAACATTTATTAAATATAATTGATTTTTTATTTATTTATTGACAATAAAAATTCCCAGACAGATTAAAAATATAATTTTTTTATTTACGTGTCTTTAAAAACATATAAATTTTGTGCGTTTATGATTAAATCACGGGTTTTTAAAGACATTTTTAAAGACTTGTAGGATATATTGACATTTTTAAAGACTTGTAAGATAGATTGGAATACAAGTCCTTTTTTATAAGTTTATCTTAAGAAGGACACAATAATTTTTGTGCGTTACAATTGCCTATTCGAATTTTTCACACATTCAATATTTAATTACAACAAAAATGTAGATATAACATTTTTAATATACATAATAATGTATAAATAAATGAGACACTGCACGCTTAATAATAAACTTAAGTGAGTAAATGCATCTCCATCCAACACTGAGATTCAGATACTTGTAACTCAATATATTTTTAGTTAAGACAGACAAACAAATAATAAATAATCATTAAAACAGCACTTCAGTATCATTTACCACTTCATTTAAAATTTAAATACAAAATTTGCTACTATAATGGCATTTTTATCTAATTACTAGCGGACCCGACAGACGTTGTCCTGTCCTGTTAGGTTACTTACTATTTACTATATTCTATTATCCTATTACATTCCCTGTTCCAGTTCCCATTTCTGTCCCCATTCCCGTTCCGTTTCCGTTCCATTTCCCAACAAAAAACGAAATTATCCAATTTGCTGCAGTCGTTTAGAAGTTATGCAAGTGCATAGATTTCAGCGACTCATTTTTATTGGCGACTATAAATTGAGATATAAACTATTATATATTTCAAGTTAGATCAAACTGCACACGGCGTGCAAAAAATCGGTTAAGCAGTTTAGGAGTCCATAGCGGACAAACAACGTGACGCGTTATTTACATACATATATGTAAATTAAGTACATACATACATATATTATATGTAATAAAATATAAGCGAAAAAAGTCTTAAATGACAATTTCTTTATAATTTTATTTAAAAAAAACAGCTTTTCTTTGTTAGGTCAGTTTATTATTAAGCGAGCGATACAATAACCTATTATGAGATTTTTCAATGTATTGAAATAACATTACCAAAATGACTAGAATGGAATGTAAATGCATTTTGGATTTTTCACAATAAAAATACTTGACTAGATATCTTGATTCACAACAACTTAAAATACGTATTGTATTTGATATTTAAATATATTATAATAAGAAAACTTAACCACATTAATTAGCATAATTTGTACCAATAAAACAGACTTAATGAGTAAATATTTGGAATGTACATTTTTACTGTTCTGTAAATTAATTGGGGTACCTTTCACTCAGAAAAAAGGTTCCCCGAGGGACACACAACTAACTTTCAGACGGTCGTCCGTCATAACAACTGTGCACAGCTGACAAGGAATCTACATTAACCCGAGCAAATATAAACTAGCATCTGGTCACGGTTTTGCACGAATAGCATTAAAAAGTGTCTTAGTAGTTCTTATAATGTTAAAAAAAGAATATTTATGTGGGTACATCAATGGTGTACTGTTGGTAGGGGAGCCCGAAAGGGAATTTTGCACAATACTCGAGCGCGTCAGAAAATAATTTAGGGAAAATCCTTGCATTCTGTAATGTACCCCCACCAAATATGAACTCTTAATATAAGGGGTTCGTTATTGGACAATTACAAGATCTTTAAAAAAACTGGAATGCGTCAGATTAAGATAAGGAAAGTTACATGGAGATAAATTTATATTTCAATAATTAGATGAATTAAGTATGATATAAGACAATCAGAGAGTTACAAAATTATAAAAAAGAACATTACCTAGAAGTATTCCAGCGCTTTCATTTTCTTCTGTTTTAAATGAATCCTTTAAACATTACGGAAAACTTATAATCTGACGATTTTCTCAAGGCAATGTAGCTAAAACCATCACGGGCTTCATAAAACCACGCTCCAGGCGTTTTTGGCAACATGACCTTACCTCGACATAAACGTTTTTTTTTTATGTTACAAGGGGCAAACGAGCCGACAGCAGGCACCTAAGTGCCTAATGACGCCCATGGCTACACTGTTGCATTGGGCGTAGCCTGTAATAGCAGTTGTAATGTGTTTTTAAGAAATAAATAAATAAATAAATAAATAAAATAAATAAATGTAATAATTATGTCCTAATGAATAATGAGTATGACGTTAATTTTCGGCTCATCAAATATATCGGTTTCGAATTCGATTCTGATATATCGATTCCGTAACATCCCTATTTTGAAGTATGAAATCAGTACAGCCATTCGTCTCTGGTGTGATATTTAGTGTAAGAAGGGCGTGGTTCTGGGGCACTTTTTACCGCACGCACATTTCCGTACTATCTCTATATCTTTGGTGTACCGAGTGCCGTCCGCGCAGACGAGGCGAATCTGAAATGAATTGTAAATCTTTTGAAACTATAGATATAAATAAAATTGAAGTGACTGATTGATACGTCGATATTATTTTTTTACTAAATGCATTATATATATTCTATATTTAAAAAAATATTGATATAGTTATGCACCTATATACTTTTTTTTATTGCTGCCATTTGCTAGTTTATGTGGTGGTTGAAACGAATTTGACAACTGTAGCTTGCGGAAGTCAACTCTCGTGATTGTATGCTGAAGACAGATGCTAATATTGCAGTGATAATGTGTATATTCGACATGAGAGCTAAGCTTACCCCCCACGATCTCTGCAACCTCACAACTAATATCACAAAGTGACATTAATCGGGTCCCACTATTTTACGTGCCCTCCGAAACACGGAGGAGATCGCATCTGTAATGTTTTATTTAAACTATATAAATAGAAATATTAATGAATTTAATCACTAAAAATTAAGTTAGCAGCTTAATTTCTGAATTTTGAGGTTGTTCCGACACACGTTTGTTCCTACTCTCAATGACGTATCCCTGAGAACTATTGGCCCGGCCAGTGTAAAGGATATCTCCAGTTGCATAGCAGTGAATATCACTCGTTTACAGCAAGCTTAACTTAAATTCGTTTTAAACACAGTCCCTTCTTAAAATAATAGACGATCGATATGTTACAGTTTAATATTGTTAATGCAAAGTTGGGTGAGCGCCAATTACGTTTGTCTAGAATAATGTGGTACATCGAGTGGTACTCGGAGAATCCGTACGAGCTGCCGATCCTGTACTGGTGCGTGCGGCTGCTGCAGGTGTCCACGCATAAACGCGGCGAGTCCCCGCGCCGGCGCTCCATAAGGGACCTATTCGACACGCATGGCGTCATCGTGCTGCTGCGTGAGCATCGCCGTCTAGCTAGTTCGACCGCGCCGCCGGGCGTTGTTCCATTCTGGCGTTGTAGGGCACCTTGCATCGAGGACTGTTAAAATTGTAATCTTTATGTCTTCTATATAAATATAAATAAATTTCCAAAATATATGTAAGCGCATTACTTCTGGACGTCTGCAATAAATTGCATATTTCTTGTTTGTAATTGTCGACAATGTTGGGAAAAAGAGAGGGAACAGGAATAATATTGTAGAATAATAGAATGTAGTAAATTTATTCTATTTGGTGCATTCGAAATTGTTATTTTCTCTCTTCAAGGCATAATCTTTATTATTTTTCTTCTATATATCCCTGCCTGCTCGTCTGCCCCCTTGTAACATAAAAAAATAAATAAAAAATACAGAGGTGTCGATAACGGTAACAGTGTCGCGAGTTCACTGTTGTACCCAATCTAAAAAATGCCTAACGCGCTCAAAGTACTTTTCACATCGATAAAAAGGAAAGTTTTTATTTATGTGGTACACACAATACATTTATGGGAAAGGTTACGTCCCTTAACCAGGAAAACCGTATTTTAGGGGCCGAGACCTACGTGAGCTATGTACATATATAGAAGGATTCTGTAACATTAAGCCGGCTTACACTACTTAGGAAGCAAAACTATTAGCAACTATGTCCATACAAATAAATATTGAAGTGTTAGTTACTGGGGTGAAAATATTTAACTAAATGGTAACTATAATTAATGAATTCCTAAAATAGCTCACCCGGATTAGCTCAAACCAGGGGGTAAAAGGGGAAAAAATTCGAGACAGAAATTTTCTTACCACAATATTTAGGGAGGGTCATTAATAGTTTAAATTCAAAAACTCGACCAAATTCCGATGGTGCGTTAGCCGCCATTTAGTTGACGCCGCCATTGAATTTAACGTGATTTGGTTTTCGTGCAATATTTCCTTAATTTCCAACTTTTTTACAAAAATGCTAAGGACCATAGTTATTGCAAATTTAAATTTATACAACCGTCTCGGCGGGACCGGAAAATACGAGGAAATCTATCATCCGCTATTCAAGGTATCGCTCGAATGCCGCGCCGATTCGTTTTTTCGCGTTCCAGTTGACCGAGAGCGGCGAGAGCACCGCCAGTATTTGGATATTACATTTAGCAGCGACTGCAACAAAAGGCGTCGCTCGCTCAGATTTTGAGGTCGGACGTAGACTATCGAGGCTGTCGCGGGCGGTCCGAGGCTCTCGTAGCTTACCTAATTTTCCGGCGAGCGGCGCGCGGGTTGCGAAGTGAGAGGCCGATCCAACCGGTTGGATCGCTCGCTGCAAGACACACGTACAAAATAATAATAGCCTTAGCCCCGAGCGGTTCGGTGAGCGGGTTCGGGCGGCGAGTGGGGCCGAACGAGTTCCGTCTCAAAGTTTCGAAAGATTTATTATTATTGTTGATGGTCTGCGACAACCCGGACGCGAAACAGCTCGGTTGCTGCGTCGTCTTGTCGACGCTCCGCCGCGGCCATTACGGCAAATTGAACCTTAACTACCGACGCGTAGCGCACAGAATACTCTGGCCGGACAGAAGCGTACGTCAGCGGCGAGCGATAATAAATAAGTAGTTCTGTACACGTATGGTAGCGGGAAGTCCACGACTCCACGCAGCCGCTCGGTGATCGGCCCGCGGTAATTGCCCACAAACTCGTTATTATCTTACTCTCGAAACACCATTATTTATATATTAGTACATTGACAAATACCGAATCCATAAAAGTACATTCGTTCATCCCCCTAAGGTTAGCAAACTATTAGACGTAGAGACTCGAAAATTTCCTTGTTGATAGGCCTTGAAAAAAACGTCATCCGGAATAATGTTTTGTGTGAAATCGGACGATAAGTTTTGAAGTTATTTAACAAATACATTTATCGTGATTCATATACGGAACCCTTTTATATAAAAGATTGTCTTGACACGCTCTTGACTTTTAACGGAATATATTTAGAGCGCATAAGGATTGAATGCTTTTGGATACATATTTTTACGGCTTTCTTCTTGATGCTTGTAAATGGATAAACCTAATAACAATATGTGATACTTCCTATTTGTTCTCAGGCTGTGGAAGCGATATTATCCAACGTTCCAGAATGGCACCCTCCACCGTTTGCGAGTATTAAAGGTAATACTTTTTTGTTAGCTGTTTAATTAATATAATATTTTTGCAAAATCGTCAATAGAATTTTTTGACTTAATTGTGTTGTTCACTAGCTGTATCCCGCAACTTGGTCCGCGTGAATTCAGTGATTTTGTTAAATGTTGATTTTTTTCATTATTTGATGCGGAAAAGTAATTATTTTTCTAACACTATATTAGCCTATATTATTGCTTGTCACGTCAGCTATCTGCTAGTGAAAGTCGTGTTGACATAGGCCCGCCGTTTTGAAGATTACCCGGAACAAACAGATAGACAAAAATACGGATAGACCGAGAGACAAAAATATTTTTGTTATAGAAACATATTGTATTTATCATCATCAAAGGCTATATAGCCTTTGTGGATAAATGGGCTATCTAAAACTGAAAGAATTTTTGAAATCGGACCTAAAATCACCAATATGTAAGTAAAATCATTCAATATATTTTTTACGTTTGTATCTGAACAATCAGAAAAGGCATGTGTCGTCCTTATATTTCTGCCACTTCATACATCCTTTGCTTATGTATTTTTCGGTTGTTGCCTTTAATGTTCGAGAATTAATTTTAACACTCAACAGAAGTAGTAGCAAGTTCAATAAATTTAACACCATAATTGAAAAGGGCAATGATGACGTACAGTCTTTTTAATACTATTACTTATAAAACACCGCAAAAACTATTCACGAGCCTTCATATCCTCTTCTACCTAGCGTTATCACGATGTAGTATCAGGGTCCGCTTAAATTGCAAAAGATTTAATTGACAGACGACTTAAGATGGCCAACTGCTGTTTCACGTCATCCCCCAAACCCACTACAACAATATCACGATTGATATCACTCAATGACATTAATTGGGACCCACTGTCTTACGTTCCTTTCGAAACACGGGTCGGATATTTGAAAAATCATAATTAGAATGGGTATATCAATCACTTGGTCGTAGTAAGAACTACTTAACCTATCGATCGACTCGAATGCCGGCCACTAATTAGGCTACGACCTCGTCACGTTTCTTATACATTTTACAAATGAACAGCATGTCTAATGAAAGCAACCTAAGTGTTTCATGCGAAGCTCGCGTTAGATCCAGCCCCTTTATCGAGAAAGTCTATAGGCTATATCATAACGCTAAAATTGAATTTATTTTTCACTTTATTTTAGGGGACGCCAGTTTTAACGGCCAGTTAATGATATTTAGTGATATAACTAGTTTTATCCACTAAGATTCAAACCGTATGTTCTGTTGAATACCATACATTTAATATTCAATATTCTTGCTACATCTCCATCATAAAATAGGAACAGTTAACTTTTAGGAGTGTTTCAAAAGCGATCCAATAGTAGATAAGTGCCTTCCCGATATCGCCGCAGTAATAATTTTGAAACGCAATAAGTCACATTCATTCTATCTTTTAAGAACCTCTTAAAGCAGTCGTTCCCAAACTGAAGTGTTTCTTGGCGTGGCTTGTTTCACAGAAATTTTTTTTGATCAAGAATATCTATGGCATCGTAAAATTACATTAAAGAGTATAGAAGGTCCTCTGTATAACGCTTGGTGGAAGAAGCAGAAGAAAATTCTAGTAACAAAATGGATTTACACACAATAACAGTAAAAAGTAAACAACTGAATCTCTCGGCTTGCCCTAGGCGAACCACTATTTCTCCGAATCCATCCTAAAAGTCTATAATTTTTTTACACAAAGAATATATATATTAAATATAATAATATATTATAAGTCAACGGGTTTTGCTTGTTTGCTTGAACGCGCTAATCTGATGAACTATTTTCCGATTTGAAAAATTATTTCAGTGCTAGATAGTCCATTTCCGGCCCTTTTTAATTAATATCGACAAAATAGTCGGAGAGACCGCGAGCGTGCCTGATAAAGACCTAAATAGTGATGATCGTAGGTCGATACAATCCATTATCGATGTTTCCTTATCTAATACTTTACATACATAAAAGCGAAAGGTCATCTATCCCGAAATCTCGAAAACCGAAGGACGTATGATGGACGTATAATATCAAATTTGGCAAAGATTTTGGGTAAGTTTACGTTTAGTAGATTGTGCTAAGAAGGGATTTTTCGATAGAGCCAGACTAAGGTAGTCTAAGGACTCTCGCTGATTTCGCGGAAAACAGCTAGTTATTTATAGCTATTATAGCTAGCTATTATATAGCTAGCTATTAGTTATTATAGCTAGCTAGTTATTTATACTAAGGACCTCTTTTACGGTTGAATTTCAGAACCGCAAAAAGAGCTGTCTGAAATCCGATCGCTCGGTTATGCCATTGCACCCGCTCCTAACGTAAACTTTACGCATAAAAAAGGAACGTGACTTAGAATTAGCGTGACTTGAGCATACGTGAAATATTTCTAACGTTTCCTAAGAAACATAACATAACAAAGTTATAACTACATATTTAATTAGAAGCAGCGCCACGCTAGCATTCCTTTTGGTCTGCAGCCGAATTGAGCTGACCGAGTGCCAGTACCTATTTCTCACATAAGATCGGCGTGAAGTGGCGGCAATGCTGTCACGTCAAGTGATGGTATTGTTGTCGCGTTTCGTTCGATTATATAAACAAGATTGCCTATTTATTTTGTCCAATAAAGAATTGAACTGAATTATAAAGCACTGGTCCTCTATACGCAGCTCCTTACAAAGTGTATGTTAGTGTGTATTTGGAATTGTACAATTCTGGAAATAAATCATTAAAAAAAAAAACAAAGTCTTCACGCGCGATAATCAAGGAAAATTGGGATTAACTTTTAAATATTAAATAAAAAATAAAATAAAATGTTTATTTTCGCTTCAATTTTACAAGAACAAGTAAAGGTTGAGACCTTCTAGTGAGTATGAAAATACTTGTGTCAGAAGGTCTCCCTCAGAAGTAAATTTTTTTTATATGTAGAGAAACTGTCATTGTTTTAAAAACTCACCCGGATCATCCTGATCCCCCATCAGATTTTTGGCAGCTTCCATGGTCGCTTCAACCTCGGTCAGCTTACCGCGTCTCCACTGGACCTCAATGAGCTGGGCAAGCGCTTCCCAGCTGGTGGGCTTTACAGACAGGGTCTGCTCCAAGTGACGCTGTGCCGTCTCAAAGTCCACCTGTACGATTTCGGTTCCTTTTGTTTATGTTACAAAGAGCTTTCAGCAGTCATCTAAGTGCCTACCGACGCCCGTGGACATCTGCACGAACAGAAGGCTAGCAGATGCGTTGCCGGCCTTTAATGATGAGTTTAGGTAATTAGTATGAATTCCGCTTTCGAAAGTCTAAGTTCAAAAATTAAAATATCTTTATAGCTTTTTCCCGTGACTGATCAGATAAAATATACTCTATGACGTTTCACGACACCCTTATATGTATATTCTATATATCCGAATAAAATGTTGCATATGACAAACGGATAAAGATACTTTAAGATTACAATGTAACAAAATATTTTGTGCTAGTGAGTGGTGTTAGGACCAGTTAAAAATTACAGACAGACTTTTCAGTTTTATATATGTAATTAGATACATAGATTAGATAAAGAAACTTGCTAATGCCTCAGCTTCGCCCACGTAGTAAGCTAGATCGACATAGTATATGTCAATGTCATAGTATATGCATAAATTATTCAAAATTATATACGTATAAATAAATTTTAAGTGTCTGTACGTAACATACACATATAATTTCTTAAATTCATATGACAGTTTATACGATATTTGTAACAAATTTTTTCTAGTTTTTGTCTGCCTGTTTGGTTATTACGGAACCTTCACTAGCAGATAGCTTATTTTATAAGATATAACACAGGCCACATTATTAAAAAAATATGTATAGTTACGCGCAAAGAAAGTAATGTCTCAAAGTGACCCAAGCGCACAACATCGCGCTTAACAGCCAGGTTTTGTAATAAAAAAATGTATCACGAACTGCTTTTTAAAGCTGCTATAGAGTTGCTAAATTGTAGTTAGTGACCATATTGAGGACCATTTCTGGTCCACAAAATGTATATTTTAGTAGACTTAAAATGATACCTTCGAAAATCTATGGGCTTCAGATGTAAGTATAAATAAAAACTGGCGAAAAGCGAGTCAAGACACGATTATATAGAAGGGTTCCTTATCTTATACGCTATAAAGGTTTTTGTTAAATAACTTCAAAGTTATTGTCCGCTTTTGTTTAGAATAATTTTCAACAAGGAAAATCTCAAGTCTCTACGTCTAATAGTTTGGAAATGCTAGGGTGGGGTACCATCTTACGGGCAGACAGACGGACCGACGGACAGAGCGAAATTATAAAGGTAGTATTAGAAAGATAGGATCAATTTTGATGACATTTTAGACAACATTAAAATTAGGCCAGAAGGAGCTGCGAAGATCCGTAATGAAAAAAAGTCTTGTTTTTTGTGGTTTAAATTTTTACTCTCAATGTTATTTTAGTGATGAAAAGAATTTAAACATTATGTAATCATTAAAAGATGGAACACTATATGTATATATTTTAAGTAATAAGAGTTTCTACTTTACTAAATTATTTTAATAACGTAACTTTACTAATAAGTCATAATAGCTTAATTGCATAACTCGTAACGCGACTGACTGCTTTTGACTCGACTTGAGTCGCAGCCAAAAAAATACATTGCATTGAAAACTTTAAATTTCCTACTAGATATTGCCATAACCTTTGATTTGTCGATACACGAAACTTTACACCTAAAATATGTAGGTAGTAAATAAAGTGTCCAAGAAATTTTAGGATCGAATCCTGTGGAAAAACATGCCGCTGTATTAATCTTATTATCGCCTCGGTGCTGTTGATTTTGCATCGGTGAACGTAAACATATAAAAATCTCATATGACTCCTTGAACGAGATATATGTATATACATATGTTATACGTTACTCTGAATACACTGTGTAATATATATTCCACGTATTGTGCTTACACAATGGAAACTAGAAGGTTTTAATTTTTACGTAGCGTGAGAGATGTTTTACGTTAAGATATAATGTTCTTAGGTGAGGTTGAAAAATGTTCTTTATTTTTCTCTATTCTTCATACTTTATTTCACTTACTACATCATATAGTAACATAGTATATTAGGATTTTTAAATTACAGGTATAATATCGGTCTTCACAAATCTTCTAACTTTCTGCACTCTGAACTTAAAGAAATTAATTTACAGGATTAGTGGTGGTAGTTGTAGATTGGTTTTTGGGTTTATTTAGCAGGCTTAAGTCGAAGGTGTGGTTTCAGTTACATCCAGACAACGTAATAAATGATACAGATATTTTTTTTTTAGATAGATATACATATATTTCTCGTTGCTTCAGCTAAGTTTTATAAAAAGAGTATTGTTAATAAAGTGCACGCTGCACACATTTTGAAATATTTTATTATAAAATTAATTTAAAATAGATCTATAGATAAAAATGTTGTCCAACGGCGGATTTAGGTAGAAGATTAGATATATCGTCTAAAATGTGTTTACTCAAAACAGACTGTATTTCTCATTTCAAGTAGAACAAAACTCTAGCGTAGTGTTTAAGAAGGATTTAAAGGTGTTCTGGAACTGTTCCCACGAGCATCCATTTCCGCACACCGCAGCGGGCTCCTCGTTCACGTAAAATATCACCTTGTAATCGTCTTCATTTTCCGTCGAACATCTGAAATAACGATTGCGTTGACAAAAGTTCTTAAATGTCTTATTCAAAGCTAACTTTCTGTGCAGTACAGTTTATTTCTAGTAATTTCTCATACATCTCTTTGATGACTTCAAATTTTAAGGTATTTATACAATTCAGTATATTGGTTTTCTATACTATCTATAAGGAATTAGTACCTTGACCTTATACAAATTAGACTATAAATTAAACCACTTCAGACAACAAGGCATTATTCTTAAACCATATTTATTTTTAATATAATTATTATGTTAAAAATAAATATGGTTATGAACTATTGTTAAAAATGCTTCATTTTTCCCTGATGAATGAATGTCAATTTTCCCTTGAGTCCGATGACACAAAATTGAAATTCATGAAGTGCTTAGATCGATCACAAGCCAGTCATAGCCATTCCTGGCACAAGTTTTAAGTGGTATAATGGAAAATTTACACAAAAATATTTATTTCTTTTTGAAGTACATATTTCTATAAATCGATAGGTTCGTGCTTTGCATGCATGCATGTAGCATGTGAAGAAAAGTACCCAGTTGACGTGATGTAAGCAGATAATTTGCTTGGTTCGACTTGAAAGTTGCATCCGCGAAGACAAGGTTCAAGTTAAGTTTCGGCAGCTATATTATACTAACTACAAAAAAAACGCACCTATTCAAAACTGCTATTAAATTTGCTGCAAATGCAGCCATCGTCGTCGCTCTCCAATTTCTATTTGGGTTCCTGTAGTCACCGGTTAAGGGGGTTTCATCCTTGAACCACCCCAGAGCGCCGTACACCATATCGATCATCGTAGCATGAGTGAAATAAGCAGTTAGTCTTCTGCTGCTACCATTTCTGGCATCAGCAAAGGTTTGGTATAAGTCCGCCATTGGAATTCGTCCAAACACTTTGTTCATAGGATTTCCATATCCATTTCTATAGTAATGTCGCAGATCCCCATGATATTCCATCACCTGGAGATCTTCTATCGAGAAGAGGGCACACCATGGGCTTGCTTTATTTTCAATTCCCGACCACGTGTACCGGCAGAGGTCATACAGGGCCGTTAGATTTGTACTAGTCAAACTATAATTTATACCTGTTCTTTCCTGAATACTTTGTATTACCTGAAAAAAGAATTAAATTTTCTGTCTTTATTGATTATATTTGGGGTCTAGGTTAGTGATCTGCCAAGAAGAGCTGCGAAGAAAAAAATAGGGAAGCTGGCACTAAAATATTTTCTCGAAACGCTTTATCGTTTTTTGAACCTTGTATTTTTTCTTACGTTAGTAAGGTGGCAAAAAAGCTAGTCACTGGAGTCACTGGACCTAATATCTTTACATTGGAATAACAAATAAAAATATTGCGCAAAAATGAAAATATTACTATGTACTTTTTAACTTGTAAAAAATAAACAGAAAAAAGAAAGAAGAAAAGAAAAACAAGTAAGTTTATTCTCCAATAAGGACGTAAATGGAAATACATAAAACTAATACCGTAAGAAATTCTGTGCTTTCTTGATATTTTTCTGCTTGTTTATATGTATTTGGATTTCGTTTAACGTCTGTCCCATATTTTGGGCACGCTTCGTAGGGCTGAAATTAAAAACAAATATGGCCATTACAAATAATGGAAAACAGTTGTCATTTTATTCTAGAAGCTACTGTGTATATTATAATAAATATATTTTTACTTTAACGTTAGACAAGTTAAACAAACGACCGGTCGTTATATTTTTTGATATTTTAAAGGAATTAATCAAATAGAGAAAATTAGATTCTTTTACATATTTCAAATGTTACGCAACCAACATCGCCCTCAAAGCACAGCATTCCACTGAGGTTATGTCAGGTACTCAACGCACGTTTATCACCAAAATTGGAATAAAATTGGATAGAGTTTTCAACGCCTTCTTTTAAATAACTTAATATTCGTATTATGTCGTGGATTTCCTAAATATTGCACATGATTCTATAACTTTAAGACAAATTTAAGTAATACGTTTTGTTTTAAATAATTATACCATCATTAAGGGTAAGAATTGTGACTTACGGCCATTATATCATAGTGAGGATTGGAATCTTCAACGACCAAGGGAGCATCAGACACGCCCTTCACAAAAGCTGGTACACCTTATGCACTTTGCGAGGAAAGTGCAAGGCGATATGAATCCAGTAGGATCGAATATACTCGCGAGCAAGCAAAGTCAGAACCGAGTGTTTCGTGTGTTTAATATCACTTATGTTGTAATTAAAAGAAAAACAATCACACGAGGGTAACCGAGTCAATCCTAGTACTTTTAAGGCTGACGACAACGTGTCGTCTTCAAAATTTATTTTTGTAAAACGCTCGTCGTTAATATTCGAAAGAAACTCTGGCCTTTTTCTAGCCCACTTCCACAAATCGAATCCTCCACTTTTAAGAAGAGTAGCAAGATCTTCTTGTAACGTACTTGCTTCGGTGATTGTTTGGCACGACCATAACGAATCATCGACATAAAATCCTTGCATAAGGACGTTGGACTCACGGGACCGCGGGTTATTTTAAGCTAGTTGATGTAACGTTCGCACGGCTAGGTAGGGTGCACTACGAAGTCCGTAGGTTATCGTTTTTAGTTCAAAAACTTGCACCAGATCCGACGGTTTATGGCGCCACAATATGTGCTGATACTCGCGTTCCGCTGGGTCAATGTAAACTGCGCGGTACATTTTAGACACGTCAGCGGTGAAACATACATCGTATAGCCTAAATAGCGTTATCATTTTTAAAATATCCGAGTGTAACTTTCGACCGGTTAAAAGAATATCATTCAACGACACCCCTGTAGTCGTCGGAGCGGAACCGTTAAAAACCACCCTAAGAGGTGTAGTAGTGCTGGACGGACACCAATCAACCTGTAAAATGTTTTATTTCTCAAGAATACAACCAGCCAGAATGCTTTATAGTTTTAAATTAAAGTAGTATGTTATAGTTTAAGTTTAGGGTATGATGCGACTGACATTAACGTCATGGACATAAAACTCCCTAAATAGAAATAAATAAAAATAAAAAAAGAATACAACGCTACCCACTTGACGTAGGCCAGTATTCCTTTATCCCAAAGAACTAAATGTGGAACTTGTTCCAAGAATAGCCTGCCAATGGGGTCAGGGTTCGAAATTGAACTTTAGTTCGCTCATTTCAAGCTTCAAAATGTGTGACGATTTTTCTACTCAACGTTATCATTATACGTGGTGAAAATTTATTTAATAAACTAGCTGAAACTCGCCACTTCGCCCGTGTGGATTCAATGATTTGGTTAAATTTTGAGGGTTTTTATTTTTTGTACGGACCGCAATTATTTTTCTGAAAATGAATTAGCCTATGTTATTCTTTGTAACATCGGCTATCGACCAGAGAAAGTTCTGTCGAAATCGGTCCTGACGTTTCAGAGTGTACTTGGAACAAACAAACAGACAGACAGAAAGGCTTTCAACTAGTGTTTTTGTTATTGGTATCGTATATACATATATAATCATATGACTGGCCCATTGGTGCAGTGGGCAGTGACCCTTCTTTCCGCTCCGGGGGTAGTGGGTTCGATTCCCACCTCGAGTCTGGGTGTATTATCTATATGCATTTAATATTTCTAAATTTTCTGGATCTCTGATGTGATCCTCCAGGGCAGCAATAAATTCTTCATGGTCTCGACTAAAACAAAGATTTAAATGAATCCAGGAAAAATTCCATATAAGAAAAGCTTGTTATAATATGAGCATCACTTGTTTAGAATATACATCAACCTGTTTCAAGAATGGTATACCACAAGACAAGTAGACAAATAAATCTAATTCTTCAAAAAAATATTTCTATTTGTACACCTGTTTTCAAGTTTTTCATAGCAACACATTGAAATATTCATTTATATTCTATCTTGCCTGTTTTAAGGTGAGACGAAAGCCCCTGTACTAACAATTGGAATTATTCCAAAGATACAACCAACTCTGCATCATATTGAATTTTTTAATTAGTTTTCTTTATTTGTTTTTTCTTAAATTTTTCCAGAACTAATAAATAAGTAAAAAATAAAAGAAAACAGAAGGAAGTCATATAGGCTCAGCCGTTTTTGTAGCGAGAAACATACCTAATTTAACATACATATAGACAACACCACTATCTAACGCGTCTAATTGTCTTTTCGAAGTTCAAAGCATCTAAGAATAGCTTCGAATATACACCAAAAATTTCATCCAAGTTGGTCCAGCTGTTTGGGAGGAGTATAAGAAAGAGTAGAGTAGAGTTACAGAGTGACAAAGACTTGTACAATCTTATTTTAAATATAATTGAATATTTACCCTGCTTTTCTCAAACAATACAATGCAGCATTAGCGTCACCGCTCCTCATGAATAGGCTCTGATACCAGTGTACTGATTTGAAAACTTTCACTATTAAATCTTAAATTGTCCCTGATAACCACAGGGTAAGGTCAGTAAGAAAATAAAAATTTCATTCCTTAAATCAATCCGATCCTTCTGGTAATATAGCTGTCCTTGGACTTTGGTAGCCACTCAGGTGAATTGACTGCTCGTTTACACTATTATTTCTGTTTGTTATATCTATGGGTATACAAGTCATTCTATGAAATATTTAACCCCTAAAAATTAATTGGCTCAAATCATGTTTTCATCTGTTCTTTGTATAACATAAACCAACACTTATTTTTTATTTCGTCACAACTTGCAAAAATATGTAGTAATGAATTTTATAAACTACAAAATCCTAAAACACCTAAAATAAATTTTGCAATGGGGTCAGGTTAAGGAGGTTTAATGGCAAGTTGAATTTTATGCAGACAAAATCATGGGAAACACCTAGTCACTTTATACAACAGTGTAAACTTTGATATAATCTATTTTTAAGTGACTTCTTGACCTTTTTGATTCAAACAGTCAAACTATGATTACCCAACAATAATAAATATCTTTTGTGATATTTTTTTATCTAATGGATGAAACACTACTTTTATTGAAGAAAACAGGATAGTCCCATGTATAATTTTATAATCCTGTAAAGAGGGGATTCAATTACTAAATGTATAGACATGAATTTAATTGCAATCTGTCCAGCCATTCAATAGCAGTATTTAATTGGATTTTTGGCCATGTTTATTTAACAATTAAACACAAGAATGTATTGAATTCACCAATTTCTTGATCTACTATACAAGTATAGGGTAGGGAAATCTAAAGATTTATATCCGTATTTCGGCCATTCGACGATCTTTACTTAATATCAATACTTTGTTTACGTACAATATTATAAGTTTAGCTTATCATCCGTCTATATTGTTCTATTCTATTCTAATAGTCTCCACTATTGGATAGGAAGAACGAAAACACGGATTACATATGTATAAAACTAGTTGTTCCCGCGACTTCGTCCGCCTTAAATTAGGTGAAAAGGTTTAGTGTGATGGTATATAGTCTATGGCTTTCCTCAGTAAAAGGGCTATCTAACACTGAAAGAATTTTTCAAATCGGACGTAGTAGTTCCTGAGACTAGCGCGTTCAAACAAACAAACTTTTCAGTTATGTATATATATTATGTTAAGTTATGTATAAATATGTTCAAAAATGAATTTGGATAGATTGTCATCACCCAAATATCCACACGTGTAAAATTTACGCGCATTTTCTTCTAAAATTGCTCCTTAGTCTAGAGTAGATTGATGATGTCATTTCTTCTGAAACATCAGAAAAAATTGTCCTGAAAAAATAATCCTGTACAGGTTATAAAACACATCTGGTTTGATTGTATTAAATGTGCTTCGGGAAAGAACTCACGGTTCATGCGGTGTAAGTCAATGGGGTTTTTTATGATACAAGGGGCAATCGAGCAGGCCGGAAATCTATGGATGTGATCAATAACTGAATAATTTAAACAGATTGACCTGAACTGAATGCTAAATAGCTTTCAGGAAGTGAATATCTTATAAATATTCAACTGATCATCAAAGGAAGCCCCTGATTCAGGTATAAAATTAACCCTTATGGTCATATATATAAAGATGGGACTTACACATAATAATGAGCAGATTTTATTGAAAGACCGCCTTGTTATAATTTTTTCAATGAAATATGAGCTTTATGCTTTTATGTTGTGATATTAATTGGCTTGCAAAGAATAGCTTATTACAAATCTAACACAAATATGTGATTGGCATAACATGTTATTGATTTGTAAAGAAATTGTAATTTATTGTGCGAAACAAGAGTACTGTATTCAATTTTGCAGAATCTTTATAATACTTTAGCACGTTTTATATCTCCAGGATGCTGAAAATCTCCAATCCCTCCAAGAATGTAAAAGGAATTGAGTTATGGTGATATCAGAATTTATATTGGTTAAGATTATTTTATCAAAATTCTAACGTTTTATGGAGTTTCACTAAATTTTTTTTAACGTTTATGCATTAAAAGTTTGTATTATTTCTTTTAAATGAAGAGTCAAATATTTCGCTATTCTCTTAGTATATATTATTGTAGGTGGCGAGTGTTATTTTGTTTTAAATGTTAACCCAACCAAATACTAAAATTTTGCTGAGCAATTCTATGCGCATCGCGAACATAGCGGTTCCAACCAACTATCTTACCGTCGAATAAAATACTAGCTGTGCCCGCAAATTCATCATAAAATTAGGTAAAAAAATTAGATTCAATTTTAGCGTGATGATATATATATTAGCCCTTTCTAACTATACTGGCTCTACAATTTGGTCCAAATATGCGGCTATTTAATATCATTTCATTTAATCATTTATTTGTCGTAAATCCATGATACATGCATTTAGCCATTTCTGGCGTATAACAAAACAGTAAAGTAGGAAGATACACAATAAAAACTTTAATTTAATAATTTATCAAACACTTTCGATTATCAAATTCAATTCCATGTCTATAGTCAGTAATAATGTTCATTTTTAATTAAATTAATGTCTGATGATGTCAAAAATAAATGTAGTGTAATACAACGAATAAAAAGTTTAAATAATTTAATTGAATTTGATTTTTTTTAAATACATACTAAATTAATCATACATAATTATGTTGATATTAAGCAATAAAACTGCTTGAATGAAGTCAGTACCATCTGCATCGGTTTAGCGGGAAATCTTTTTGTCTTGGTACCAACTTTAACATATGAGTAGGTGTCTAGTAAGTAATCGTAAGAAAGTAGTAAGTATTTGTTACTTTTTAGTTCCTTGGTGTGGTTTGAGGGCGATTTTCTTTTTATTTAAATACACTTTATTTAAATAAAGCTTTTGGCTGTTTTAGGATACGGCAAAGTTAATTATGGGCCGTAGAAACGGTCACAGCCGTGACATTGTAGTAAAGTTTACGCTATTTTTTGTGTAAATTACAAGGCGATCGTAGATTGTTTGCAGAGAAATTGGACCCCGCAGGTGGCGCTGCTGTGATTGCCTATTTGATCATTGACTGTTTTGTTTTATTCCCCTTATTTCAAGGAAGAATTAAAAGGGAAAAAAGATAAATTTAAAGAAACATTATAAAAATTAAAATTGGTAATGGAATATTTCCGATATATGGCGCTAGGACTGCACCTTTCGTTTGACGAACGAACAAACTGACGCTCTAGCACGAACTTTTCCAACCGTTCGAAGTCGACGAGTCGACAGTATACAGGATGAGAATGTTCGTGCCAGATCCACAGGTGACAAGTCTTTATCGTGTTACGCTTTTAATCAAAGCTAATGCAACCCGTGACGACACTAAGAAGGGTCCGCTGTGGTCCCAGCACGAACTTTTCAAAATCGACTCTTCGACTCGAACGGTTCGAATTGTTCCTGCGAGGGCCTCTGTAGAAACTTTAGTTTTACAGAAAATTACTTCGGTAGAATGCGTACGGTCTAAAAATGCACGCCTCCCCAAACCGCTAAAACTCCGTTAAATCTATCGTGACATTAGTTAACCTTGCTGTGCGTGGTTGAGTTTGAGTTTACAATAAAATCGCTGAACAAACACAAACAAGCGTTGCAATTGATATTTACTTTCACATGTTAAAGTAATAGATTTTATTGGAGGGGCGTGCATTTTTAGACTGAACGCGCTATATATATTATTACTTATGTCTTGCAGTTAAACTTTAAGTACACTCCATAGTGAAATCGAATTATACAGACCACAACGAAAAAATTAATAATATGCAACAAACTGGGTCCACCGGCAACGGGGTCAATAAACCCAATAAATCACTGGTTAGAGTGGGTTCGTATTACAAATTATTCATTAGTTCAAATCGCAACTGGTAACAGAGTTTCAGTGGAATCTTTGCAAATCTCACGGGTGTGACTTTTACTGACATCGCACTTCGACGGCACCTAAATTCATTTGCAGAAAATTTCCAGTTTCGATGATGTCAAGTGGGTGAAATATGTCATCCAAGAATTCTACAAAACTCACCGTAATAAATGGGATAAAAAATATAAAACACAAAAGTACGTCAACGTTTACATGATTAATATCTCATCGTTGATGAATACGCAAATCGTTGATTATATTATCAGTAGTATAAATTAATAGATGGCTACTAATAACTGTAACAAACGGCGGACGTCAAAATGTTGGTTAAAATCTACATAATTTCATATTAATAATTACCCGATGACTCTTGCACAGTGTTCATGTTAAAATTAATATATATTCGACTTTCACCGCACGTTTTGATCTGCAAACATTTATATTATAACCGGCAAATATATCGATGGATGGATGGATTGGCCTCGCGTCCGGCCGAAATGCAGGCCTTTCAATGTATTTTACAAACATGAATGTATTTATCAAATTATGTTCTGTGATAATGCGATGCGAAGTGCCATTCGCTTCCGAACGAAACGCGACAACAACACCATCACTAGACATGACAGCATTGCCGCCACTTCACGCCGATCTCATGTGAGAAAAAATAGATGCTTGCAAATTTTAGAGCCTCACTTGCTCAACGGTACCGTGTTCAAACCCCACCGCCGTTGGGTATTGTCGTACCCACTACTAATACAAGCTTTAATTTAAGCTTAGTGAGAGGGAAAGAAGGGAATATTAGACATACTTAAGAAGTATTCCTAATATTCTTTAAAAAAATAATAATAAATTCAATCAAAGCACGTATATATAATGTTATTGTTTGTTTTACAACTGTAACGGCATACTATTAGCTGCTTGACACGGATCTGTGCAGCCTGACCTAACCTTAACGTTGACCCCAATACACTGGTTGTTCAGACGTTTGGGGTGACATAAATAGATGTAGCCAGCACTCGTTGGAAATAAAACGAGACATTTTAGAACTGTTTGGATATAAAGATCTTAAACGGAAGTAAGCCAAACATACTATATCCGGTATATTAATACGTGAAGCAAAATCTTTCGGTGCCACTTTACGAAAATTGCGCGGACGGAGTATGAAATTTGACGCAATTACAGTTAAGAGAATTGTATGCGAGTAGTATTAATAGCCACCAGGAATATCTAGTTATTCTTCTTCTTCCTAGCGTTATCTGGTTAAGTAACAGGGTCCGCTTAGATTGCAGAGGATTTGGCTGCGGGGCGAGTTAAGATGACCGATTGCCATCTGACCACAATATGCTCAGTATTTCTGTTATATAAAAGTTTAAATATACATATGTTAAGTATATTTAATTTTATGTGCAGATATTGAAAATTAACGTCGTGAACTGTAAGCGTTTATAATACACGCCATGTGCTTAAAAGTACACCCTTTCTACTGTGTAATGCCAGAGCCAGACATAGCTTCCTTTGAATGATCATTTCAATGATCATATAGTGTGGCAAGGCACTTTGTGTAACTTCACAAAGTTTTGTAGTACTTTGTCGACTTCAAGGACAAAAATATACAAACACTTTGAGCTATATTTGGCTCCGTTATGAAGATAAGTCTATGTGGTTTTATAATTTAAATTATAATTATAACTAACAATATAAACTTATTTACCTTTGTTTGAACGAATCATACTTAATACGAAGCATTTGAAAGCGCTTTACCATCATTTTTTTACTGCATCCCCGTACCCTTTTTTTTTATTATTATCGCTTTGTTACTACATATAAGGTAAGGTATAACGAGACACCTCGTTGCTAGAGTAGAACTGCCCGACTGACTGTTGAAATAATTCCATCTCAACAAAAACCACAGACAAACAATACTCTTCGCTATGAATTCTTCTTGCTGGTGATTAGTTTATGGTGGCTGCTTATGTATTCTATCTGTCCATATAATATGTATATAAATGTGTATCTTCTCACTGAAACTCGAAAACCGCTGGATGGACTTGACTTCTGTTTGCATTGCTTCATTCGTTATTTTAGGGAAAGTTTATAAGCAAAGAAAGGAAAACTCGAAAAAATGTTTAAAAATACAAAATTAAAAAAGTTGGTTTAAGGGCGATAATTTTACGTGTTAACGCCGAACCGTTATACCAATCGTGTCTCTGTATTGCGCGTTCCGCCCTCTCGCTTGCACATTCGACTCAGGCGGAACGTGACAATGAGTCATGCGTTTTCGTGCGCGCAGTCGACGTTTATCGATTTATAAGCCGTTATCACGTCAAAAATACAGTCTTGAACGCTACTCCAGAATACTTCAAATAGGCGTCGTTCGTACTGGACCTTTTAACTAAAGTGCTATGTAAACTTATTATTTCACAAAACATTTGGCCAGTGTCGCGTTTAATGGAAAAGACATAAAGGAGATTGATTAATTGCCAAATAGCAGATCAGTAAAAAATTGGGCCGGTGCAGTGTGCATCAAAAAAAAAAAAAATCATTGTCAAATCATGAGTCTTTCAAACCTAATTTACCGTTGACTTAATAAGATCTCAATAAAAGTTGCACAATTTTTTCGAATAAAATTACCTCAAATTAGCCTTAATAAATATTGCCTGAATTTAATTACAGGATAATGGTAATTAAAACAAAATGAGAAACAATTGTATTTCTTGACCTTTTAAAACAATAGCGAAGTACTGTTTCATTACTTGTAATGAATATTTGTTAATACAGTTATATTCTTTAATCTCTCAATTATTTTATTATAAATACCTTTTAAGATATAAATATCTATCTTTCATCTATCTCCTTTTTTAATATAAAAAATTACATACTTTAGGTATGCTTTATAATTTGATTGTAACCTAAATTTTTTCTTAGTGATTAATGATTACTCCGTAGGTGATGGCGAGATAAAGATTTTCTTCTTTCTATGTAACTACGTAATTAAAGAGTTTTCTTTTTTTTTAAGTAAAAGGTTGCTTCCAATCTAAGCAAAGGTTCTTGCCCTGCTGCCGGATCTTTATTTATTACTATTTTTATAATATATATATATTATATTTCTTTTATTACCATTTGACATAGAAAGGAAGCACTTTCGCTAATCTGTGTTGCCACCTGTTGCTATGCACTTGATTGTTTAAGCAAGATGACCCAGAAATGGCAGCCGGCAATAAATAGAGGCGCAGACATGGCCGGTGGCGGCAGTGTGGTGCATGGCGCTAACGGTGCCTTTCACTCACGGCTGCAGGAGTATCCCCGACACCTTCGCATTGAGTAATCGCCATCAAACATGTTCTGAAGTTACGGTACTTTAAATTTGAAGACGTTATTTATGCGTCCGCTGCACCAACGTATTAAAAAAAAGCTTTATAACTGATATTACGTATTGGTTTTAATTAAGTAAGTAACCCAACGTTCGGGCAGGACATCGTCTGCCGGGTCCGCTAGTATTATATAACAAAGAGGATATGGAATAAATTAACACAACATTAAGTATTGTTATTTATTGCTATTTCTAGGGATCTCGATTCTATCGATTGTTATAAATTAAAAGCATACGTCACTGAATATGATTATAACATCACAAATTGGGATCGTGAACATATGAATAAATTATTTATACTTTATAATGGTTTGTAAATGCTTTAGTTATTTGCAATTTTACGAAGCGATATACGCATGCACGTTTCCTGTAACATGGTGGATATTGTTTACCATATTCATGAAATGATTACCGCATTGTTGTTGCATGTGTTATAATTATGTATTTTTTCAATGAAATGATTGTATAAAAATACTTTTAAATACATTAATTACTTTACTGTATTTAAGTATTTTTATAAAATGCTCCTTGAAGTCCGAGGGAGGTTTTTATGGAAATAATAAGAGAATAAAAGTTTTACACTAAAAAATAAAGTAAGTGATGCATGTGGTTGACAGGCAACAGACATAATACTTTAAAACTTTCCCTTAAAAACTTAAAAAAAAAAAATTAAGAAAAAGCGTTGTCCGACACTTGAGTCGATCGCTAGGTTATGTAACTTTTACCACGCGGGTGATAGATGGGTGATTAATTTTAACACTGGTTTTCAAATATACAACCTCCTCCGTGTTTCGGAATGACGTAAACAAGTGACACGTAACAGGGGGTCCCGATTAATGTCATTGAGTGATACTAGTCGTCATTACGGGGATGAAGTCAGACGGCATATGACTTAGAATAAGCACCTGGCACCGTAAAATCTGACATAGCGACTCTACATAGTTCAATTGAGAGCTGATTACAAAAGGTTTTTATTAATAATGGACGTGTAATGTATGTTTTTAGCGCGTGGATTGATCACAAAAAATTAAACCGTGCCAGAGCTCGGTCAGTATATTAATGTCAGCTGATCTCATGACTTTTTACCTTGGTTTCCTTTTCGTTGAGTACTAGTCAACCGCCCCAGTTTCGCATGGGTAGCACTAAATGCAAAGATTTCATTATATCCTACCAATATTATAAACGCGAAAGTTTGTACACATGGATGTATGCCTGACGCTCTTTCACGTAAAAATTACTGAATGGATTTTAATAAAACTTTACAGTAATAAAGTTTATAAATCTGAAAAAACTTAGGCTATAAATTATAAAGATTTTGTGTGAATTGTCCAAAATACAACGATAAATGTCAAGTGAGTAGGAAAAAAAATTGCCATCTGCGAGCTATTCTGACGTGCGCTGCAAAAACCTACAGAGTTACACGTATAAAGTGTATAAACGAAATGTTTATTTTAAATAGTTCTACAAAAAAGGCTGCAATAGCATATATCTATCTTTTATTTTATTTTTCGCTTTTCTGTCTGTGTTTACAAACACTATGATTTTTATTATAGGGGTTTGCTCGTTGATATTTTGGTGTAAACGCTAAAAACAAGCTTTCTATAACACTAAAAGATGGAGAAATAATTCTAGCTTGTTTTAGCTCTTGGCCTATGTTGCTTTGGTCTAAACTCACCTTTAGAAGAGGAATAATATCGTCATTGTTAAATTTAATGATTTTGACGAGGTTTTTCAAGAGTTACAGTTTTACAAATTACGTATATATTTTACAGGAAAGTTAATTGAAAGCAAGCATATTGCTGCAATTGACGTCCATAGCTGTGTCGTCACAACTTTGCCTTGTCCCTATTTTGAGGCATCACGATATTTTACACAATCTAGCTAATTATTATTGATTATGCTATAATAGTTATAGACTTCACGTGACCGTTTTATGGCGTACCAATTAATGTTTTAAACTCTATGTAGTTTATAAGCAATTTAATTTGCTGCGTTTTAAATTGAATAAGTAGTATTTATTTGTGAATATTTGCATTTAAAGTGAAATTGTTTCTCTCTCTCATTTAAATGTCTTGAGATCCTTGGTAGTATATCTGCTTGGACTCTTTTTATTTCCATTCCGTTCTGCCTCTCTTGTCTCTTCTTTTGTATTTAAGTGTCCTGTCGGGATTACAATTTGAACTCTTTTTGTTTATGTATTCATTGTCATCCATTGCGTGGTGTGTTCTTTTTTCCCCTTCTAATATTGAAGTTTACTCCTTAATATACGATACAAGGCCCTTGGTATGAAAGAAATTGGGTAGTGGAATCGAATGTGTCACATGTTACGCGTTCCAGTGTTACACTCCTCACTCCTCTTATACCGAACGCATAGAGGAAAGGGAAAGAAAGATGTATACGTTCTTTAAGGAGTTAACTCCAGTCGTGTGCCGCAAGCGACTGTATCTGCCCGCCTCTCTCCTTCGGGTAACGGGGTCACATCACAGTCTTTTGCCCACTTCGGCATATTCCCATGCACTCCGGGCCGTTCCACCGGCGTAGCGGCATGCAGAGCCATTCTTGCGTATATCTCTGGGCGACAGCGGAATAACCAAATCGTAAAGGCCCTCAAAAGCCTCAATTCGTCGCCGGCTACGAATACTGCTACAGAAATAGGGCCTGTCCAGTGCGCTGCAATACGTAATAGCTCGTGCAATCTTTCTATTGAGGTCTGTGTTGCTAAACAGACGTGGTGGTTTGCTGATGCTTCCGCGTACATGTCCCCGACAGTAGCATAGTCAAATATCCTGTAGGATCTTGAGCTGTCCCATCTTCCTAAACGTAAATCGAGTCTGGCGATTGGATCGTCGTCAAGAGACATTGCTGCAGCTGTCTCCACGCATGGTTCGCAAGTGGATAAATCGGCAGACGGTGTAGTGCTCCGTACTGTGCATGGTTGGGGGCTCAGCAGCCACACGTTGGCAATAGTATTGTAGACGATTAATGCGATTGCCGCTATTGTGACTAAACTCCATTGACAGCGCCAACGCCACTGAAACAAGTGATATCAATTTAAAATCGTAATTGGTAGTATCCCACAAAACGGAGCGATTGTAGAGCCTATTTCAAGCGACTGTATCTGCCCGCCTCTCTCCTTCGGGTAACGGGGTCACATCACAGTCTTTTGCCCACTTCGGCATATTATGCGACAATAAAATGAAACGCATTTTGTTATCACAAAATTTGTGCTAGGGTCCCAGAGGTGACAGACGCGACCAGCCAATTTATTATTTCAGAAATACTGTAATCCACCCAGTATAAAACGGTAGGTTTATTCTACAATATATGAAAACGTGTAGTACAATTACTCTCGTACAAGGTGTTTGCACGGCCCTGAATGAGCATAATATAATGTATTATAGAATGATATTAATGCGTTATACGGAGGACCGTGTTATAGGAGGGATTACAATACCGACCTCTCGTTGAACATGCCTAGATCTTAATTAATATAAGTTATTTTTAGATACTCAGGAAATTAATAATCTTGAAATATTTAAGCTGTCGAATTTATTTGGCTCTGTCTATGCAATAAAACAATAAAAGCATTTCTAGTATATCGCGGTATGTTTCCTAACATATATATTTTTAAATGACTCTTATATGAACTTTGCTTCAAGAAAAACGCCAACGACATGCACTATGTAAACATTATGTAAACTCACTAAACAATAACTTAAATTATAACTGGGCATCGCACTCAACACTGTTCAAAATAGATACGCTTATGAGATATTACGGGTTCTGCGGTGAACCGGTAGCACGTCACAAATCATTGTAGTAGTAACTGATTACCCCGGAATCCGAAACATTGCAACCACCGACATTTCGTTTTTTGAAGGCGGTTTTATTTTTATTTAATAATTTGAGGTGTGTTTATGACATTTGGAACATTTCAGGAGGTGTGAGAAAGGCCCATTCTATGTCGGCGCCATTTCTATATTTTTCCGGGTGATAATCTCGAATGTGGAGGTAGTCGACGGTCGCTTCAGTTGAACAGAATTTTTGGTCTTTAATTAACCAAACACCAGAGAGGGAGCCACACATTAATCCATTGTGATGCATCTGTTCGGCGCCGTAGCGGCGAACCAGCCCAACCGAGTGCAGAATGGTACCGTGGAGGATGGCTCGAGAAACGAATCGCTCAACACAATAGACCCTGCCCTCGTGTCGGATGCAGTTGGCGGGCATTGGATCGCCGTTGAGATTATAGTAACCCGGTTCCAGGGTGTTTTGAACCCAAGAGAGCTTGTCCTCCTCCCAGCCCTTGTCGCCCAACCTAAACTTTTTCGTTGCAATGTTGTAATAAACTTTATTTTTATCATTATCAATATACGAGTACTTCATGGGGAACCAAAGGGCATCGACGTTGCTTTTGACGCTCCGCGAGTAGATATCCACAACCTCGAGCGGCACACGGCCTCTGGGAGCCACTGGCTCAGGGTGAACCTCTGGCCGCACGCCGGCATATGTGCAATCATTGCACACGAGACTGTCGTAGATGTGGACGCCAAAACCGAAACCGTGCTTTTCCGTGTCGTCGGACGCGATGCTGATTAAATCTTTTCTGTAATTTTTAGAATCTGGCACCAAGTCACGGGGAATATCTATAAACTTGGTCGCTTCCACCACTCGCTTTACTCGAAGAGGGGGACGAGGGTATTCTAGTAAACGGAGAAAGACTGGCCAGATCGGCATTTGTTAGGATGGGCTCGATTTTTAAATGTCGAGATCTAAGGTTAACCACAAAATGTCGGTTACTTAATTGCTACATATTTCCCGTGCTGCTGTACGGAGTGGAGGCATGAACCTTGTCGGAGGCGTCTATGAAGAGGCTTGAGGCCTTCGAGATATGGTGCTACAGACGAATATTAAGAATATCATGGGCTGATCGAATAACGAACATACAGGTCCTTCACAGAATGGGAAGGGAACGTGAAATTCTTATCACAGTGAAAAGGAGGAAGTTAGAGTATTTCGGTCATATCATGAGGAATAGTGAGAGATATGGTTTGCTTCAATTGATTATTGAGGGGAAAGTGTTTGGTAAGAGGGGACCGGGAAGACGACGTATCTCCTGGCTGCATAACCTGAGAACTTGGTTCGGTATGACGACCACAGGCCTGTTTCGTACAGCTGTAAACAAGATTAAGATTGCCATGATGATTGCCAGCATCCGGAACGGATAGGCACTATAAGAAGAAGAAGATTGGTTATTTATTTAACGTCACTTTATACTGCTGTGGCTAATCGGACGATGCTACAGCGGGAGTCCTAAATTTTGCCAATTCAGGTATAATTAGGATAGGGATCATTAACCCGCTGCTGACATCATACAGGCTCGGGACCCCCATTTTACGTCCCTTCCGAAGGACGGCATAATCAAGGATTTTCTGCCAGCATTTCATACCCAATGCTATTATGGCCATAGATAATTTTTTTTTTTTATGTAACAAACAATTTTATAAAAGTAACTAATAAGCTTTTATTTTATAAAAAAAATTTGTAAAAATAAATTTTATTTAAAGAACACATCAAAAGTGCGCAAAAAAGTCTGTGAACACTTGTATAAACCAAGTATGGGTACATAAATAACAAAAATAAGAACTACAGAATTAAGATTTAAATACATTTAATGTTTATTTTGACTCCGAAGTACATTTTGTATTAAATAAAAACAATTGTCAGTATTAATTTAGCTATTGAAATGGAAGTACCTAATGCTGTCCGTGAATTAATCCTTATTTTACGAGGAAAAAATAACAAGTTTCCGTGAAATTGGAAAAATTGTGAATAAAAATCCTGTGTAAAACTGTGTCCCAAAATGTTTGATGCTTTGAACTGTGTCCCAAAATTTTTGAGGCTATGACAAGTACTCTTTTGCAATGTTTAAGCGACGTTTGCGATTTATTTCACTAATGTAAGGTTTTTTTCGTGGAGCTCGGCTGTAATATCTACTCACATGTAATTTATTTCTAATTTTCTGAGGTGTCACACTTATTCCATAATCACTAAATAAATTCTGACTCATTTCAGAACCTCTTGTACCTCGTTTTTCGCATACTGTATTGAGCATTTCACGTGTTTTGTGTGAACATAATTTAGTTTCTTTGGCCGCCCGCTATGTGTTCTGCTAGACGCACAAAAAAGGAAAAATAGAACCGGGTAGTCACAAATTAGAAAACGGAGAAACTATATCAGCAATGGACTCTGATGAGGTATATAAGTATCTAGGATATTGTCAAGCTAAACAGTTGGATCATGCGGCCTTAAAAAGAAACTTGAGTAATGAATTTAAAAACAGAGTCACTAAAATTTGTAAATCTAATCTTTTATCCAAAAACCTTTTTAAAGCATTTAATACATATGCGATTCCTCTATTGACCTATTCTTTCGGTATAATAAAGTGGACGAAAACTGATATTAATAATATAGAAACGAAAATTCGCACTATACTTACAAAACACAAACACCTACACCCTAAGTCAGCAATAGAAAGAATATCTATTAAACGTCAATTCGGAGGAAGGGGCCTAATAAACATTCACGATCTGTGGAAAAAGCAAATCGCGAATCTTGCATCCTTTTTTCATCGAAAAGCTACCACCAGCAATTTACATAAAGCTATTGTCACTCATGATTTAAACCACACTCCGCTCAATCTTTCAGACACATCTAACAACAACTCTCAACATACAGACACTCAAGATAAAATAATTATGCAGTGGAAAGGAAAAATAATACATGGCCGTCACCCACATGATTTAGAACAAGAACATATTGATTCGGTAGCATCTAATAAGTGGCTAACGTTGGGATACTTATTCCCTGAAACTGAAGGGTTCCTAATAAGTATACAAGACCAAGTTGTAAATACAAAAAACTATAGAAAAATAATACATTAATAGGCTTTAAAAATATTAGATTAAATTTATATTGCTCTTAATATAATTTAATGTCAAATTAATTGCCAAATTCCAAATACTCCTGTATATTTACACAGATATCTTATAATTTTCCTATACTCTCGATTAAAAAGATTTTTGCAAAGAGTAAATATAAAATGTCCCCTCTTTCAATAACGTTATGATTATGTTAAGGCAAAAAGAGACTAATGTAAAATATTTTGAATTTAATTTCCAATTCATCATTCAGACATCATTGATTTAGGAAAAGAAGCATAAAATTTAAGTGGGAGGTTATAAAAAACAATTTCACATCTCACAATTTCTAATCACCAAAAAATGTAAGGATCTATTAAAAATAAATGAGTATTATACTCCGTGCTTTAATCAGAAGTTGGACAAAATATAATGAAAAAGAGAAATTTAACTCCTATTCGTAATTGACATTTAAAAAAAAACTATATTGTGATTAATAAAATTGTGCTCTTAGTAAAACTATTTAGTTTCTCTTATCTATTAAACAGATACTAATAATCCTAATGCGTAATTAACTTTGAAGACACTCAACTCTTTCTGTTTGTACCAACTATGCACACATTGAATTTTTAAACCACCAATTCGTTGTTGTTTTTAAAGAAATACAATAAATTTACGTTCTCCCTTCTACAAATAACATTTAAAGCTATAATTTAAAAATAAAATATCTTTAACACTAAACTTATAAATCTGCTTAACATTAGAAATTTACAATATTAATCCCTCACTTATAACCTTTTTGCAGAAAATTATGACACACTGGAAAACTACATTACACGTTTTTAATAAAAATCACTCGAATGTTATAACTAGAGAAATTACTATAAGGAAAGGTATATATCAAGGCGACTCCTTGAGTCCTCTATGGTTCTGCTTAGCACTTAACCCTTTATCCAATCTGCTAAATAGTTTAAATAAAGGCTATCGTCTAAACGTTACTGACCCCGATACTTGTATATCTCATCTTATATATATGGATGACATAAAACTATATGCCAGTATAGCTAAAGACATGAAACAATTAATTGATCTTACAGACAAATTTAGTACAGACATTAATATGCAGTTTGGTCTAGATAAATGTAAAATTTTGAATATTAAAAAAGGAAAAATAGAACCAGGTAGTCACAAATTAGAAAGCGGAGAAATAATATCAGCAATGGACTCTGATGAGGTATATAAGTATCTTGGATATTGTCAAGCTAAACAGTTAGATCATGTGGCCTTAAAAAGAAATTTGAGTAATGAATTTAAAAACAGGGTCACTAAAATTTGTAAATCTAATCTTTTATCCAAAAACCTTTTTAAAGCAATTAATACATATGCAATTCCTCTATTGACCTATTCTTTCGGTGTGATAAAGTGGACGAAGACTGATATTAATAATATAGAAACGAAAATTCGCACTATACTTACAAAACACAAACACCTACACCCTAAGTCAGCAATAGCTTTCTGTGCACAACGCAATATCTACTTTAGGGTTAAGATTTAAAGAGGGCGAGTCTGCAGTGTAAACAGGCTTTAGTGGTTGTTACGTAGACAAGTGTCCGTATTTTTCGGTCTTTGTACTGTATAAAAGCTCGTTTGAAAGCTATTTTAATTGTAAGTCCTAGTTTATTTCGGCGTAAAAAAGAAAGATATATTTCTGCTTTTTGTCGTATTCGAGTATACTTAGTAATTATCTCTACGAATAAACATTAAAATAAAAATTAAAAGAAAAATGTGAAATTCAAGTGTTTTATGTACTTAAATTTAAATAATAAGACGAACACTATATACATAATAATATTTAAAAAAAGAAACTAATTCTAAATTAAACTAAAAAAAAAACATAATACATAATAAAAATAAAACAAAAATATAGAATGAAGAAAATAATTAAAAAATCTGATCCGCATCGGTTAGTTTATTAAGTGTTTTATTATAGTTATGTAGAACAGGCGCCTGTAACCTTTAAAAAAGACATTAAGGTGTCTATTTTGGGAACATGAGTCCGTGTGTAATATAGGCCTATGTGTGTATGTATATGTATAATATACAAGGTATAAAAGACATCATACCGCAAATTATTTATGATAAGGCTACATTTAAAGTTCTAAATAAAATCACGAAGAACATTCACCTCGGAAATGAGAGGTTACAGATATTGCCATCCTTATCCCATTCTTGAACGCGCAATGTATCGTGAACATTGGTAAGAATTGTTTTATATTATGTAAGAAAGGTTTAAGTTGATTAATAAATATATAAATAAGTTTTAACTAAGTGGACATGATAAGATTTATTAATGGCTAAATAATTAATGTTTGTGTTAATTGCTCGAGATCATTTGACTATAAAAAAAAGAAGGTTCTTAATTCGGCTGCATTTTTTGTATTTGTTACCCTAGAACTTTCGACTGGGTGAACCGATTTTGATGATTCTTGTTATTTGAAAGTTATAGCTTCACATGTGCCTTGAGGTAGCATTTCAATTTCGAAGACGGTTTTTTTTGTTAACATATTATCGTATTTAAACCCTGGGTATGAAAATTAATGGCTAAATCAATCTCATCATTTATATAATATTTTCAGCTATTCAGTAATTATTGCAACATAACCATTACTAGACAATTTTAAAAAACTTATTATTAATAATATTTATTTGATTTTAAATTATTTTTGTTTTATTATATTCTACATTTTAACAATCTTTCATAACGACTCCGTGGCGCAACGGTAGCGCGTCTGACTCCAGATCAGAAGGTTGCGTGTTCAAATCACGTCGGGGTCAAAGGAATCTTTTCTTTTTTTATTTGCTAAAATGGCAAATATTGTTATTAAAATTTTTCTAATTCATTTTATTTTAAATGATAAAATATATAAGGACTATTTTTTTAACCCTCGTATCTTTTAACAAAACCTAGCAGAGTTGTACATTTATTCCTCTAAACATCATTAATAAGGTCGCCGGCAAATCATCTGTTAGCCTTCAGATGGTGCAAATGTCCATTGGCGTTGGTAGTCACTTATGCGAACCGCCTGCTCGTTTGCCCCTTGTAACATAAAACAAAAATAGTCTGTAGGATTTAAACTCACATTAGTTTTATTGGTAGACCCATCACCATTTAACATATTATTGCGATCAAGGGATTAGTGGACGAAAAAATTATCGCTTACATAATAATGTATGTTCCAATTTCAGCGCGGAGAGGTTGCGCAACATTAAATTATGCTTTATACACTTTTTAAAGATACGTTCTTACTGCAGAATTGCGCATCGTCTCCCTCAATATTGTAACGGAGCGAGTCGTGGTCGCCTGTCAAATTAAAAAAAAAGTTTTTCGGCGGGAATAGTTAAACGTCAGATGAGTTGGAGCGGGATTAAAAAAGTATAAAACTGTATTAGAATTCGGGAATAAAACTTGCTTTTTGATATTTTAAGTTTGTTTCTTAAAAGTATTTAGCACATGCTTATGTCCGTAAGTTCGGCTGCGTGGTTTAATTATCCACACAGGCCCCCAAATATTCCAGGGACAAAAAGTACCGTAATTACATCACTGTATGTTTCTTTATCTCTAAGTAAAATTCCCATCAAAATCACATTAGCCCAGACAAGTAGTGTAATGAATGGACATAAATTTCTTTTTGTATCATTCGATACTAGTAACATACAATATAAACATAGTCGGCTCAGAATATTTAGAGTCACTGGCAGATAGTTCCAGTTAATTTATATGTACAGATATCTAAATTCGTGACAAAAATTCAAAGTTTAAGCTATAGTTTGCTCAACCGACTCTAAAAGCAGGCCAAATCAACGACTACAAGGTAGTTTTATGACCGAGGTGTAGATTCCGCGGTCGTGCGTCGCAAACTGACCATGTTAGGAATGCGAAATAGTTTTTTCCTTTAATTCAATTAATATTCTCAGTAGTGTTGTGTTGCGCCAAAGCAGAGAAATGTCCACAACAGTGAAGTAATTGTGAAACAAAATCACGAGTACTCTTTTAATTTTTTAAATGATAAACTATAAGAAGATCGTGGCTAAACACTTTATGCCAAAGCTTTGGGAAAAGCACCCGTTTATTTTGCAGAGGTGGTCAAAGGTACAAGTTGTCGAAATGATTTCCGAACTTCGTAAGAAGATGCCACTCTAAGAAGTACAGGAAGAAAGTACGTGTATATGTGTTAAGACCATAATATAATCTACTCGTAATCATGGCGGGTCTCACATTGCGGATGCACTTCGGCCTATTGGGTATTTTATACTCGTCCCTTCCTAACGAATTTTATCATATTTACAGGGTCACACATTTATGATCGCACCCACTTGAACTTTGAAGAAACCAAAGTCCAACCGTGAAACAACAATCTACGCTTATTTCTCTTTTTTATATTACGTAACGAGGAGCAAGCGGTTCATCTGAATGACTACCGACGCCAGAAGACAACAGCAACACCAGAAGCCTGTCAGAAATTTGATGATGTTTATTCAAGTAGACTTTTACAAGCACTTTTGTCTCTTGTTTTATTTACTGCATAATTAAAATTCATTTGGCGTATTTAAAACCTTAAATAGGTAATTGATATTTTAATTAGTCCATAAAAGAAAGAGGGGCATTTACAAGGAAAGTTAACTAAAATGAATACCAATATTCACAATTCGCTTATAAGAAAAAAAAAACCTCAAATATTCCATTACGATTTATGAACATAATCTTATTAAGTGTGACTCAATACGGTTACGAATTAACTAATAAATCGTATCTTATAAATACATTATTTAATCAATTAGAAGATACACGAAAGTAAGTTTCATATATATAATAGTATATATTTGTCTATTTCACTGTTAGCAAACCGCATCCACTGACCGAGATAGACGTGAGCAAACACGTTATGAAATTTCATGTATTATTTCACTGTTAAGTAATTATAATTCGTATTCTCTGTGTGAAATACGATATAACATTACATTAAATAAAAAAAAGGACTTAAGATCGCTAGACGATTGGCCAATCAAAGAATTGCAAAAGAAGATTCGATATGCAAACGAACTTACAATTTATAATATAAATCTTAGGAAGACTAAATTATCAATTCGTTCCTCACTATTTGTAAAATTGATATGATGCGATCGATAGATCTATTTATACGATCGTTCAAGGAATATTAGAACACAGATTGCAGTAACATAAGCGCTAAATATGTCACTTTTTTGGCGGAAAGTTTTAAGGGATGTTACACAAAAGAATTATTTTGTGTAACATGCCTGAAGGATGTGTCAATTATTAAGTTTTTTTAATAATGCTGTTCAAAAGAAGGTTGCGCATGCCATGCTTACATATAGAAAAATAATAAGTATAAATATTCTACGCTTTTTTATCAATATCAACAACATTCTAGTCAACATGTGCTTTTTAGGTGGCAGTTTTTTTCGCCTTCTCCTCAAAATATGATTGAGGTGTCATTCGATTCGAAATCGCATCCATAAGATAGTTTTTGAAAAAAATAGAAAGCGAAAAAAGTTCTTCCTAAAAAGCACTTGTTGACTATGCTATAAGTAAAGTTCTGATTAGATACATTTATGTTTTATGCAATATGTTCTTTACTAAAGGTCAAGTGGTCAAACAGATTTAATAGTCATTAGTCATTTTTAATACAATGTTCCGTACCGAGATTTCTAAGAAATTTCATTGGGAAAGAACTATTAATTTTCCCTTTTGTAACACACACAACGTTGCAACTTTGAAAGAAAATGAATCGAATACGACGAGAAAACAACCTTTTTCGTCAATATCAAATTACAACTTTCCGGTTATATTTGCGGCCTATATTTTTGTGTGTGCATCCCTATAAATGTCGATTAAAATAATATTTCGATAGTTATAAAACTGCCGGTAATATTAATTTCATACATATTTTGATGGTTACATAACGAGATACAGTTAATCGTAACGTATCCCCTCACTGATTAACTAGTTTAAGGTGAGGAAAAAACGTAATCATAGTTGCCAACCTGCGTCGGTCAATCTCTCCGTGTAATCTTAGGCAGTTATCAGAGTGAATAGTCGAGAAACGATTTTACGTAACACATAACTATAATAATAATAATAATTTAAATTTCTGTCAATGAAGATTACAGAAATATAATAAGGAATAACATACTTGTATAGTACATATCGTTCTTGTAGACACGATGCATTTTTATATCCGAAACCAAAAAGTAATTTCTGTTTCTGTATAAAAAAAAAAAAAAAAAACTATGTTTACAGTTTGTGAAAGGTGTATGTGCCTGTAAATGGTGTATTATATAGTTTTAAGTTCACTGAAACGATTTGTAAAATTGTTTTTTAACTATACTGTTGGCATATCTATTATTAATAAAAAAAAAAAAAGTCATCTAAAATTTGCGCCTTCATAAAGTTTTCCATCAATAATAAGTAATAACTGCTCTTTATTTATCGATTTATTTTTCACACTTCTTTAACAAGATAATATGTTCAAAATGAAATAATGACAATAAAATTATAATATCAAAAATTTCTCGTGTTCTTGTTTATTCTCATTATATTAACCTTGGAAATGAAAAAATCTTAAGTAATAAAAGCATACCCAGTACCTTTTCTGGTGCGTCTACGTAATATGTCATCTGGTTTTGCCTTATACATTATGTAGGTGTGTAAGTTATGGCACTTCATGCCGTAATTGCAGTGGTAAGTAAAATTCATCTTCTGTCCACACTTATTTGAATTCATATTGTAATATCCTGTTAGATTTTATATTAATTCAAAAAGTATTAGTTTATATATAAATGTTTAAAAAATATGAATATACCTAATATAGTAGACCTATTTGGTCACTTCTTTATGGGGCATTTTTTTTAGTTTTTATAGGAATTTTTCGATATTTTAGAAATTGCTGGAGAGTATTGCGTGCCCCCGCGTGCCCCCACAAAGAAAGCAATATAGTATTTTAACAGCGAAGATACCGGACTAAAGTACGCAAATAAATGTAATAAAAAGTGAAAAAGATGCGTGTCAGCTCCGACGCGCGACTCGAATTCAGTCTTATACAACGTAACGAATTTATTCTTCGTAAATACTTGATTTCGCTCCTCATTTAATTTGAATACCGCCATCTACATACGAAAAGCGATAATTAATGTATTCTCCAAAAACAAGTTAAATAAAAAATCTTCTGTTTTTGAAAAATGTCATTCCGCCTGATGACATCACATTGCCATTCACGATGATACTGTTCTGAATAAAATATAATTTGAAATGTAACAAACAACTCATGTTGGTATCAAGTATTAACGACATAATGCATATTTGACTGGCCCGTTGGCGCAGTGGGCAGTGACCCTGCCTTCAGCTCTGTGGGTTGTGGGTTCGATTCCCGCCTCGAGTCTAGGTGTATTATCTATAATCCATACATACATATATAAACAAGATATTTTTTGCAATTCAATTCGATATTATAAATCATGTTTTATTAATTATTCGGTTATTATGGAAATGTGGAAAACGTGCTTGTTAGACTGCTTTCATTTTTTTTTCTAGAATGACTGCGGCAAAATATTGCACTGAAGGCAATTATTACAAATTATAATCTATAGATATATTCGCCTCCGCATTTAACACTTCAATAAATTGTAACTATTTCTCATGGATTTAAATTATCTGCAACGACGGCTAACATACTCCTATGATTGATTTTTTTTTTTTTTGCTTTATAAACGAACGTTAGTTTTTTTTTTAACTAGGAATACTACGTATGCCTTCGTCGCCGTCCTTTCCCCTTAATACGTAACTTACTTCATTGTTTATTGATAATGTTTATCAATATTAGGTACCTATGTTCAGACAAATAAGATTTATTTATCGGCAGGCCAAAGTTACTTTCAATCGTTCAAAAATTATGAAATGTACGTAATTAAAATAAGGTTCAAATAAAACTTTTAAGTTTATTTGTAGAAAGGTCGCAGCTAACAAATTTTATAACAGTCATTTATAACAGCGTTTATTTTTTAAATATTTATCTTTGACATGATCAGATGCATATCACAAATTCTAGATTTCTTGGCATGTCGTTACTTAATTTCTTGCTGTCTTCGTTCTTATTAATTCTGCTATGCAACATATTGTCATTATTTCTGCATAAAATACTTGTGTAACCGCGAGGGCCTCCACCCTTATGTAGTTGATTTTCCAGCAACTCGCACGAAACGCTTTAACTCATCCTTTCTCAAGCTAACTGCTAAGGTGTGGAATGCTCTTCCTGCGTCAGTTTTTTCTGACAAATATAATCTCTGTACCTTCAAAGAAAGAGTGAATAGGCATATTCTTGGTAATCCCGCTACATCCTAGACTGCATCATTCCTTCTCGCCAGTGTGTAATACACTGTAATCAGTCCAACGCTAACCTAACGTACATAAAAAAAAAAACTAAACATTTCTTACTTTACGTTTCATACATCAAATAGCGTTACAAAAGAAAAAAATATAGCAGATGGATAGACAAAGAAAACAATCGGCTTAAATATTTATCTCTTAAGACCTTAATATTACTTCGGCGAAACTCAATTACCTTATCGAAATTTTCCTTCAATTAACTTTAACTCTATTTGAAAGAATATTAGACTTGTTATGGTTTCTAAGCATTATTAATTGATTTGTTTTGACCGAATAATAAAGCCTATTCGTACACAACCCTTTTGACCTCTTCGAGTAGAGGTATAAACTTTCTCCATTCAACTGATCTATATTGATTAATTACCCGAAAACTTATAGACACACGCATCCTGTAGCGGACCCACCCTGAGGCGACGGGAGGAAGCATTGTGAAGACAGCAAAGACGCAAGTCAAAACATTTTTGTCCGTCTATCTATTTGTTTTTATGTGACATTTCCATACAATTGTCTTTGTACATAACGACGTTTTATTGCATTAGTATCAAAGTTCTACTATAATGAAATCGCAAATCGAATTAAACCATTTCTAGGGACACGCTCACAGACCTTTTACAAATGAAGCTCGACATTTCGTGACTTTGGTGTTTATAATTTGGGTTAGCGAAGCGAACCCCAATACTATCTCACCACCTGAGCAGTTTTGTTGTACACTTTACTGATAAACTTTAGATTTGTGCTTTAAAATAGTAATTTAACTTTATATCTAGAAGTTTTACCCGACAAAAAAAAAATTATAATCGAATAAATAATATAGGAAAAACTACGCGAGCCCTCACAGAGCTCAGCTTTTTGGTAGTTTTATTAATATTTCTGTACGTACTTGTACTTTGAAAGCAGTACTGTTTAATAATACGTACTAGCTTCTAACATAGTTTTAACTTCACCTAGAATCCATGTGAGATTTACTGTATCTTCTTCGAAAGGACTTAGTAAGAAAACCTGATGCCCTCTTTCCAAAAGTTCGATAATAATTTGTCTACCACATATGTAATAGGATTGAATCACACTTGGCCAAACTGCAAGTGCAACAACCAATTCAAAAGTAACTAAGATTAAGAAAATCTTCATGTTCTGAAAATATATTTTTTTGGAGTTTTATTTATTGCATTTAAATTCGTTACTACTTAACAGTTTCTCACGAGTCCATTCGCATGAATTTCCCTAATTCGAGTTCTTTACGAAAAATAGCATATAAAGAAGAAATTGTGTATTATTATATAAGTATATTTATGTACAGTGTTATTTAGACCAAATAAAAGTTTTTCTTCTTCTTCTTCATATAGTTTATATCACTATAATGAGTATGACTATCACAATAATAAGGCAAATGTCTACGTATTCTAATTCTCTCTGAGGAAGGCCCCATCTGCGCTGAGATCACATTGCATTTACAAGGCAATACTTCCTCGGAACTTGCTGTACGGATTATTTTAAAGCTCATTTTAATGGTGGCAATTCCAGAGTGTTACGGAGCGTGACGTCACAACGTGTGCCCCGGACCGTTTGTGCTGTCGTCTGAGTTATTTTAATTCCTATCCTCGAATTAATTTTTTGAGTTGAGTTTTGAGTTTACTCCCTAAGAACCGGTTCCGTATATATCCCCGACGTGTGAAAATTTATCGGGAGTAAAATCCATGTACATTTTTAGAGCATTTTTTTAAAACTTAACTGTTGGCAATACATTAACATGCAGAAATTAAAATAAAATGGCAAATAATGGATAGCTCTTTTTTTGTAAGAACTATTTTTCAAGGAGTGCCTAAAGAGTTTCTTGCTGATTCTTCTCGTGGCTCAACCATTCCGAACCAGTGGTAGATTTCAAAATATTTGACGATTCAAAAGAGCTTGCAAAAATCTATTTGAATAAAATATATTTTGATTTGATTTGATTTGATTTGATTTGATTTGATTTGATTTGATTTGATTTGATTTGATTTGATTTGATTTGATAATTCTCAAGATGGCTTTTAAAGGATTACTAATTGAGGATAAGATACTACACTTTATTACAAATTTTATTAATATCTTTAATAAATTTACTAGAACTTGAGAGTGTTTTGAGAGTTAAGGTTGAATTACTTTGTTTACATCCTTTGGAAAGTTAAAAGGTTTAAATATTAAATGGTTTTTTTTTTTCAAAACCTGGCGATCGTATTCTTAAGACCTTCATAAGTATTTTTCTACAATTTTACTAACAATATGTTCAGGTACTATCTCTACATACTAACTCAATATGGATGATAATTCGAATTAAAGAATTTTATTTATTATTATTATAAATAAGACTAGAGATAGCCGCCTGTTTGAAATTCGCCCACAAATCTTTAAGTACTATATGCTTCTTTAAAGCTATTTAAAAAATTTTAATTCTTTGAACAACGACATACAATCGCGTCGACTTCGTTTTAACACAATCTTATATTTAAATGCACACATGTGTGTGTAAATCGTTTGGCATTAGTGTGCGTGAGCTAAAGTTTTCCTTATTCATTAATAATTTACAAACAAAACTTGGTAAGGAGGATTTTTCAGCATAAACTTTCGCCGCGTTTGCCTTCTAGAACACTTGGCTCGTAACCAGGAAACGATGCAACTGGGAAATACAGCACAAAAACAGCTTACATCCAAACAGTTCTTACGCTACACAGATCTGAATAATTAATTTGACCCGATATAATAGACGTTATTGTAAGGAGGTTCTCTCATAATCATTGAGTATTTAATTGTTGCGACACTAAAATATCTCTACTTCACTTTACTAATATCCGCCGTAGCTTATTCAAGAAACGTAGACGTACAACATAGACAATTCATAGTAGACGCCAGATTGTCTGTCGATTTGAAATAAAACAGCTTTTTATATCAGCTAATTAAACATCTAGAGGCGCTTAGTGTATCGAATAACCTTAAAAACGAACGTAACGTTTTATACATAAAACTCGTATAAAGTCTGCTTTTGATTTTGAATGTTGCAGGCAAACATGATCCTCTTATACTCCATAAATTGTTTTAAAAAAGAAATTCTGTCATTCATTCCTTATTGTACAATGAAGTTCAATATTTATATAATACTATGCCCGCGACTTGGTCTGCGTTAAATTAGGTAAAAAAAAATAGATTCAATTCTAGCGTGATGATATATATAGCCTATAGCCTTCCTCGATAGATGAACTATATAACACTAAAATCATTTTTCAAATCGGACCAGTAGTTTCTGAGATTAGCGCGTTCAAACAAACAAACAAACTCTTCAGCTTTATATATTACTATAGTGTAGATAAACTATCATAAGGTCTTTTAACAACCTCGTAGCAATCAGCTAAATAAAAATAAATGTTTGTCGTCAAACGTACGCCATTATTGTAATTATAAAAAAAACTAGACAATAATATATTTACTTCATCCGTGTAATATTCCATGACGTTTTACGAAATTGGGTATGTGGGTTTACCTATAATACAGGCATTAAGTTGTCTACCTAAGGAACAGACGTCCGTGTGTCATATAGTCCTGTATATATTTATATTTATATAATTATGCGTTTACCACTTCTGTGCACGTCTGTACATACGCTAGATATAGCTTTTCGAATCTACGAACGTGTGGTCGAACGTGCTTTTACGTAGTATAGGGTTGTAGAGTACAGGATAACGTGAAACAGATCTCTCTAGCTGTACATTTTTTACGCGTTTCCTGATTAAAACTGCACCGGACATGCTTTGAGCTTTTTATTCTCTGAAGGACATAGCATCTGTATTATTTGTTGCACATACCATCTATATTAATTAATCTAGTTTCGTTACTTTCTGAATCCTATACTAATATATAAAGTTATAAAGTTTGTTTATGTGTTTGTTTATTTGTTTGCTAGAATGTGCTAATCTCAGGAACTATTGGTCCGTTTTGAAAACTTATTGCATTGTTAGATAGCCTATCTTTGACTTCATTCCATTTATTGTGTTTATTTCTATATAGGTTAGCCTTATGCCGGAGCCAGACATGCTTAAACTGTTTGTTCATTTTTGTCCTTGAACACAACAAAATAATACGAAACTTTGTGCAGTTTCACAAAGTCCACGGCCGCACTACATAATCATTTCAATGATAATTCAAAAGAAGTTATGTCTGGCTCCGGCATTAGTATAGTTACGTGACGTTTTCAATTTCCTTTAATAACCTCCAACCAACCGTCTACGTGCTATGGTTCCTTCCTCTGCAACGCGGTGGACCCGGCACCCGCACGGTGAATCCATGGAATGCTAAGAAATTCGTCTCTTTTCACGTCATATATTTTTCCTGTTATTTTGTGTCTCCATAGCAACCAAATCAATCTTCGAACCTATTCTTCGTCAATATCCTGTCATAGTCTCTTTGGTCTATGCGGCCAGCGTCACAGTTTAGTCAAAAAAGTTCGTAACAGCCCCTTTATCGACTTCGCTAGTATTCATGTAACTAAATTCTGTAACTCTGTCTAATAAACCAGATTAAAATAATACTATAAATTTGGAACTATCGATGCATATGAAGGATTTTTAATCGTAAAGCGTATTAAGTAAAAATCCGATCTAAAAAAAGAAAAAAAAATCCAAGCAAATTTCGATTTTAATTTTGTATTTTTTTTTAGTTGCTTAGGAATACTTTAGGTCTGGTTATATCGTAAGTCAGAAACGGAAATGTTAGACGCATCTACTAGTATTTCTTAAAAAAAAAAATAGTTTCTAAACTAAGTCTATATTTGTAAATCACCCAGTCAGGTTTAACAAGTCGGTTGTTAAGCCACTCAATACAGGTTGAACAGGTTCTATATTTATTATTACTATTTAATGCAATTGTGGGCTACCTTTCTAGCGACTAAAATACGCTTTATTTTAGCTTCAATAAACCCTTATTGATGAATGAATGAATTTAAAAGATGTCTTTACAATTGAATAAGGTAGTAATTGTGTCCTACTCGAGTATCTCACACTCGTATGTCATCAAACAGCGATAGTTTGCGACGTTAAAAGAAATAACCCCAGTAAATGAGTCCATTATTTTCAAAAGCAGCATTCATCATTTCTCCATTTGCTATTCGTATCTTACAAAAAGTGTCATACTAAAAGCACGTGTGAAACTAAAAGACATATTTTTAAATGAAGTATTTGTTCATGTAAGTGTTGTATAACATGATATGTACATAAAAACCCGATCTACTGATAGCTGTAAAATATAGCGGCTATTTTCAGTATTTTACTTAATAATTTTTAACTTAAGAATTTAAAAAATTGGTTGTCTGTAAAGTCCGTTTACAGACGATAATTTTACGTGATAACGCCGAACGTTTAGAACACGACTCTCATCACAGGGAGAACGTGACATTGAATCATGCTTTTTCGTGCGTGCAGACGGCGTTCGTCGACTTATAAGACGTTATCACGTCAAAAATTCTCAATTTACCAAAAAAAATTGCTTTTATCGAATTTATATACATAGTATTTTTATTGCATTTTTCTAGCTTTTATTTAACCTTGAGTATATCAGCTATTATGCGAGTATTATGTTCTATGTTTTTATTTTTCTTTATTATTATTATTATACGTAGAATTGAAGTTTATTAATTTTAAAAAATTGCAAAAGTAACCTATAAACTGAATACTTCATCGGTACTTTTTGATCTCATTCTTTTTAAACTATCGGCTCAGACGTAATTAATTTTTATATATTTTTAAATGTTTTTATTTTTATACTAATATTTAAAAATGTATTTAGAATAAGTGTATTAAATAAATGATGGACAACGAAAATAAAAACTTTATTTAATATTAAAACACCAAAAAACAAACAAAAACAATAATAATAACTTAAAGTAACTGTTATTGGATGGTGCTTTAGATGAAATGTAAATGCAGAATTTATTCTGCAGCACTGATTTTTTAACATAAAATAAAAAAAAATACGTACTAATTTAACTAGTGCTGTTTTCTGCTACTTCGTAAACGTAAACCTCCTTAATCCAAAAATCCGTTCTGTGCGAACATCTACAAGCTATAAAACTATTCAAACAAATTATTCAATAGTTTGAATAAACAGGGGACATTGAAGTTAAGTCAAGAAATATATTAACAGCTGTAACCTCGACTTTGCCAGTAATTCATACAAACTTTCTACCCTTATACTGCCTTCTTCAAGTTGTCGTTTTCGCGACAAAAACCCTGTGACCTTCTCTAAGGTCCAATCTATCTCTATACTGAATTTCATCTAAATCGATTCAGCAGTTTAGGCGTGAAAACGTACCAGACAGTTACTTGCACATTCATAATATTAGTATGGAATAAATTTCACAACGATCTCGACTCCTCGTAATGGGGAAAGTTTGCTCAAGTTTGGTGCCCCGTAATTGATGGCACAAGTCGGAAGTACTTTTTACTTATAATGACAGGAGTTCAAGTCATTTCTGTTAAGAATAGATTTGGGAGGGGAGAAAAATTTGAGGTGCCCTAATTCTTATGGTTATAACGCAAGTTTGCTTGAACGGAAATGGTAAACTTTGCACAATACGACTTGTGTACGCACAAAAATTGACTACGTAATTTCTCTGTAATAATGAAAGTGTAATATATTTTATAAATGAAATGACATGAAAATGAAATGAAAAGGAAATGAAATCGAAATGAAAACGAAATGAAAACGAAATGAACACGAAATGAAAACGAAATGAACACGAAATGAAAACGAAATGAAAACGATATGAAAACGAAACGAAAACGAAATAAAAACGTCATGATAACGGAATGAAATCGAAATAGGTAGATAGATAGTAGGAGGGAAAGGGGAATATTAGACATACCTAAAAATTATTCCTAATATTCTTTATAAAAAAAAATCTAAGCTGACCCTGGTACTAGACCAGGAAATTTTGTAGAAAAAGAAGAACGCTGCGGGAAATAGCTAGTGAGTAATATAATCATAATTTAAATAGAAGCCATACTGATGAATTTCAAGGAACCGTCTTGAATCCTTTCTCACTATAGAAACTAGTTTCACACACCGCGGTTAATATGAAGTGCATACTGTCACATCGCCAGTTTTGAATGCTAATTTATTACTGGAATTCAGTTCAGATACTCGAATATGCTCTAATAATTAGGATTTATGTGTTTTTTTTTTCATATTTCAAATGAAATATCTTATATTGATCAAGTTATATAGCGCGTAAACAGATGTAGTCATATATTTACTACTAGCGGACCCGGCAGACGATGTCCTGCCCTGGGCTATTTACTATTTACTTCTATTATCCTATATCATCCCCGTTCCCGTATTATTAGAAATAACGAATGACTACGAATCGTTTCTGCTTTGTGCAGCGATAATAAAGTGCAAATTGATCCCTTGACGCTAGGAACACGCTTACATTGCTTAGACAGCAGTGAGTGCTACTAATTTAATATGAACTTTATTGCAATAAAGTTCAAATTAACTCTACATTTTAGTTAGAAAACTTTTGTATGGGAATAAAAAAACGGCTGTTTTTAGGGTTTTGCCGGCAATTATTCGAATTTTTCTCTTCGTAAAAACCTTTCTTGGACTTCAACGAACATAAAAAAAAAGGAAACGGGCATATTCTAGTATATATATATATATATATATATATGCCAGATATATAATACTAAGCTTATTGTATACCCAAGCTATTGTACATGGATAAGTTCTATAAAAGTGACTTGACATATTTAAAATGAAGTTTAAATTATTCAGTGTATGAAAAGGCTACGCAAATACAGGCCTGGTCCATTTGCGACCCAATTTCAGGAGTTTTCATGAGTTGGCTTAGAAATTGTTTATGAAATGGAAGTTTTTTTTTATTTTAAGCTGGCTGTTTCCCACGATTTCATCCGCGGAAACTTACGACAGTTCCTTGATCTAGTCCTATTTAAAAATCCATTCTTAGTGGACTTAGTAGTAATAAGTCCGCTAAGAACGGATTTTTCATATATAGCTATAACATTTGTGATGTTATCTGATTTTTTTTGACATTCTTTATTATTAAACGTTAATTAATTGTAAATATCTAACTGGCCAGACATTCAATTGTATTTCGTCCAGTCGGCGATCTTTTGTAGTTTGAAAAAATCCAAAAGTGCGCGACTTAATCATGTCCGTTTTCAAAAGTGACTAAACGAAAAACAATTTTTTTCAAGATAAAAAATTTATTCAAGAATTTTTTTTTCCAGAACAACTATTTTTTCTAGAAAATATTTTTTCCAGAAAAACTTTTTCCGAATTTTTTTTCGGAAAACTTTTTTTTCCAGGAGGAAATTTTTTCAAGATAAAAATTTTTTTCAACAATTTTTTTACAAGAAATTATGTTAGTTTTAACATTTCATCGTCTACTATGATACTATTACAATTTTGAATACGTATGTTTTTTCAACACAATATTCCATTCTGTGATACGAGTGGGATTTTTCCAACATTCGGGAAGCGTTTTTCTTATTGTTCTTGTTGAATACGTTTCAGTGGAATTTATTTCCATAATGATACGTCAATATTTCTGCCTCGGGAGTTTCGGGATATATTTGTTCTTGGGATGTGACATATAGGTTACGTCATCAATGTGGAATTAACCTATTTCTGGATAAAAGGCCACCCAATAAGACTGGACCCTAACTTACTGAAATAACAATGTAATGATTAACAATTTGATGGCTCCTACGTAAAGAATTGTTTTTTTTTAGTTACAAAGGGCTAACGAGCAGGCCGTACCGATAGTTGACTATCCACGCCCACTGACATCTGCACTATAAGAAGCCTAGCAAATGTTGGAATATATTGTGTTGAACAAACAGACTTACATAATTTATACTTATTATAAAACGGCTTTTAAACTCACGCGTATATGATATATCCGGATTGCCAGACTGGTTTCGAACCCGTCCGGGGTCCTTCCTCATGAGCTCGCTAGGAAGCGGTGTCGCGGCGGGAACTGTTCCCGCTTCGTACATTAACCTTAGTGTATAATACATACTAAAATATGCCCCCTGCTTCGTCTGCATTACATCTGGACCGTGGTAAAAAGACAACGAGACTACTTTAACAGACCATTCGCTAGATGAAGGCTAAGGAAGAGCATCGTAACGAAGGCTGCATGAACAACGCAATTATTAGCGAATTTATACAAAGTAATTTACTTTCACTCTAGTTTATTAAAGTAAAACATTTTAATAGCCTCGCAGGATTGCACCGATATATTTTAAGTAAAGTTGATTTAACGAAAGCGCCGGCTTTGCGAGATAAATTAGCCCATTCCGGGGTAACGTTCGGTAAACATTTGCAGGGATTTCGCCGAACGCCTAGCAATTTGTAATGTTGCAGAAAGGGGTGGTGGAAAGCAGCAAAAAATATACGAGAAACTAACAAATGACTGCCAACCGTTCTTTGCGCTGAATTCCGCCCGTCCTGTTTGAAATAAGTGTAATTTCATACATTTTTGTACTGAAAATACTTCTTCAGGTACTTTCGAATTTTTTGAGATGGGAAAAACCATTGAGCTTGCCACACTGTTAACATTACGTACACTTCATGTTTTGTCATGTTCAAGTTTGCAAGTTGCGGTACTCCTGAAGTGAATGAACGAACGAATGCATAAATGAATGAATGAATGAATGAGTGAGTGATTAAGTGAGTCAGTGAGTGTGTGTGAGTGAGTGAGTGAGTGAAAACTTTATTAAGTTCTACTGTTGTTTAATTCTCGTTTTATGGAGCTTATTTTTCTAAGATTCGATTTCCATTTTTTATTCTCTGAAAGAGCTGGATCGATGTTGATGGGACTTTAACTGCAAGATAGCTGATATTTATGAAATAATACAGGCTACTTTAGTTTTAATAAAATTACTAGGATGTCGCAAAAAAAAAATAATGAAAAATTGAGCAAAATCAGTGAATTTAATGGAGAGGAAGACACAAGTGACAGTCGTTTCTAATATTTTTTTTGTGCAATAACCTAAGTCAAAAGTTGAGTGGAGGAAGGAGATCATCGCCTAATCAGTGGTAGATATTTGAATCGATGGCTAGGTTAAGTAGCTCTTGCTGCGAGCGGGTGATAAATGGATGACCCATTCTAACACTGGTCTATATTCGACATTCGACCTCCTCCGTTTTTTGAAAGGCACATAAAACAATGATTACCTATGCATAACTTATTAAATAATCGCGATAATATTTTTTGCCGGCGGATTATTATTCGTTAATCCATCCTGTGTTTGAATTTTTAAAAATAAAATTTTAGTATTTAACATATTTAAATATTATTTTCTGTTGAAGCGATCGGAAGGAGCCTGGCTTGCGTGCACACCCGAGTACGCGTTTTCAGATTTATTTTCAAATCTCGGTAAAAATTATAAACATTGGTCCTAAAGTTCCGGGATTTGGAATTTATTGTTCGGAAATTTCCACCTGTTTTTAAACGTTTTTTCAGATTTGAAACATCTCAAATAGTTGTTCAAGTATAAACAATGAACCAAACCCTTTTTTGTTTCAGTTTATTGTTTATAACTTTTGAAAATTTTGCGAGCGAATCTTCAATTTTATTAGAAACTATATCTAGATACGATTCCGAATCGAATGATACTTCAACCATATTTTTAGGAGAAGGCACTACCACCTAATAAGCACTTGTTGACTACTCTTCAAGATCACGTGTGGCCAGTATTAAGTACGATCGATCGTTGCGGCATCGCAAGGCCAAGTGAAGCAGCTACCATCTCATTATCTTTTAATCATCGATGATCACTAAACAGAATGATCACTTATTATTCATTTATCTATTTACGTGATATAAACTTTATAAATTATTTCTTTATGGGGTATAAATGCTTTTACAGTATACAAGAATACCTGGAATATAAATAATTGACATACCGTTATAACGTTAGAGATCTCAAGAGATATCTGAATTCTCGAGTAACAATGGCGGTCAGAGAGTTGCTGTACTGTTCGATTCTACATTGGCTGCTTACCTTATGATGGGAAATCTATCACCTGTAAGTTTATTTTATATTTACAAGCCAATTATTTTCACATTACTGTTACGTTGAAACTTGCATTATATCGACGCCTTATAGCCGCTACACACCTATCGCTAAACCGTTGCGATTTAACTGTGTAGTTATATCGCAACAATTTATATTATCGATACGTGTGTTGCAGGCACTAGCCTCCATATAAAAGAAATAATTGTTAACATCATTTCCAGGATCTAAAAAGCCATGCAGTGACTCTATTCGAAGTGGGAAAATTATGTGACGAAAGTTTGGATAGCTTACTCATCGAATTAGACAAGGTAATCAAAGTTTTGTTTGAATATTAATCCATTTTTTAACTATGGGAAGTAGGAGCGAGGAATGTACTAGAAAAGTCTAAACTAGTCTAAAATAAAAAGACGATTCGTTTTTAGGTGGTAGGAGATCCGGAAATCGAAGGTGAAGCAAGACGATACTTAGCCGCGGCCGCGTGTTTGCGAGCAGCGCTGCGAACGCTGCGTCCTAAATTGCGCCCGCTAGACTTACTGCGCTGCGAAGCGCTACATGCTTTGGACGCCCCAGCGAGGGCACGGCTGTTGACCACTAAATATAGGTAAAGTAAAATGTTTTCTATAACCAGAAAAAGCATATTGAAATAGCTTTACACAGCTTTTACTGTAATACCTTCTCACAATATTGCTTACGTTTGAGGTGTTTTGGGTTTGTATTTTGTGATGAAACCAATATAACAACAATAATAATAAAAACAAGTTATTTGCTTAATTTTAGCATAAATTATTTAACTCATTGTAATTTTAAACTTAAGGTTTTCTTTACGATCTTTTTTATCCTTAATGTCCTTGTAATTTAATCAGTTTCTTATTAAGAATTAAATAATTAAAATATGTATACATATAAAAATATCTTTAAAGTATACCGACCTAGAAATTCTCTAAAAGACATAGTAGAGCCATGACTTATGAATCAATTAGTGACCTAGAAATAAAATCATGACGAAGAAATCAATGAATTTTGTTTTAACTTATTTTAAGTACGGATAAAAATACGAACAAGCATTGAAATAATCCGGACCTTGGCCTCGCAAAAGAATAAGCATCATTTCTTACAATAAATTGTACTATTTATTGTAAGAAATGATTATATTGTGTATTGTAGACAGATTTTAGACTTTGGAGATGGAGAAAGCACTTTTAAAAACGAAAATAAATTATATTCCACTGTCTATAACAAGCATGGCGCGGCAGTAATCTTTCACCGAAAGCAACTTTTGTGAAGATTAAACGAATACAACTTTTGGAACAAAAAAAATTAAAACATTCCCCTATAAAGTTAGTTGTAAAGTCTAACAATTACGCGGACAGCGAGGGATCGAGAGCGGTACAACTGTTAAATAAAGAAGTCTCCGTGACCTTTACTTGTATAGTCGACCAAGAAATTGGTTTGCCACGCTAAGTTCGAATGTCGTTTGCACGTCAAAAGGGTTATTTTTGCTTGTTATGAATTACATTCATTTCTAACTATAACCCTCAGAAAAATTTTCTTTAACTAAGAACTGTCATCGATAATGGTAAAGCACTTTTTTGGTCGACTATACCATGAGAACAGTACATTTCTAATTCAATCTGACGCAAGGTACCCTTCGTCGTTTTCTGTACCCAAGACAACGTAAGTGTAAGAAAACATTAGGCATAAAAGAACAGTATTAGTCATTTCCTGCAAAGCGTGTTAAAAAAAAACGCATTAGTCGTCAGAGCGTAACAATGGAACAAACAAACCCATATTTACATAATATTAGTTAGAAATAAGATATGTTAAACTATACAGGTAAATGCAGTTCACAACGAGATAACTATGTTATGTTTCGCTGTGATATGGCATAAAGAGTTAACACGTTTAAAATACAATCGCGAGCTGATTATTTTGTATTTAACAATTTGAGCAGTATGCTACTAATCCTACTGCTATTATAAACGCGAAAGTTTGCACACACGGTGTATAAACGGTGATGTCTGAATGTATGTTTGACGCTCTTTCACGGAAAAACTACTGACTGGATTTTAATAAAACTTTACAATAGTATAGTTTATATATCAGAATAACACATAGGCTATAAATTATAAAGATACTGTGTGAATTGTTAAGTGCTTTTCTCTCTCCTTTATACTGTAAACATAATTATTTGGTGCCCAATTTTAAAGAGTATAGCGTTTTAGTTGTCTGGGCCACAGCTGAAAATCTGCGTCGTGTTCTTTTTGGGCTTTAAGCAAAATCAGCACGGCCAGAGTTGACCTGTACGCCCTTTTCTTAAGGTTGTACAGACAGTTTAGTTTTACGTACGCATTCTTAGTTTTAAAAATGGACATTTTTTTTTTGTGTATCTTTAAGTAAGACTGTTTGCCTACCTTATTAGAAATAAATGTATTTTCTTTCTTTCTTCCTTTTTCTTTCTTTCTTTTTTCTTTCTTTCCTTCTTTCTTTCTTTCTTTCTTTCTTTCCTTCTTTCCTTCTTTCTTTCTTACGTTCTTTCTTTATTTAAATTTCATATTTAATTATATCTAGCAGATACCGGCATTTCTGCGAAATCCTAATTCTGCCTCAAATTAAGTAGTCTATCAGCTATGCGTCGGTAAAAGCACCCTCAAAATTGGCTTATTAGCGTAATTAAATCGTATAAAATAGACGGACATAAAAATTGTAAGCTCATAACAATAATTTGCTTCAATAACTATTTTTTTACTCATATAAATATTATTGACCGACTTCAGTAAACGAGGATGTTCTTAATTTGTCCTACTTCAAACACATCACTAGATATCTACCACATCGTTTGTAAGTACCACTTATTCATTGCTTTTTAGTTCCATCTTGGTTTTTAAAGGCCGTTAAGAAGAAGAAGAAGAAGATATTATATTGATAGGCGACTCCAGGAAGTCGTTGTGCCGCTCCAGCACCTCGTCCACGTTGTTGACCTTGAATAGCACACAACGGTGCCGGGGTTACAAGTTGGCACTTCTCCGTCGTCTTTCTCAAGAGTTTTCGATAATTTTCTACTCATCAAGAACAAAATGTATTGGCTCAGACGCATCAAAGTTTTGCGGAACGATATTAGTTAATTTATACAATATTACAAGTATTCTTTTTTGATCGCTTAGTTCCTGTTTCGCGACAGAATGTTCATTTGGAAAGACGACAATGTTTTATTATTTTGTGGTAAAACGAAATGACGCCTTAAAATATTAAATTGGTAAGGATAAGATTTTAGAGGAGGCAGGCGGTCCTGCTGTGTCGTCATCGGGCTGAAGGAAGGAAGATTCTAGATCTTAAAGGTTTGAGCAAATTGAATAAAGAAGATAATTAACAATAAATTTGGTATTTCATAAACATAAAATGTTCCAGAAATACCAAACAAGCAATCTTGCGTCCGTACGTGATTCATAAGTAAGGCGCGCACTAAAGATAAGTAATGGACGACCATTCGAAATTGGTATCTCATGGTAGCTCAGTATTCTGTGGGGTATCGTTGTTCTATTTTTTTATTTATTTTTTTTTTTTTTATTTTACAAGGGGGCAGACGAGCAGGCAGTAGGCACCGAAGTGCCTACCATCGCCCATGGACATCTGCACGACCAGAAGGGTGGTGTAGCTTTCGGATTGCAGCATTATACCGATTTTCCCTCGTATTCATTCGCGGATTAAAGCAAAGTAGTTTAGTTTTTCATGCATATAACATTGTACATGATGCCCCGTTAGGGCGTTGCAATTTTAATAGATAAATTTTAATATCGAAACTAGTTTATTAAAATATAATTTTATAAGATTTAAAAGTCGGAAGGTGACAAGAAAATAAGATAATAAATTTTCAATATTTATTAAAATTAAGTTTAATTAGTAGAATAAAACAAAGTTGGATAAAATAATTACGATTTTCAAATGTCAAAGTTATTCTAATAATGTCAAATTTGCAAATCATGTCAAGTACCAATAATGAAGAGTGCATAAAAAATGTCAATTTTACAAGTGATGTCAAATAATCAATATTACATATAATTTCAAGTTATACACAGCGAATATAAATTATTTGGAATAGAATGTCAACGTATTACATTTATTTATTGAAATAGGTCCTTTATATAGTATAGGAGCATTGTTGTATGAGCCACTGTTTAAGTTTCCGTTAAAAAATTGACTTCTTCAATTCGTCCGTTATTATATTCGGGATTTTATTATAGACCTTAACCGATCGAAAGTGGGGACCGCAGGTAGAGATATTTAGTTTATAGTGTGGCAGCAAAAGTCTATTTGGGTTACGGAGTGTCTTGCCGTGTGTAGATTGTGTTTCTCCTGCAGTTTTGAATAGTAGGGGATGCTTTCGAACAAACAGGGCTTTAAATTTAAAAGTACATAAAGTAATACAAATAAAAAACACTACAATGTACTCAGACTTTCACTTCACACTATGTACTAATACTTTCAAAATCGTGAATAGCTCAGCGATCTTTCTTTCAATTAAAAAGTACATAAATGACATAAGTAATTCATCAAATGATGCCAAACAAATTCACAATAAGGTATTATGGCGCGAGGACCATCAATCCCGGCTATCTGTAGTAACCTGTATCTTGCCTGTGACCCGGTTAACCGGGGTATAAACCTCTGGTTACACTATACGCTTTAATATATCAAAAAACTTATCCGTATTAGTAGAACTAGAACTTTTCTTTGAGAATTTCTACATGACCATGGCACTACTGACATAAAACAACTTCAATCAAACAATATCTTTGATTTCATTCAATGCTGGATTTGATTTTGTCAATTGTGAATTGGAAGTGATTTAGTCCTTTCCTTATTGTAACCAGGCTGGCGATGCTATAAATTACGGGGAGTTTTAAAGAATAAGTGGCAGTGAAGGCGAACGTTAGTGACCATTTTAAACAGCCCTCTTTAACCCCGGGTCGCAAGTACCAAGCACTGATATGATTCCTTCCTCTGGAATGCGATAGACCTGGCACCCGGGCGGTGAATCCATGGAATGCAAAGAAAATAGTCTTATTACAAGGATCGTTTTCTGCAAAATAAAATAATGACACTTGTAGTATTAAACCTCTACAGCTAGACTATAAACTAGATAAATTGAAAAAGCCTCATATTTCCTGCAAATACATATTCACTTAAATAAACTAATTATGTAAATTTTAACTTAAACCTACTTAACTTATTATTATTTTTTATATTTTTAAACTATTAGTTAAACATTAAACAATGAATTACAACAAATAGCTTCATCAATCACATAATCAACCAGCTGAAGCACTTCAATGGCACATGACTGGATAATGAACTTGTACATGTTGATGGCTATTTTTGTACATAGTTATAAATAATTATATTTCTTATTATTGTTATACTTCCTTATTATATTGTTATACACTCATGTACTAAATAATTCATAATTATTTTAAGGTAGTAGAAGGCAAGGCGTATACCGCTAGCGCCGCGCCTTCTATAGATCATTACAATTTGACTTAATAAAAAAAAAATGTCTCCGTCTCAGATAACTTAAAACATCATTAATTAATCAAGTGTTTTGCTGAACAATGTCTTTGTAGAAATTGTAGACTGTAACAGAATTACAAATAACGTAATTAAATCTAAACGAGTTCGATACTTAAAAATTTTACGTCATGCCCTTGTTCACTAATCACTCTTTTGTTTAATTTTGTAATCCGGTGATATTTGTCAAGCTTGTATAAAATTAGAGTTATTAGTCATATTGTATTTTAAAATTTTCGAGGATCTTGCAAGTTACATATTTTGCTGTTTAAAGTTAGTAGTGTACATTTTCAGATTTTTATCTTCCTCGTAAGTTTAATTCGAGTTCTGTATAACAGGCGGCTGTTACCTATAACACAGGCATTAAGTTGTCTACCTTAGGAACAGACGTCCGTGTTTCATATAATCCTGTATATATTTATTTATTATTATTTATCGTACTAAACTTTTGCATTTCATGTCTGGGATTTCTTGGAAAATATGAAAAATTAAACGTGTTTTCTTCAAATGCGGTAGAGGATTGATTTAACTAAATGTTGAAGTGTCGAAAATAGTTGCAACTGAGAAAACCGTCTTACACTAGATGAAATACGAGATGGCACAGTTTTCGCTGCATGCTCTCGTCGCTATGCAAGCATTTAAGCTTTGTTCAAACTAAAACGTCACGGATCGAAAGAGATTTAGTCTCGCAGTTTCACAGTTGGGTTTACTTTTTTCCATTACTGCGCAAATTCTGGTTGACATTTAGAATGCTGTTGCAAAGAGTGTTTCGTATCACACTTTTATTTATGAACATTTCCTTTTAACGAGACAGAATAAAAATTTTAAAATATATTTTGTACTGCGCACAAGATATAAAAATATTTCACTAGTCTATGAATAACCATAAAGTTTGAATTTGTAAGTATTGAGTCTTCTTTTTCCTAGCGTTATCTCGGACTAGTACCAGGATCTGCTTAGATTGCAGAGTATGTGGCTGTAGTGTGAATTAAGATGACGTATTGTATTGTATGTACCCCACGATCTCTGCAACCTCACGACTAATATCACTCAGTGACATTAATCAGGTCCCACAGACAATTGCAAAACCAGGAGAATTGCAGATGCGTCGCAAGCAGCAATTAGACAGAGATATTTGTGTTCGCTTATTTATATATCAATATTCTACTATAGTATATTTTATACCAACGGTTTACCGCGACTTCGTCCGCGTGAAATTGCGAGAGCTCTTAAACCTCCTGAATCTAGCCCTGTCGAAAATTCCTTTCTTAGGGGATGTCTATTTTTTATATTCTTGCAAAATTTAATTTTTTTACATCCCGCAAGTTTCGAGATTTCAAGTTAGATGACCTTTCGCTTTTACACATCCGCTAAGAACTGATTTTTCAATAGGGCCAGATTAAGAATGTTCATGGGGGCAAGTTTAATTTAACGCGGACGAAGTTGCGGGAAATCGCTAATATAATGTAACACTATATGTTATGATACAGCTGGCAACCCTAGCCCCAACCTACACTATTATCTTACGAATTAATTTGCTGGCCTTCATAGAAATCTTTTATAAACAGCTTGTATTAATAACTCCTTTTTTTGTTAATATCCGATTTATTTAAGGGTCTTAAATCTATTTAATATTATGCTAGATTAAACCACAATAGCTCAACGGTTTAATGTCTGGACAAAACTGTATACATTAGTCGGTTAAAACTACAAAACCGGTGAACTATGGTCGCACTCAAGATTTAACTTAACTTATTTACACTATGAAATTTTTCAAATTTACTACTACTTTCTGAGCCTAATCAATGCACACCAACAATCAATTTTTCTTCTCACTATTAGTATAATAGAAACAGGAATATCTTAAGTGTGATATAACTAATATAAAGCAAAATAGAGTGAAAAATTTAATAATAACTGACGACTCTGTTCATCTAATGTTATTTGCAATATACTATTTTCTTTATTTCGGTTTTGCAGTAGCTAAAATATGCATAAAACTGTTGACAGCGACTTATATGGCACAAAACGCCGAGTAAACCTCAAAACACCACATTATGAGGCCGAAGACCTATCCTAATACGCGGCGCACAGACGAGATATCTCAAGGCCGCCAAAAAATGACCGCCTCTTGACCGTTAACTTTGAATATTTTGCGTTCTATTTATTGTACCAGTGGGTGCATCCGTATCGATATTTTTTTATCGATATACGCGTAACGGGTAAAGAAAAAGAAAAAGTGACCAAGAACGTGCCAAGACACGGTTATATAGAAGGATTCCGTATTTGGAAAACGATAAAGGTATTTGTTACATAACTTCAAAATTTGTTGTCCTATTGAGTTACAAGCGTTTTCTAAGAAGATAGAAAATTCTAAGTCTCTACGTCTAATATTTTGAAAGTCCTAGGAGGGACCACCTTACTAGCGTATAGACGGACGATCGGTCGAACAGAGCGAAACTATAAGGGTTCCTTGAACGACTACGGAACCCGAAAAATTATCGACAAGCGAGCAAGCTATTATTAGGTAGTTCCTTTTTTGCCTAGATATTCAATCATAACAACGTCTGGTAGATTTGTTTGTAGATAAACAATAAAAAGTATAAATTTGTATTTAAAATAATCTTTACAACGGCAAAAAATCACATCAAAGATACAACATAAACTAAGATATAGCTAATGAATATAATCGATATTTAAAAGTGTCTTCTTCGATTCCAAGGCTGCCAAAACGATGTGTGCTCTTAAATGCTTTTTTTAGTTTTAGCTATTGTCGATACATCTATTACTTAAATGAAATTATTACAAAAGTCGATACGATCGGTCACGGCACGTCACTATACGTTAGCACATTGTAAGGTGTTTTATAAATTTTCTTATACACATATACAATATTGGTCTGTATTTGTATAATCATTCGGCCGGCAGCAAGGCTGTGGGGAATACGGGTTTGTTCAAATGTTAAATTATTACATTGACACTGATCTGCTTCATAAATAATTAATTATATCCTATTTGATGTGTATTTTAAATTAGAATCAAAGCGTTACTTTGCGGAATCGGAGATGAAAAGAAGGAAACATTATATAACTTGACATACATACATTTTTGGTGCGCCTAATAGTTCTGTTACCACTGCAGTTAGGATTTTTTTAAAGCTTGCGTTAGGAGTGCCTTCTGGCAGAGGATTTGAACCGAGCATCTCATCTATTTCTGAACTATAGAGGTTACACCAACCTCCCACCGAAGTACTGCACTTGAATTATACGGTTAGAAAGAAGGAACCTTAATTCTCACTTCATTGTCCGTCTGACCGTCTGTCCGTCTCTCTGTCAAGACCTATATAATAGATAAAGTTGAAACTACTACCAAATACTGAGGTTTGCAGTCCTTTGAAGCTGTGAAAAAGTCAACTCTCTAGTGTACATAATCAAAAGATATGATCGTTTATGTCACATTCCGCATACATTTGCAAAGTGAATCAAAACCTACAAGGTACTTTTCGTTGAAAAATCAAAGAAAGTCAGTGTAGTGCTGTGATTTGGTGTAGTAGGGTTCAGTGGTTTCACGTTGCAGTGTTGCACCGATTTTTCGCAAAGCAATGCCTGTTTCTAACAATCGAAAAAAACCTGTCGAATCGAAAACCTTGTTTTTGTAAGTGGGTTCAAAATACAATCATCGTAAAGATCACGCCACACAGCGGCCGGTGAGGACCGGATCTCGGTAAAAGTGAAATGGGACGCGCCTTACGGGATTAAATAAACCGGACGTCGAATCACCGTCACCTGCCGTTTTTGTGACTGTCAACAGATTGGTGCTTGACCCCTAAGGCCCTGATTCAACTGGTGTTAAATGGTCAAAAATATTCAAATCAATAAGTGTCATGTATGAATCACCTCGTAGGGATTTTACAATTTTGTGACTCCATCCTTGTGCTTGTCATAGGTTGTCATATTTTCGAAACCCCCTTCCCCTGGAATGGAACTACATTTATTTTTCAAGTATATGTGTTATTTTCAGCTGCTTTTTTTTTTAAATAAATTTAATTTTGTCAGGTGTCGTCGCAACGTCACGTCCCGTCCGTTGTCACAAAGTGTCACATTTAAGGTGTAACGTAATTTAGGGCGACCACTAACCTGAAATATTTTTTAATGTATATTACGATAACTTTAAAGATATGTGCAATATTTTTATATACGTGTTCGGAATGGGAAGATCGGTATTGGTCGAACCAAGCACTACTGCTTGGTATAGCCGTCGATCTATCGGAACACTATATATGCTTTATTTTAAAAAACTAACTTGAAAAAAAAGATTATAGATATATCATAAATCTATGTGACAAGTACAACATTACCCGTGGCAGTTCAACCCGTATGCCTTCTATAAGTTTACCCTCTCACCGCTGAGGAACAGACTTCAAGATTACGCCTTCGCGGTAACAAGAGATAAAAGTATCGCTTAAATTTTTACGACCGTCCCGAGCGATGCCACAATTGTTGCAAACAAACAATACCACATAAATTTTGGCGAGACACTTACACCCAATAAAATCAGGACGCTTCACGATACAATCCCAAAGATATTAAACTTCCTGTGATCATCTTATTCTAATTAATGAGCAATAAACACTGCAAGTGTTAATACGTTAACCTCACTGTTTTTTATTCACTCACTCTTTATTGGACACGTTTATTACGTTTTTATCGTTGAAAGAAATTACTCAGTAATATAATGCATGCTTTTTGCTAGTTCGTTCATTATAAGTTTGTTTACGGGGTAATCCGAAAGGTTTCAAAAAAAAAAAAAACTTCCACATCAGCATTATTAATCAATAATAAACACTGCAAGTGTGAATACGATAACGTTACTCATTCTTTATTGCTTTCACTCTTTATTGGACACATTTATTACTTTTTTGTCGTTAAAGATATTCATTAATATAAACAGACGGTTTTGCTAATTCATTAATTACACTTAAGATTATTTATCAGACAATCCTAAAGTAATCAAACTATTAACTTTCTATGATAACTTCAACCTTCCTAATCATTAATAAACACTAAAAGTGTGAATACGTTAAATCATCGCACTCTTGATAGTATAAACGAATTAAAACTAAGTTTACGTTAACTTAACTAACTCTTAACAGTTAGATATATAAACTAGCGGACCTGGCAGACGTTGTCCTGTCCGAACGTAAAAAATCGATAAAAAGATAACCTAAATACCATCTCCCGGGCTGTTTTGTGAATCTAAACCACCCAGGGCGTGACCCAAACGCATACAAAAATCATTCAAATCGGTTCAGCCGTTTAACGGGTTCAGTGACATACACACATAATACAGTAGAATTATATATAAAGATACGTATATTAAAGTCGGCAGAGTTGGTCGTGGCCTAATCAGTGGTCGGCATTTGAGTCGATCGCTAGGTTAAGTTGCTGTTCCTGCGACCGGGTGATAGATGGGGCCAATAAAAAATAATAAATAATTTAAAGAAACCGGTAAATATCTTTTTCAACATAAATATATTAGTTTATCGCATCAAAAATCAAATTAGCCTTGATGATAGCCAACCTCCGCAGAGGAGAGGGCACTTAAAGAAGAAGAAGAAGAATCACTGGTGATGATCATGTGAATTATTCATCTTCGATCACGTGTATTTGGATTATTAAAGCCGTGATAAAAGGTGAGGACCGATCGGTATGGAAAAGTGATAATGATGAAATAGTTCCATATCTGACATGATCTCTACCAATGAATAGAGCGACCAAAGACGAAGTAAATCATTTGCTAACTTATTTTTTTTTTTAAGAATATTAGGAATACTTTTTAGGTATGTCTAATATTCCCTTTTTCCTCTCCTACTAAGCTTAAATTAAAAGCTCGTATTAGGAGTGGGTGCGTCCCGCTATACGGTGGGATTTAAACTGGGTACCTTGCGGATTTCAGTCCATACCTTATACCATTGAGCTATTGAGGCTGTCAGCATATACCAAACTTTCAATAGGAAAAGCTTTTCTCTAAATTAATAAAATTCGGCCTTACTTTTAAAATTATTATGTCAAGCAGCAGGGAAAAAGATATACGTACTCAAATTAAATATAGAATTTGAGTCACAGTCAGTTTAGAGAGCAAGACATTTTATTTACGAAAGTATATTTTTCGTCCGGATATTTTATGAACTCTACAATAATTTTATATATCAAATTTAACCCAAAATCAGAGTGTTTGCAACGAATATGTTGCTCACAAAGGTCAAAGGATATTTACACATAAACGATATAACCCCTATTAAACAATTATCACATAGAGTTTACCGTTTTAGGACGTATTTTTAACCCTCGATTGAAATTATAAATGTAGGCCAGCCTAAGTAACAAAACTAAGTCTGCCAAACATGTTATGCAGCAAACCGATGCGCCTGTTTATTTTTTTAAATGTTTTATTTATTAGTATTAGAGATTAGAATAAAATAGAAATTTAGTCAGAATTGTACACAAAAATAGACCATATATAGATTATTTTTTTTACTTTTTTTCAAAAATTAAAACTAAATTAAACGTAGTACAAAATTGCGGGTCCCACTGGATATCTCAGCACAGGTTGTCCTAGAGAGATATCCAGGGATATATGAATTCAAGGTGTTTCACATAATTGTTCGTAATTCATATTGAACTAAACTGAATTTGTATTTAAATTTGTATTTTTAATTAAATAAACTATTGAATTTGAATAGAAACCGTGTCATGCATTATTTCCATACTTAGTATATAAAAATATAATAGTTAATCACTAGTAATAATAAAATAAGATATAAGTAGTGAACACACTGGTCGATAAGATTGTTAATACGAAAATTAGTCTGTACAAGCTCATTAGTAATTCCGTAAACCATAAATATTAAAAGCAGTAATACAGATAAAACTTTATTGCACAAAAAAAGGACATCTTAAGATTTTTTTTTTTTAAAGAATATTAGGAATACTTTTTAGGTATGTCTAATATTCCCTTTTTTCCCCTCCTACTAAGCTTAAATAGGTTACCAATCATCCAACTGATTTCAACCCACTTCAGAAAAGGAAGGGAGGTGGTTTTCAAATCGACTGCATTTTTAAAAAATATTTATTACCTCAGAAATTTCAATTGGCTGAAGCGATTTTGATGATTCTTTTTTATTTGCAAGCTGGTGGTTCCCGTGCGGGGTCCCATTTCAATTTGGTCCAGTTCTGACAATTTGAAGTCGGTTATTTTTTTTTAAAGAAAGAAATTATTTATACAATCGCTAATAAACGTTGTTACTTTCTTTCCTGCAGTAGTCTTTGGGCGTCGGTGGACACTATCCAATCCTTCTCGTTTGCCTTTGTATGATGTAGAATAAACATCGTTGTAAAGCCTTTATTTTCAATCAATTCCTCAGTTTGATTGTCTCGTGACCAAATTCAATGAGAGCAAACGAACCATTCTTTTGTTATTATTTAACAGACTTTAAAATGAAAGTGTCATCCGACTGCGTGTCCTTGTCATACTCTGTTAGAGTCCTACCTCACCGAGACGCCAACGACGTCGCCATGTCGTCTCGGTAACGTATCCACGACTATTACTGGCTATTCTATTGGCAACCGCAAGTATCCATAGTTACGTAACCGGCGACGTCGCCACGGCGTCTCGGAGACGTTACCACGACTACTACTGGCTACTCCATTGGTAACCGCAGGTATCCATGGTTACATAATTGGCGACGTCGCATTGGAGTCTCGGTGAGGTAAACTATATTTTTTTTTTAAGCTGTTTTTGAGTATTTTGTAGTTTCCTTTTTTTATTAATCCCTATTAATCTCGCTCGCAATGTAAAAATCAATAAAAAAACTTTATGAATCTTATTTTATCAAATAAATACATAATTTAAATGATTTCTGACGGCTGTCGTCATGCCTATCGAACACAACATAACAACTGTATTACTAGAACGCTTGCATTGCATATATGTTTAAAGTTTTGGCTTCACGTATTGATATATAGATTTCAGCAATTTTAACCACGATAAGTAACTAACTTGACCTGTACATTTCCCCCTACATAACTATCGTACATACACTCACCTCGCATTAACTTGAAAGGCAATTTATTTTATCAAATACGGCAACTAGGAAAGTTACTTATTTTAGGCCACGCCCAGCCGATAAGGCGGTGGCACGCCCACTTAACCACGCCCAGGGGGAGACGGGAGTTTTCCGTTATGTAATATTTCCCTGGAGGAAGGGGGCACGTTTGTCTTAAAGACGGGATTATAAAATTTATCGAGCCAGCAAAAGCAAAATGGCGGTATATCTTGCAGACAAAGACTCTGCGTTTATGTCCAAGTAAGAGACACAGAATTATGTGGGAAAGCCGTTTAGGGGGGTGATAAAATGGCCGCCGAGTTATTCCTGCAGCAATATACTTTTATTGTTTTTGTTATGTGAAAAAATTAGACATCATTAACAAGCTGGTACAAAAAGTATCTAAAGCAACTGCGCATCACGAAGTAATGACAACTCCCAATTTATAATTTTCACACAATTATGAATTTTGCATTTAATCTTAATGTAAAGTGGTGATAAAATCATTACCAAATTTCGCTTGATTGAAATAAATTTTACATAAAAGGTTTATGAACCACAGATAAAGTATGTGTATTTAAGTGCATAGATTTCTTGACGTAATACATAAATACATTTACACTTGTTATGAAACCCTGTTGTTTTCGTAAGCTTAATACAAACCCGGTTTTAAATCACTCTATTAGCATAAGATTATGTGAAACAAACTCATTACTTCTGGTCCATTAATCGTAATTACGTTTGCTAACTATCCAAGCAGTTGTAATTAGATAAAAAATAAAACTATTTTTATAAATCATAAACCATAAATAATGCGTAAACATCCTAGATCAGGGGTGGCCAACTTGATAGACCCCAGATCTATTGTTGCAAATCTAAATCTAAAGCCTGTACAATCTACCAATAAAATTTTCTTGAAATCTGACATGAAACAGCATTATTTTTTATTATTAGTATTTTTATTTTTATAAGACATTTAAAACATAAAAGGGTGCGTTCAAGTATTACGTACATATTTTAGTTTATTTTGTATTAGTTTAGTTTTTGTATCTTGCCTGTTTTATGTGTACAATAAAGAAATCAAATCAATCAGTTCCCCCAAATTGCGCTGCGTAATACTTGAACGACCCCAAACTGAAACCTATTCTTTGTAACTCCTTATTTATACGAGTGACGGAACGGCCTCCAAATAGACAACGTCTGAGCTATGGTTCACATGAGCCAGTTTTTAGTCCTATTTAATGCGCGACGATGAATTTTTTATTATTATGTAACGTGTGTGTTGTGTTTGTTATATGTTTATTATATATTTTTTTTACTATGCAGGGATTTTTTAAATATTTGCTTGAATTGTCTTACTGCTCAGTAAAGGCTTTTTAATTTAATCTATACTAATATATAAAGCTGAAGAGTTTGTTTGTTTGAACGCGCTAATCTCCGAAACTACTGGGTCGATTTGAAAAATTCTTTCAGCGTTAGATAGCCCATTAATTGAGGAAGGCTATAGGCTATATACCATCCCGCTACAACTAATAGGAGCGGAGCATCATTGAAGAATGTTTCAAAATAGGCGGTTTTAGTCCCCTTTTGAGAGCTTCCGCTGCGTGCGCTGCGTAAACGGTTAAAGTTTCGCAAAAATCGTGTATGACGGAATTGTTGCCCTTTAAAAGTTCTACATAAAAGTCCAAGACAGCATATGTCTATCTCTTAAGGTTGGCTCCCTGTAACTCCTTTTATGCTAATCATATAGGCTATATATCATGACGCTAAAATTGACTCCATTATTTTACCTAATTTTACGCTGAAGAATTTGTGGGCACAGCTATTTTATTATATACACAATAAAAACGATCCAAAGGTCTCGTGTAATTGAAGGAGCACACGGGGCTTTTTTTTGTGTGATTGTTATCTATTATGTAATGTGTATATCCTTTTTCGAACGTAAAAGTAAGTAAAACTAACGAGAATCTCCGTGCTAGGCCCTCTGATCAACAGATGTTCAGGATTGTTAGAGTGCGTACAGTATAAACATAATAAAAAAAAAAATCCTAATGAGTTTTTAGCATATTCTATCAACATAAAAAGTCTCTACGTCTAATAATTTGGAATTTTTAAAAGGGAACCAACTTTCAGACAGACGGACAAAACGTAACTATAAGTGTTCACTGTAAGACTATGGAACCCTAAAAAATTGTTATGTAAGTTGAGGATCACCATGATGATATGTGAAAGATAGACAGCCCTTCATATCATATCGCTCAATGAATCCAAATGTGATACGGCCGCGGCGTTCGGGCCGCGTCAATAAACTTTTTCACGATGCAAAAAACACTCATTGCGTGCGAAATAAATAAAAATACATTAACACGTAATACGGTCGGCTACGTCACGCGGCGTGACGTCATAATTGGCTCGGTACAACCTTGCCCCAATAATTGGGGCGGGCGGCGAACGAAAAAACGCCGTTATTTTTAAACGTTAAACGAAATAAAAGAGTAATGAGTTATTGATTCGTCCGGGGTTAATGGTCGACGTAATAACGTAATGGAATTCAGTGTCAAGGTTGCGAGTACAGATTAATGGATGTTTTAATACCACTTTTTTTATTTTTAACACATGATCGCTTATTCACGTTCAAGCGGTAATGTTTACCAAGCAAATATTACAAACTGATAGCAAAGACCCCGGCGAAGTTATGTCGACCAGAATCCCCTTTGTTATAAGATATTGGCTATGACCTCTCCGTTTGTTTTGGTTATTCGTGCCTAATGAAAAAAATGCTGGAAAAATGGTGGCATTCAGACGGACGGACGGACGTAGAGTGCGAAATTATAGGGTTTCCTTGTAGTACTACGGAACCCTATAAATGTACTTATTTTCTATTTGAAATAAGAAATAAGGAACGAGTATGAGGACAGATGGGTCGTTTACTTATTTTGAATATAAATTTTTCTTGATAAAAATGCTTACTTGGTAGAAATTTATAAATTTCTAAAGATGTTTCAAAATTCGTTTCATAAATTCCGATGGTTTTTTACGATTTTACAAAGGGATGATGTGAGTTGTTACTGGAATGTAAAATTCATTCAACCGCTGAATGAGCGTACAGGCTTTTAGCAGGTATGGTAGAAAATGTAGAGAGGAAAAAAACAAGAAACGTTAACTTAAATGTAACGTCAAAGTGTCAAAAAGTATTACGTTAGTAATAGGAGTTTTCTAGAATATTCCCGGCGGGACGTTGTTTCATGGCGTCCATAAACTTAAGCAAACGCGACGATGTTGACTCGAAGCTGCAAGCTGTCAACTTTGTGTTTACTTTGATCTTTATAATGTACTCTTTTGAGGGTTCCGTAGTTCTGCAGGGAACCTTTACAGCTTCGATCTGTCCGTCCGTCCACAAGGTTATTTTTATTAAATACATGAAACTACGTGGGTTTGGAGGGACGTGCATTTTTAGACTGTACGCAGTCTGAATGATTATACCTAATGTTTTCATATTTATTTAGTAACTATTTGGCAGGTATTAAGTAGAAGATTTGTAATTATTTTAAGAAAAAAAAAGAACTTTGTAGACCTAGTGTTAGTTGAAAGTACTAAATACAACTCTGATTGTTGTTTATGAAATAAAATAGAAATATATCTAAATTTTAATGTAAAGTTTTTAACTTCAAAGAAACAGCGTAAAGTTATAATATAGCGCACGCTCAATTATAAACTGACCTAACTCAAAAAAAGCAGATTTTTGGGATATCACGTTTTGTCGTTTACGTCTTCTTCCGCTTATAATTCAATAAAAAGTGTGTTATAGGTACAAATTACATATTTTATTAATAGTTAATAAAGTGTTTTTTAAAATAATATTCTATTATTTGTTTGTGTTTTTAACTAAAAACTTATTTTGTTTAAAAAGACAAAAATAGCTGTATCTCAGTGTTGGGTGGAGATTTCAAAATAATTCTTAGATTGGCTGATAGAGGACTTTGAAATGAAGCTGAATTTATCATTAACTCACTTTAGACCTAAATCGTAATCGGTCAGTTTATGATTAAACTTGCGATATGCGTCAATTAAGCGCATGAACCAATCTCCAATCGATAGCCAGTACAAAGGTCATTTCTTTGCGTTCGAGATAAAATATCACAGAGGTTATTCGTGCAGTGGCATTGATAAAAAAATGTTATTGATATATAGCCTATAGCCTTCCTCGATAAATGGGCTATCTAACACTGAAAGAATTTTTCAAATTGGACCAGTAGTTACTGAGATTATTGTGTTCAAGCAAATAAATAAACCCTTATGTTGTAATGCTTTATGTATTTGTATAGATATATTAATTATGCAAAATTTTGCCCTATTTTATTATACAGTTTGATAGTAGATTGTTGCACCGAGCGCCAAGTGAGTTGTTAATGTACGAGTGTTATCTATGTTCGTGCCCTTGCGCGAGTGAGGGCACTAAATTAACACGAGTGCATTAATCAATCACCTCAGTAAGGTGCGTAATCTACTTTTCTTTCAATGGCAGTCTATTTCCATTTTTTGCTAAGTATGAAGTTACCTTTTTTACATTGGTATAGAAAATCTCTTTTTAGTATCAGCGACACAGCAAAGACCAATTAAAACAAGCAATGCATAAATTTTAAGTGATATGTCCTTGTAAAGTTATAAAAAAGAAACAATTTGGTCTAAGTAATATTGTCAAATATTATCATTCTGTGTCTTGACAAAAAACAACAAAACTATACAATTAATAATTTTGCTTAGAAAACTCTGAATTGTCATTATTGGAAGAAGAATTTGACAAACAAACACAGCCGAGAGACGAATTGCCATCACTAAAATATTACATCAGGACAAGACGCTTGTAAACCCCGGATTTTGGAGCACGGAACCCGGACATGTCAACAAGTTTTTTAAAAACATGGTCAGTCAGAAGTGAAAACGAATCGATAAAGGTGTTTGTAACGGCGAAGTCAAAGTCAAGCGTTCGGTGACGATGACGCAAATCCAATCGTTTTTCCTCATTTTATTTTTTATTTATTTCATATTATTTTATTAGGGCACAAACAGTATACATAAGTCTTATATAACGAGATATACATAAGTCTTATATATACATAAGTCTTATATAACGAGAATATAAAATCAAACAATACACCAATTAAGCTGAGACTTATAAATAAGTATGTTAGCAAACGTTAACAACTAAGTAAAAAAAAAACAATAACATAAGTGAACTAAAATCTAAACAGAGAACAATCAAGTTAGTAGATTCATACAAATAGGCATAGGGCATTTCTCATCTGAGAAATGCCCAACACGCCTAAGGTACTATTGCCTTCGAAGAACGTTACCTGTGCAATGGCGTTGTTGCCGAGCGAGTCTTTGTTGAGGCCGTGAACGGAGGCCGGGCCTTCGCCCCTCGCGCCGAACTGCGCGCGTTCGGCCAGCAGCGCCCCGAACTTGGAAGAAGGCAGGCTGCGCTGCGACACCAGCTCCAGCCGACCCTCCGCCGACTGCTCCGGCTCCAGGCAGTAGATCTCCTGCAACAAAAATTGGCAGCTTGTAAAGTCGGTTTACTGACGATAATTTTACGTTATAACGCCGAACGTTTAGCCTCTCTATTGCTTATTCTGCGCCCTCGCTAGCATGCTCGGCTCAAACGGAACGTGACATGAGTCATGCTTTTTTGTGTCGTTCATCGATTGATAAGAGGTTACCACATCAAAATCTTTAATTCAGTCTATTACAAAAACATGCAATTTTAACTCAAAGATAACCTTTGGAAATAAAAAATAAATAACTATACTTTCTACGACTCCTAGGCCTCGTGTTTTATCGTATGGCTAATATTCCACCAAACCAGATGAACAAGAGTTGGAAATCCCGGAGTCTGTCGGCATTTTATTACATTTAATTGTCTATATCATTTAGCAATCAAGATTTCTATTAAAATATAAAGATTCCTATATATATTTAAGAGAGAAGAATTTCTTAGCATTCCATGGATATACCCTGCGGCTGCCAGTTCATCTTGTTACAGAGGGACCAGGTGCAGGTTTAAGAGCAGTTTTTCTAATGGCTACTAACACTCATCTTCACTGCTACCGTTTCTTCCCCAGCCTAGCCAAATGCGGTTTGATCCTACTAGTGCGGCTCTAGATGCCCTTTCTTATAAAGAACTTATGATAGCTCTTGAGAAATCAAGGTCTTTTAGTAGGTTGTACAGGGATTTTACTAGTATAAGACAACTTATACTAGTAAAATCCCTAATAATTAAATCTTAGAAACAGACGTCCGTGTGTCATATAGTCCTATATACATATTATATTTATCCTAGAGATATACTCAAATGCCGGTCACTGATTAAACTACGTCCTGCTCAGTAAGCGCAGTAAAAGTCAACATATAAGGTATAAAAAAGTATTCAGAAGTACTATTGTATATTAACAATATTCCGCAAAATATTAAAAAAATAAAAAACAATTAGACGAAACGAATATAAAATATAAATTAAAAAAAAAATATATTTCACAAAATTAGTTTCAAATAAATAATAATTGTGAAGGGGCGTACACACGTCACATACGTATGAAGTGTTAATGATTTTTTATTATATTCAACCGCATCGTGTGTGATATCATTCAATAGTTTTTTTTTTTTTTTGTAAATAAAGACAAGGTTCTTTACACAGTTTTTTTATTATTGGTACCTTTTTGGAGGCGAATTACTCGAAAATCGTACCCGTACTTCGAAAATTTTTCATGTTAATAGAACGTCCAAAAAATTCATTATATATTTTGAGCGCAATCGGACAACAACTTTCTAAGTTATTTAACGAATAAGTTTATAGCGTATCCGATAAGGAACCCTTCTTATAAGCGTGACTTGAGGCGCTCTTGGCAACTTTAATTATTTTACGTCAGTCTATAAAGCTACTAGAATATTGGTGTATGTTAATCTTATTCTCAGAAACAATGTATGAATTCAAATTGCGTAATATATCATTACTACGTCAGACGCCATTGTAGAAAGGCACACCAATGTGGAATGTGTTTGGCGCCTTCTATGTTTTTCCTTGCTGAATTCGACTGACTTACAAAAAATCTGATTAATATTTGCTTGAGTTAAAAACGCTCTTTAGAAATTCATACGTTTATTGTTTGAGTTTTGTAAAATGAGAAGTTTTGTGGACAAATAAAAATTCTGACTTACCTGCAAGTATATATATATATATAGTATCGCAATTGATCAACATACTATTTTATTCCAGATTATCAACAAGAAAGGACAATTTCGGAAACGTTACCCAATTCTTCTACACAAACAAGGAGAAACCGCATGAAGTGAGCCACATATACTCTCCGAGAGAAAACCGGTTCATGACACTAGTTTATGACGATAGAGGACACCTCATATATACCCAGGTAAAAACAATTTCACTGCCTAATCACCTTTATTGTTATATTTCAGTGATATTAAATTCAAGTAAACAAAATCTAATTTTTGTTCAAGGTTGCCCGCCATAAGTACTATATCGCTACGGACCAATGTGGAACCCCCGTCATGGTCTTTAATCAGTATGGCGAAGGTATACGGGAAATCATGAGGTCTCCATATGGCCACATAGTCTACGACTCCAATCCGTATTTGTACCTTCCGGTAGACTTTTGCGGTGGACTATTGGACCAGGTGACGTCATTGGTACACATGGCCAACGGAAAGGTGTATGACCCCCTCATTGGGCAGTGGATGTCTCCCCTATGGGAAAACTTAATAGAAAGAATACACAACCCAACGCAATTACACCTATACAGATTCAACGGAAATGATCCTATTAATGTGAGGCCTCAGAATAAGAAACCATCAGGTATTTTTTTTTTTATATTTAAAAGAATAAGTGAATAAACAGAAAGATAGGAAATACATTACAAATACGTTATTTAGAAATCTCTGACAGTTCAATGTTACTTCTGAACTCACGGACTGTTCGGTTACTCTTGCTATTTATTGAATATTAAAACATAGCGTCATCTATCGGTCGCTAACCCCACCGACCACCCGCCGGCCGGCCGCTCTGCCTCCGTATTTTAAATCTTTCATATTATCATCTGAGATTATATTTATTTTTAATGATATGCTATAAAGGATAGGACGTGGCTCACAATCTCATTTTATATTATGTAATGATATAGATGTTTTTTTTCACAGATCACTTATCGTGGCTGACATTGCTTGGTTACGACACCAAGAGCTTAGCGCCACAGCTGTATCCCGATGAATTGCCGGGTGGTTCTATCCTGCCGAACATTCCACGCGGGCGCCCAGTGTGGGGCACAGCACCCGTCGACGGAGGCCCAGGACTGCCTTCAACCATGTCTTTGCTTCCTAGCGTTGCCATCGAATCGGGCTTCCTATCACACATGTCCAACAAAAGAATCGCCGATTTCCGCAGTCTTTCTATCCCAGCAATGTCTGCGTTAAAAACAGATGGACTCAACCTCGCGCCAAGGCGAATTGGATCTGATACGGAACCGCCTTTCGGAAGAGGCATTCTAGTGTCCAGAAACTCACGAGGTCGGGCAGTCGTTAGTACTGTACCATCAGCCAATGCCATTTACAGAGATGTGTATACTTCAGTCTTTAACAGATCTCATCTTCTTCCGTTCTCTTTCGTGGTTCATGGTGACCAACAGGACGTTTTCTATTTCGTTAAGGAAGACACATGGCGAGCCGCTGATGATAAGCAACAGTTAAAGCGAATGCAAGGGAAACTAAACGTGACCTTCCATGAAGTGGCTGAGGGTGGACGATCGTATGCCGATGTGAAGATTCACGGACAGACGAGCATAGTCAATTTGCGATACGGAACCAGTGCGGAGAGGGAGAAACAGAGGTTACTGCATCATGCTCGAGCGTCTGCGGTGCGTAAGGCTTGGCACAGAGAAAGAGAGGCTTTGCGTGCAGGGCTAGGCGGTTCAATGGACTGGTCGGCGGCTGAATTAGAAGAAATTCAGAAGGCTGGATCGGTTGCAGGATACGAAGGAGAGTACGCGCACGATGTGGCCCGATACCCTGAGCTGGCAGAAGATCCGTATAATATACGCTTTGTCAAAAAACGGTCTGATCGCGCGGAGAGGAGACGCAGAAAGCGTGCTTGCGGCGCGCGGTGGTGGCACGCGGGTGGCGGGCCGTGCTAGTGACAGGCCGTGTGATGAGATGTACTAGTGATTGGCCGCGCTGGTGATGAATGTACTAGTGACGGATCGTACTAGTGATGAGCCTTGCTTGATGACGGGCCGTACTAGTGAAGACCCGCACTAGTGATAGGTCAAGCTAGTGACCAACCGTGCCAGTGATGAGACATGCATGTGACAGGCCACGCTAGTGACGGATCCTGACCAGGGGGTGGGAGGGGGCTTCGGGGGCCTCTTCGTCCGCAGAGCGCTCCGAATGATGCCTTAAAAAAAAGAAGAAGAAGAAATAGTTTTATTTGGAATAAAAACACTGCACATAAATACACCTACAATATACAATTTAATTCAAAATAAAGATTCATATTCATTTATATATTCAATTGCACATGTTTCTAATATATACATTGTACATGATGCCCCGTTAGTGCATAGAAACTATTTTATTATAATATAATTTTAAAACATATTAGAGTTGGAAAGTGTCAAGAAAATAAAATAATAAAAATAAATTGAGTTTAATTAGTAGGATAAAAAAAAATTTGATAAAAATAATTTCGATTTTCAAATGTCAAAGTTATTCTAATAATGTCAAACTTACAAATCATATCAAGTACCAATAATGTGAAGTGCATAAAAAAAATCAATTTTACAAGTAATGTTAAATAATCAATCTTTAAAAGGTTTAAAATAAACTAGACGTTGCGAGTTGAAATTTACCCACAAATCTTGAGATTTGCGTACTATATGCATTTTTTCAAATTTTATGTATAAAATTAACATTATATCTTTACACGTCCTGTGGTTTTCGAGATTTTGTATTAGGTGACATTTCACTTTTATATACGAGGATAAAGATTATGTTAAAGAGTTATTTTTTTTTCCTTTATTGTGGGAGACAAACAGCTACATCAATACAGGTAATCTTTGATATTGTATATTTTTTGCGATCTCTCTTTGGAGTTTACGAATCGATTTTCATATTAAGCTCGGGCTTTGAAAATTTATGGGAAGTACAATTAGAAGTTAATTGCAAACACAAATTGTTAAAAGTAAAAAGAAAAGAATATTTCTAATTAGCGTAAAGGGTTTAAATTAAGTATTAGAAGTGGATGCAACCACAACCGAGTGGGTTCGGAATTTGAATTACGTTATGAATTTCGTCTATGCTTCCATAATTGAGCTATTGAAACTTAGTTTACGAGTCTCTATTTAGTATTCATAGTATTTTAAAAAAAAGCACACGTAGGCTTTTTTATGCATTAGGCGCCGTCGTAATAGAATGCGAAATTTCTTTGTACGAACATGCGATCTAACTTAGTGATATCTAAAGGCCGATTTATATCAGACGAACGAATGCTCATTCTGCCCCTACTCTAACAAATTCTTTTAGTTTAAATAGACGTGGACCATTCTTTTGTTGTTCTGTCTGCGTTCGCAAAGATTCTATTTCTTTTTCTAGTTTATTATTCCTTAATATTTTGGTGTAAAGTTTAAGAACAAGTTTTTGTTTACACTATAAAATCGAGAAATAATGCTCTTGTTCTAGCCTTATGTTAGTTTGGTCTAAACCCATCTTTACAAGCATCCTAATTGAAGTTCGGTAGGATCGCCCGAATCCAAATTGGACATTTCTTAGATATTAATATGTTTCATCGAACGTTCGTAAGAACTAAGTTTGCTTCCACCGCGCATTTGCGTTGGCTAGATAAGCTTAAATAGAAGGGTTCCGTATCTGGGAATTTGTTAAATAACTTCAAAAGTTGTAAATAATTTTTCTAATGAGTTCTTATCAGCATGGAAAATGCCAAGTCTCTACATCTAATAATTTGGAAATCCAAATAATAGACAGAGCAAAATTATAAAGGTTCCTTGTACTATGGAACCCTAAAAAGGAAACTTTATTAAAGTCACTTAAATTCTATAGGTGTGTTACGTCTCCATTCAGCTAAACATTACAACAGCCACAAAAAAATCCTAAAAGAATATTGGTAGTTTACATAAAAGCCTATGCCTATTCCTTTAAACGACTAAAAAAGCCATCAACTGTTATCCATGCCTTCTATCTTTGTATAATGATAAAGAGGACACAAAAAATTACGCGCACAAGATTTGGCTGTTTACATAACAGCCGTGCCTATTTCTTTGATAGCGGCCTGAAAAAAAAACTCAAACGTTCCTTCATTGCCATCGATCAACCGTGACCGTCAATGGCGGCTACATCTAACTACTGCTTAATGTACTTATTTCGGGTGATCGATCACCCACCCGATGACATCTGAATCCATTAAACCCAAAGCTGTCTAATTGATCGCCGGCGAATTGAAAATTGCAAAAAATACTCGCCTCCCGGGGAAAAAGTTAGATGTAATCTGTGCGAGTTTTATTTTATCTGTGGCAAATCTTAAGTGACTTCTTTCAAAGGATTTTTCGCTGGTATTAAAAAGTCGCCGGGGATGAAGTCAGACGGCTGTCGGTCATCTTAAATCGCCCAAGAACCACATCTTTTGCAATTTAAACGGACCCTGGTACCAGACCGGTTAACGCTAGGATTCTTCCTAGCTTTATACGAAGAATCACTTAAATCAAGTTTAATAATGCTTAAGTTTCTTTTTAATTTTTAAAGAGAAACCTTCCTGCACGTCTATGAGTATGTAGCAAAACTGCATTACTCGCACTCATGCAATATTCATGCGTAGTTTTAAAACGCTCTTGCTCAGAGTGCTATGATTATTGTTCTACTGCGAGTAATTTTCTTAATAAATTATTGATGTAGTCACATCCTAAATCGCACGCTTAGTCATAAACTGACCTAACTCAAAAAAGCTGATTTTTGGGAAATCGCAAAAAAACGTCATTTACGACTTGTTCCGCTTACAATTCGATAAAAACGGCATTATAGTAACAAATTATGTATTTTAATGATAGTTAATGAAGTGATTAATGATATTGAAAGGTTATTTTGATGATATGTTATTATTTGCTTGTCTTTTTAACTAAAAACTTATTTTAGTTAGAAAGACAAAAATAGCTGTATCTCAGTGTTGGATGGAGTAGCGAAATGATTCTTAGATTGGCTGATAGGGAACGTTGAAACGAAGTTGCCTGTATCATGTAATGTAATATTTTAATTAGAGGTAGCGCCATGCTTGTAGCCGAATTGGTCCGGCGCGTCCGGGTACCAGTACCTCTTTCTCACCGTTCACTAAAATTGGTAAAGGGTAACTGGATTCTCCCGCGGCTTTACATTTTACTCTGAATTTTAAAACACGGTCAATCTTTAATTGATTTAATTCTTTATTGAATAAATAATTTATTGATCTAATTCTGTAAAAATATATCACAAGATCAAAGGCGAATAAAGACCATTTCAACGTTTAACCCTTGCTTCAAACATTACCTTTCCTAACTTCGAGCAATTTCATTAAACAATTTATTTTACTATAGATGCATGGTAAGCCATTTTAAATCTGTTTTTATTTTTCACTTGAATCTTTGACTAATTTTTAACTATAACCTGGCAATAATAAAGTAATCTGGTATGAAAGCGAATATAATAATATTATTATCTGCGATAGAAGTTATAGAAAGTAAAGTAGTGTTTATCAATGTAGAGTAAAATAGGGTCGAGGTCATTACATTTCTCTATTTTATAATCTTAATGTAGATAGACATTTATTTATAAAGACATTTTTTTTCAATTATTTTGAACTATTTTCTTTTGATATGGAAATATAAATACTTCATGAAAACTTTTACTAATGGAAGTAACATTTTATGGAAACTTGTTAGTTCAGTAGTAAGAAGTAATTAATGGGTACAGAAAGTATAAGAATTGTGGGAGCTGGATATTTTGGGAAATAGAATTAAGTTAAATATTAGGTTCTTAGATATGAAATTGGCATTTTGTAAGGGGGGACCACAAAGTCTATCACCAGTCATGTCTATTAATGGAGGCAAAACCATTTGTGCGAGCTTCAGTAAACATAGCGGAGGCGCATTTTGCGTTTTAATTCCAAAAATAAACACAGTGGTATATCGATGCCCCCTCCGGCCTAGAAGGATGAAAATTTTTTTTTAGCCGTTTTGGCGTACTCTACAGCCGAACTAGCTATTTTAACTTTGACTTCTGTCTTTTACATTTCTATTGCTGGAACCAGAAATAGCTTAATTTGAATGATCATCTAGTGTGGGAGTTTGCACAAGTTTTGTACTACTTTGTAGTCTTCAAGGACTAAAATATACAAACACTATGAGCTGTCTGGCGTCGGCATTATAAATATGCTTACAAGAATTTGTTATCTTAAAACAAAATTTGAATTCCAATTTCAAATTCCATAAATTCAAAACTATTAAACTATAAATTCATTAAAAAATACATTCCAATAAATTTTTTTACTGTTTCTAGGGTTTGTGTAGCACATAACCTTATCAAACAATCAGATCTTAACCTGGAATTTACTAGTGAAACAATTTTTCTTATTTGCTTTCAGCTTATAAGTGCGGCACTTTTAAAATAAAATTAGTAATTACTTTGTAAAAAATAAGTAAGTGAGCAAATATCTTTACAATTTTGTAATAACAGAAAAGTAAGTAAGTATGTATCTTTGTGAGAAGGTCATTCAGTTAGAAGTTAAGATTGAAATCGAAAATTGTGTACGAGGAGTACCATACCTTAACTATTAAATTAAGATACTATTCAATAGTTTTTCTCTGAAACAGCGTCAAACATACATACATACATCCATACGTCCATATGTACAAACTAACGGGTTTATAATTTAGTAGGATTTACAGTCAAGTGAAAACAAGATTGGAAATAAAATGTTTTTCATCCTCCAGTTTATGTTTGACACCTTGCTAATCATATGTTTGCTGAAATTGTCAAATTATAAATTTTCGTCTGTGACGTCAGGTCACATGTGGTATAACCTTTATCACCATATCGAAATAAGCCAAACATCTACAGTGCATATGTATTTTGTGTGCAAATTACCTTAAGTAACGGGATATAACGTGTTTGCTGAGAAGATACAAACTCGCCATAACTCGTGCGAGTATCAAACTTTGCTGAGGTAAATTTAACCGTCTCGTTTAATTCCACTTTGTTGTTGAAGTAATATTTGAACAACATACACCTGGTTACTTTAACCATCAATTTGTTAATTAGCTAATATGATACTTATATTGCTCGCATCACTTCCATATAATATAGTTATTACAAAATACTGGTCATAAATAAATAAAAACGGCCTAATATTAAGCCTTGGAGCACACTCATTACCGCAGGACTTCAATTTCATTCCATATTCACATATAAATTCAATGCACTAGTATTACATTTAGACCAAAAATATCGTAATTTCGTAATAATCGAAATGGCAAAAAATTTCGGACAGTTCGAAATAAGTAATCAATTTATGTTTCTTTGCTTCATTCTTCAGATATCACAAGACTGTCTCGACTAGTTCAAAATGACGCGAATGAAGGGGATAAAAGAAGGGATAAGTGACGTATGGAAAGGTAACAAAAATTCCCATTCATTCGACGTCATTTTCAAGTGTATCCGGTTCTTCATTATTAATTTATACAATAATTTATTTCCTATTATAAAATAAATCGAAAAATATTACATTATATCTAATAATCCTATACAATAATATATTTATCTAATTATATGTCCACTTTCGATTTTTTTTACTTTTTAAACATGACCATATATCGAATTAATCAGGTTAAAGATAAATTAAATTTAGTCCTTCGCATCGGTTAGCATAAACCCAACTTTTTTTATGTAAATTAATACACCACGACTGAAGGCCCATGCGACGTTCTTTTTATTACCTTATTCATTACATTTGTCTTTTTTTATATTCTTATCACAATTTTCCGTTCCATTATTCTTCTATAGGCAGCTATTTCCACGATGAGATGGGGGTCACGGTGGTAGATGTTCGCTCTATGGTTGAATTCCACTACAGTTTGCTCGCTCACGGCAATCGCTTTCATTCCAGCCTAATATTTACACACATTGTTAGGTAAAATCAAATTACAATTAGGTCAATCAAATATATTGTTTGTGCCATATTGGACTGTATAACTCTCTGGGGATCACGCTTGATCGTTATGGGCGGAAGTCAATTCTGTATTCACAATATTTTACCTGTTTCCTTGTTTGTTCATGTTATTGTTATTCAAGAAAGGAAGGTGTGGTTGGAAAAGAGGGGGACCTTTACCCAGCAGTGGGACAACATAGGCTAATTAAAAAAAAATGAAAACAAAAACTGATACTTCAATTTTTACTTATCTATTAATTAATATAAAACCTTTTTAATATTATTCCTTGTACACGCAAACGAGCACTTTGTTTGCAATAATGTTTAATATTAATGCCTTTTTGGGCAAGCTTTTAATTGGTTTCTAGATGCTATGTTTTTATAAAATTATTACTTGTGCCTTACCTGTAAGTTTTCCCTAATAAATAAAATAAAACAAAATAAAATTGTATTTTCATTTACTTGCAAAATCTTTATTTATTTCCAAAAGAAAAGAGCTCTGTTAAAAGTCCTATTGTGCTGTTAGAATTCCATTAAAGACAGTAAATCACAAACTGAGGGGATGAGTGACTCCAGTTTTAAACAATACTTTAACTGTACTAGAAATATATAAAACTTCTATGACCTAAAGTTGTATACTATTATATTTTAAAATCTCTCTTTAAAATTAATTACTTGAATTATGTAATAGACTTTCGAGAAATATAAGCAAAATTAACACCCAAACTTATAGGCAAATAGCCTCTGAAGGCCATAAATGAAAAATTAGACTCGGGGGAGACACAGCGAAAGGCAAAACAATTGCCAAAGCCATCGGAATATTTTACCTTCTTTATTTTACTGTAAAGATTTTATTTTTATTCGAACTGCTTTCCCGTGAACAGCTATATTGGTTTAGCTCTAGATAGAGGAGAGTGGTCTAAGAGTGGGGAGGCCTTTGCCCAGCAGTGGGACATTATGGGCTACTAAAAATAAAAAAAAAATTATAAAGCAAACTTCATAAAAATATTAGCATTCGCACACCATTCTCTATATAAACTATATTTCTGCTTAATTGTCCGTCAATTTTCAAAAATGGTGGCAAAAATTTTCGCTTCACGTATTAATATTGTATATGTAATTACACATTAATAAATAAATAGATATTGATATGAATGACAATCGCCTTACTATAGCGGCGTCAAAAATTGAGCACATACCTTATCTATAATTTTATGTACATACAACGGAATTGAATTGGTATGGGCAAGTATATTTACTTAGAAAACATAAAACAAACATTAAAACAGTATGCTTTGAATCACAATGGGCGCACTTAAATAGCGATATAGCAGGGGCAGAATGTACATAAGGGGGATTTCACCCCAACCCTTAATACATAGGGGTGCCATGATACAATCAATTGTTGAGCAACTATACAGGAAAGTTTTAAGTATAATTTTACGCGTTTATATGTAATGGTGCAGAAGCAACTTTACTAGCTTTACTAGCTGTTACCCGCGACTTCGGCCGTGTAAAATTAGGCGAAAAATAGATCAATTTTAGCGAGATGATATATAGCCTATAAGCCTTCCTCGACAAATGGACTATCTAAAACTAAAAGAATTTTTCTAATTGGACCTGTAAATAAATCCTTAAACCATAGCAGTGCCCGGGACTTGTGACCCAGGTGTGGGTTTAAGAGTGCGCTCTTTATAGTGATTACTAACACTCACCTTCACTGCCAGTGTTTCCTCAACTGCCTAGCCAAATCTGGTATGATCCTACTAGTATGACTTTAGATGTCCTTTCTAGTAATAAACTTATGATACTTCTTGACAAGCCAAGGTCTTTTAGTAGGTTGTACAGGGATTTTGCCTTGCTTCTACCTCTACCGTGTATAAGCTGAACATTAAATTTCTTCCGTAATAATTAGGTATCCAGAGTAAAATCATATAAAAAAAAAACATTCATTTCTGCCTTCAGCTCGGTTAACCAATGCTAGACATAGGTCATTGACTTCTACATAGATTGATTTTGTTACAAGGACACCATCCCAGATAACATAACAAACTAAATAAAGATAAATTGTATTTAATTACATATGTCCTATACCCTATTGTACCCATATAGATCCAAAATCAAAATATCAACACAAAATATAAAGTTACAATTAATAATTCCATACATATACAATTAACAACCTTTTGATAACAAAAATTCCCAGTAACAAATGACAACACAAAAAACATTACCATGACACATTAGTATAGTCCCTCCACCTCCCTTGCAATATCAATAATACCAGTTAACCTTTTTTCCTCCTCTGACAGCAATTTATCATATCCACTGAGTTGATTGCTAAACAGCTTGCTGTATAAACGTCTAACAGACCTCTTTATGCTAGTAATTGATAAACTTTCAATATATATTCTTTTATCTCCTATGCACACATTTTTTGAATACTTTCTAGAGAAAAACTTCCTTATTTTAGACCTCCTTTCTGGATGTATTTTCTCCTGCATCAAATTATTATCTTCATATATAACTTCGTACAGACTGTTCAAGTTTTCATTGTTAATTTTCATAATTATATTATTTAATAAGCCTATATATTGCGCTTAAAATATTCTTTAGTTCACTTAAAATAGTTTATTAATTTATTTATTTATTTATTAAAATATACACATAACACAGTTATTTATAACTGCACAAAAGAAAGGTCTCATATACTGACAAGACTAAAGCAATATAATTACATTACCTATCAACATGTCTTTTAAAATAATAGTCAAAGTAAACATGTTTATCAGTGTTTGGAGTCGTTAACTCAAGCGGTTTCAATGATACAAATAAGAACGAGTAATGTAATAAAATACACATTGCATTACCTACTTTAAGTGTAAGATGTTATAATATGATAAGTAAAATATAATTACTATGCAAATATGAGTATAATAAGCGTTTGTTTGTACAGCAGTACAAACAAAACATTTTCATGTAAAATATTACCACAACAATACATGGCTTGCTTTGTCAAAAAGTTATCAGATCTCTATTAGAGCCGCACCTCTAACTCTACGCACCCTTACTCTACACATCATAACTGTATTGACTCTACATCTTTAATATATTGCATGACTCTACATCAAAATCAATAGCATGAAACATTGTTAGCTGTGTTAATTTAAACTTACATTTGAATTTTAAGTATTTTCAAATTTTTTTAATTACTTCAATACCTTACTTTAACTGTAAAGAAATTTTACAAAATTAAAATTTTAAGGAAAAGTTGGTAGTACCTTAAAGAGGCTTTCACCTAAAGAATAGGACATTTTTTGGTGATTTCACTATGCTTCTTAAAGTATTTAATTTAAAATCTAATCGTAAAACTAATAATTATGCAAATAAAAAATTTTTACTTATGTGTATATGATAATAACTGTCCTCCCATGCTTCCTAGTACATTATTCTTATTACTTATATATTTACAAAAATTTGTACAGATAGTAGTAACAAATTCTTGGTTTTCCTAGCGTTATCCCGGTGTAGTACCAGGGTCTGCTTAGATTGCGGAGGATGTTGCTGTGAGGCGAGTTAAGATGACCGAATGTAGTCTCACACCATCCTCTGAACCCCCCACTATCTCTGCAACCTCACAACTAATATCTCTCAGTGACATTAATAGGGACCCACTGATTTACGTGGATTCCGAAACACAGAGGT
>JANCMC010009603.1:9253353-9276417 GCA_024363005.1 Charaxes varanes
CACATGCAAAATAGTGTATATACACAAACACACAAGCTCATCAAAATCATTGTCTTACAATGTGTGGTTTGAGTTTAGAATAAAAAAGTAACATACACACAAGCAACCACTGCAATTAATTATCAAGGGGCATGTATTTTTGGACAAAAATATCTATAAACACTTATTACCTGGCTGTGGTTGGGGCCCTGGTTGCTGGAATATTGGTGGTGGGTAGTCTCCTTGACCATGAGGGTGTGGATAGCCGGGCTGTGGATGAGGATACCCTGGCGCAAAGCCTGGCTGGTATCCTGGTTGAAATCCAGGTTGAAAACCTGGCTGAAAACCAGGCTGAAACCCAGTATGCATGCCAGGAAGCGGTTGAGCTCCAGGAGGTAGCATTGGACCGGGTGGCCCTGGATATCCTCCTTGTGGTTGCATTGGATAATTTTCGTTCTTCTTACCCAATTCCTCTGGTGGGGCGTATCCTTGACTTGGAGGAAAGTTGGGACTATATGGTGTTTGTTTGTGTGACATATTTTCCTAAAACAACATTGATTAAACATGCTATAAAACTTTTTGTCGTATTAAACTTTTGTGCTGTTACATACATTTCATTCATTCACATTCAAACATTTAGGATTGTAAAGAATGTAGGATTTCAGCATTTATGCTGTATTTTGTTTATACAAAGATTATAATAATTATGAATTATAGTTAATTCTCTATTTAATAACCAACTTTAGAAACTCTATAAATATGTTGAAATTTGTTTTGAATTTGGTAATAAAGGTAAATACTAAGCAAAGAACGTAAAGAAACATGAACAGGCAAAATATGATTTTAATGTGTTAAAAATAGATGTTATAACATAATTTTACTTCATAATAATTACCCCTGTGAGTAAATAATATGTATCACAAACATTTATTATTATAAATAATAGTAACAGTATCAAACAAAAATGTTTTTTTAAGTCCAAGTAAAACTATGGCAATAATTTTAAACCTTGCGATTGCTGTCTACAGTAACAAAAATCACTTAGAACACGTATTCCTTCAACGAACTGGTACTTATAATCGCTGGAAAATTGTACAACACAAGGAATATTTTTTGTATGCAGAGTTGATGTAACAACACAAATATTTACTTACAATTATGAAAGCGGTGTACCCAAAAAATACTTAAATTAAATATTCTTTGCAAATAACTCAGCTACAATGACTAATCCAGCAGCACTTATTCAACTTACAATAAATACAGTTTTCAAATACTTGAGGTTCCAATTTTTCAGGAAAATGAAAAGTATCACTACTGTAAAAAAATATTCATAGATATCAATCGGATTATATTCTAATCTCTTTAAACCGGACCCAATAAAGCAACGATAATAAGTAGGGATGCATACTTATCGACTTAATATCGATATTTATCGATTCGCCAAGCAACCTCAATCTACAAAGACGAAAAAAATCGTTTATAATTAATATAGGTACCGGTAATGTGACTGATGTGGAAAAAACTTAACTAAATAAAAAAAATGTTTCAGATTCTAGTTAGTACCCAAAAAAAACTAATCACTTCTCCTCCTGAATTTAAAACATAATTATAAATCTCGTTGTGAGTAAATAGACAAATGTTTTTCCATTTATGAATTTCTGAACGAATATCAATCTAGACAACTTAACAAAGTTAAAGAGTTTCCTGACTAGAGTTGCTACATTATATATTGTGCCTTTAAGTTTGTATTATCTTTTATACCATAAAAAGTTACAGTACGCTTTTAATTTTTTTTTTAATGACAGAGGACGAGACATATTTTTTATCATTTCTTATATTCATCGCGTAGATACCGGATTCAAAATTTTGCAGAGGAAGCTACACTGGAATAGGCTGGAACTTGCGATACCGGTGTAGATGTAAGCTTGTAAGATATATTTTATTTAAAGTGCACACTGTTGCGAATGGTCCCTTTTCTGACTAGCCAAATTTATTATTACCCTGTTACCATGACATAAGATATCCTTTGTTTGTCACGTTTTATAGTATGACATGTTGATGTGTCTTTTTTTTAAGAAAAAAGAAGTAGATTTGTAAGTTACACATCACAGTAAGCATGTATAATTTTTTTCAAATATAAGTGTTTTGATTAAGCACGAATAAAACTACAATATGAAACGCAAAGAACACTCTATATTAGATATTATAATACTTTTTTGCCTTTGAAGACAAAAAGTTCTACAAAACTTTGTACAGCTACGCAAAGTCGCCGGCCGCACTACATGATCATTGAAATGAAGTTATGCCTGACTCCGACATCAGAGATCGTGGGGTTCCGAGGATAACGACAGACGGCAATCGGTCATCTTAACTCGCCCCACAGCCACATCCTCTGCAATCTTAGCGGAGACTGGTACTATACCGGTATAACGCTAGGAAGAAGATAAGTGGGAATAAATCGGATGTATTCATCTAAATATTATAGGAAGCAATAAATTTAACAATGCATTTAATAGAAATATAAAAACAAGGACAATTTATAAATTACTGCACCGCAGGAACAAAATGTTTTACCGAGATCCTTTGTCGATTTTCTTCTTTTTTTAATTAAAAATTGTAATGTATACGCTTACTATCATTAATAATAATTTGTTAACATTCTTACAAATGTATCTTACCTTCTGAATTCAAATGATGAAATCCAAATTTCTTGTTTGTTTGGTGAATCCACTGTTCTACCATTCCAGTTTCTAACACATTTAAAAATTTCCATTACAGCATCAGTACCAGTGTGGGCGAATAATCGAATTGTTGGAGGTTCCCCCACAACCATCGAGCAGTATCCAACAGTAGTTCAAATCGATTCATTTGATCCACTCTTGACTCGAGCCTGGTCTCAGAGCTGCGCAGCCAGTATTCTTACAGCTCAGTCTTTACTTTCTGGTGCACAGTGCTTTAGTGGAAGGTATGTTCACAATTTTTTGACTGACTAGAGCGTTATAAGTTTTATTTTAAGAGGAGAGTTTTCTTTATAATTGAAAAACATGAGTTTTTCGGTAATCACATCTGGCCTTACTCCTTAGCCAGATGTGTGATAATCGTATCTGATAAAGTAACATATATCTTTTTAGGGTTCCGTAGTACTGCAAGGAACCCTTAAAGTTTCGCTTAATTATTTAAGTTTTCTCAATATTTAATTAACGCTCGGGATAGGTTTATTTGAAAACCAGTGGTAAAAATGGTCACCCGTCTATAACATGGCCGCGGTAAAAGCGACTTAAACTAGAAATCGACTCAAATGCCGGCCACTGATTAAGCTACACTCAGAATTAATGATGCAGGTAATAAAATTAAAATCAGTACAGATTCTAATCGGAGTCGGAAGTCAAGATAAATGGAAAAGATCTGTGTTGAAACTGTACGTGAGCTGTATTTTTGTTTATTTTGGCCTTTAAATTTTTCCGACTGTTATAATTTCATTTAATGTTATGTGGCGTATAAAAAATTGTCCGTTGTGAGTACTTTAAAAGTGGGCTTCATTGAGAATTGTGTACGGCAACTTTGAATGTGACTAAACAGTTTGTACTTTAATTTAAAAAAGAACTAGCTGTTTCCCGCGAGCTCTTCCGCCTAAAGTTGCAAGAACTCCAAGACCTCCTTAACGTGACCCTATCGAAAAAGCCTTTCTTAGCGAACAACTAACTAACGATAAACTACTTTCCTGCCAAATTTCATCTTTGTACGTGTCGCGGTTTTCGAGATTTCGTGCTAGGTGACCTTTTGCTTTTATATAATATTAGATTTAAATCAGCCATAATAAACTAAAACATCGTAATAACTCAAAAATGGTTCACTTTTGCACGATGCATATGGGGGTGAAAATTATGGCTGATAGTCAGCCCTATCACCTCCTAACGGGAATACGTCGAATTACCAATAATCCTGAATATAAAAATGAATCTCTGTTTCCCTTGATCACGGCATTACGCATGAACGGTTGGACTGATTTCGTTAATTATTTTATTGTTGTGTTTGTTATTGTCAGGAGAAGGTTCTTATGAAAGAAAAAATAAAGAAAATTAGAAAATTTCATATTACTTAACCACCATATTAAATTATTTCTAACGTAACTTCTACACTTTTGACAATTTCAAATATTTAATGTTAACTCATGGCGTTGTGCTTCAAATATCGTCAAAGAAGATGTAAAGAAATGAATATCATTTAAAACAGATGCTTTTGTTGAAGTTATCTATCTATCTATATAAATAAAAATTAATTTTTAAAATATATTTAAGCGTATAGCTTCCGAAAGACTGCACTAAATTGGATAATTCATTTTTGTTGTGTTCGTTATTGTCAGGACAAGGTTTGTATGATTTAAAAATATTTCCGCGGGTATTTCCGAAAATATTGGGAAAGGGAACAGGAACGGGGATGGTAATGGGAACGGGAACGGGAACGGTATTCCGTTCCGAGCGGGAAAGGAAAAATTATTTCAGCTCTTTAATAAATAAAATTTAATAGTATATGTCGCGAACACCTAGCTTAATCACCCGTTCAATCAAATATAAATATTTATTCTTTAAATAAGTTTTTAAAAACTTATAATTTAAGTTTTTTTTTAAGTTTGATGTGATATAGCGTATAGTTTCATTGACGTTGTTAAAAACATTATTCCAGAAGGAGAGCATAGTGTCAAGGATGCTTATTCACGTAAACTTCATTATGAAGTTACATTAACCGGGGTCCATATTGAAGTCATTTTTATGAGTTGCCTAGTTTTTTATTTTGTCATTATATATTCGTAACGCTGGTGCATCTACTAATGCCATCAAATTAAGTTCTAAAATTTAGCAGGTTGTAAGATATATCATTATTTTTTAAATTGTTCTAAAATAGTGGCTCCTGATTGTTTGAATTATGTTAAAATATATTAACTGATAATATTCAAACCCTATTACAGGGTAATTCTAGATAAGAGAATACGAAATGTTTTTGCTATGTCTAGACTTGTAATTTCCTGTTAGATAATAACTTTGCTATTTTCTCACGTTTATCTAAACGCGCATTAAATCAAAGAAACTCAATTATATGTCTTTTACAGAAAATGTATGATTTTAAAAATTTCCAGTATTAATCCATATCTACAGGCAATTAAATTGAAGGTACCGTCGTAAACTTTTGCTCATTCTGCTTCATCTATGATATGTGTCGAGATAATTTCACCTTGTGTATAGGTTTGAGGAGGTCGTGGCCTAATCAGTGGTCGGCATTTGAGTCGATCGCTAAGTTAAGTTGCTCTGGCTGCGACCACAGGCGGCTGTTACCTATAACACAGGCATTAAGTTGTCTACCTTAGGAACAGACGTCAGTGTGTCATATAGTCCTGAATATAATTATAGTTCGGTATATATAATTATTAATTATTAAATTATTCTTTTTGCGCAAAACTGAATTCAACGTAGGCAAAGTCGCGGGTAACAGCTACTACGAGATATAACCAACTACATACCGCCTTTAGTAAACTAACTAGGTGTTTAAAACTTCTCAGAATTTAACTCGCCGTTTGTAAAAAAGTCCTAAAACTTTCCCAGCGCTTCGAATGTCTCAAAAAGCAAAAAGTTTTATCTCAAAGCCAACTGACGTGAAATCGAACGCTTTTTGTGGTCTCTCCGGTTTGTAAAACTATTTCCTATCGTGAAAAACTCAGTAAAAAACTTGACAGTCAATAGCTAGTTTTATTGGAACTTTTACACTTAAAACAGAGTTGGACTTGAATACTATCACACTTGGTGTCAAGTGATGTCATTGTTACTTAAGGTATCAAATTTATACTCGAAATATGATGTTAACGCATTAAGCTCTACATTTTTGACAACTAAGTACTTCCAAAATGTGGCCAAGACCGTGTCAAGACACGCTTACATAGAAGGGTTCTGTATCTGTAATAATTTCAGGAGCTGCTGGTCTAATTTGAAAAATTCTTTCAGTGTTAGATAGCCCATTTATCGAGGAAGACTATATGCTATATATCATCATGCTCAAATTGATCTAATTTTTTCAACACTACACTGACTTACCGATGTGCCTCAACGCACGTTTCGCTTCGACACCGAAGCATCATCAGGAGATAGACTCTTTGTGGAGTGCTTTGGTGGCGGATTCGGTGGTGTAGCTTCGGGTTGCAGCATCACACCGATTTTCCCTCGTATTCATTCGCGGATTAAAGCAAAGTAGTGTAGTTTCTCATGCATTTAATACATGAGTTTGTAAATGGTGTAAATCGTTTGGCATTGGTGTGCGTGTGGTTTCATTTTAATAATTTATTTTAAAATATTAATATAGCATATTATAAGAATATATTAGCTTTCGCACACCTTCCTCTATATGAAGTACAATTGTGCCAAATTTCATACTACTCCGTCTGCGCAATTTTTGTAAAATAGTAGGTACCTAAAGTTTTCGCTTCACGTATGAATATATAAATTACATAAAAACTTGCTCGTAGTAGATATAGAATTAGTTCATTAATTTTGATATAAGCTCGGACCTCCAAAAATAGAGTAATAATAAAAAAAACGCAAATGTTTGCAGCCCTCCTTGAAATAGAATAGAATATGGTGGGTCGGTGCCCATGATATTTGAAAGCATTTATGGGTGTCGGGGGCTGTCCACACTATGGCAGATGGTATCGAGTCCATCGTATTGCAGAGGAAGAAACCCGGGCAGTGCCTGGGACCTGTGACCAAGTATGTAACTGATTTCTTTCCATCCTTTGTTAAAGCTTAAGGTATTAAATTCAAATTTTATGGGTCTTCAGGCTGAATATCCAACTCGGCAACTAATACTTCAAGTAAACGTTCTAGTACTGTACGATCGCCTTCTACGCTTGAATCTAAGTCCCCAGCCAGCATCAAGACCACCTATATTTAAAATAAACAGTGAATTAATGTAATGAAGACATGGCATATGCAATATACATAAAAATAAGTTTAATACGATTAAGGCAAAATCAAATGACGGTTTATTCAGCCTTACAATAAGTTAAGATCAATGAATATTACTAATGTAGTATGAACATAAAATAAAAGTAAAAAAAAAAAAACTTGGATTTACTTCAATCTATAATATCTATACTAATAATAAAGCTGAAGAGTTTGTTTGTTTGAATGCGCTAATCTCAGGAAGTAAAGATCGGATTTGAAAAATTCTTTCAGTGTTAGATAGATCATTTATCGAGGAAAGCTATAGGCTATATATCATCACACTAAGTCCAATAGGAGCGGAACACTAATAAAGAATGTTTCAAAATCGGGGGTTCTTTTTCCCATTTGAGCTTCTGCTGCGTAAATAGTTAAAAGTTTCGCAAAAGTTATGTATAATAATACAAAATTGTTCCCCTTCAAAAGTTCCAAATATAAGTCCGGGACAGCATATGTCTATCTTATTTACGTTAATCAAATTTGTTCTAAGATAATGCATTTGTAACGGACACGTTGGTGTCTTTTCCGGGAGTTATTGATGGGGATCAATAATAACACCAACTGTTCAATATTCTGCTCGCAGATGCGTTGCCGGCCTCTGAGGAATGAGTACGCTCTTTTCTTAAAAAAACTCCAACTCAGCCACGCACAGCAAGGTCAAGTAATCGCGCGGATTTTAAGCGGCTTGGAGGGCATGCATTTTTAGACGGAACGCACTCTATATATCACCTTGATGAATGCTTATCCTTCGCTAAGCCTACACGACACAGTCTAAACAATCAGATTACACATAGAATACTTTATCGGCAAAATAAATATCTGATATAAAGCTTAAACGGGACACTAGTGACTCGAACGATGCAATAACCTTTTATTTCTCTAAGTAAAATATTGCTACATAAATTGTAGGGATTGCGGAACGTCGGATTACTTTGGCAGCATTTATTATAGGAACTTAAATAATGGAACAGATATAATAGAAGAAATACATTTTGTGGTTGACAACGCAAGCTGAACGCTCAGTGGGATACTCTAACTAGAATATTGGACGTACGCAAAGTATTATTTAAAATGAAAAATAAAAATCATAGACTTTATGCTGTGTACTATATAGACAGACTAGCCGTTTCCCGCTATTTCGTCCGAGTAAAATTGCAATAACCCTTAAAGAACCTACTGAATTTGGTCCTATCGAAAAATCTTTTCTTAGTGGATATCTACTAACTATAAGCTACCTTATTGATAAATGACATCATTATACGTCACGTGGTTTTCGAGATTTTCTGTGAGGAGACCTTTCGCTTATATTATTTTATACATATATATAAATACTAAATATTCTAAAAGCTGTTGGCTGTAATTATGATAAGATCTACTTGTTTTGTTTGAATAAACAATGCCTTTTATTTTCGAATAGAGTGAATATCGATTCCATGAAAACCTACCTTTTTCATAGCTGATTTGCCGCTCCTGTTGACGGGCGTTGTCTGCTGCCACTTTAAGCAGACCCTGAATGTTTCTCAGAAGGGTCTCGGTGGACGATACTAGAGTATCAGCGGTGGGGTCCACAGGCACGTTAGAAGGCGAGCCTTGTGGGGGATAGCTGACAGGCGCTGGCGACGTATTGGTAGGAAGATCTCGTTCACCGTCACTTAAGTCTGCTCCTGATACAAAAAGGATTTACAGGCTAGTATTATATTATATAGGCTTATTTATAAACAATGCTATAGCGCGTTCAGTCTAATAATGCACGCCCCTCTAAAGAATTTACCTCAACATACAAAATAATGCATAGACGCCATACACGTGAGCTCTTATAATATTGGCTTTTTGTCATCGACATAAAACCGCTGTGCACATACAAGCAAGTATGCCAATTAATATTCACTTTCACACTTTGAAATAATGAAATTGGGTTGAGGAGTGTGCATTTTTAGACTGTACGCACTCTACTAAAGTAAATATAAGTGAAGTACTGTATAACAAGGCGCTCAATGAACAGACGATATAAATAAAAAATTGTACAATAAACTATCCTTTGTATATTTAAATTTTGTAGTCCACATTTGACTTAGGGGACATCAAATTTTCCATGTTGTCCATCCGGCAACGCATCTGCGGTCCCTCTGGTGTTGCAGTTGTCCATGGGCGAAAGTCACTTGGGTGAAAGCCGGCTGCTCTTTTTTTTTTATTATATAAAAAAAAAATGTTGATAAGACATTCCAGAAATTCACTAGGAAAATGGTTTTAAGTAAAATCGGGCAACACCGTTTGAGGTTATTTAACGAATACTTTTATCGCGTATACAGAACCCTTTTATACAATGGTTCTTTAGTTCCTTCTAAATAAAAAGTCCAGTAGCGCATCTTCCAACCTGCTTTTAAAACTGTACTGCCAAAATACAAAATAAAATAAAGTAAGTTATTAAACAAACAACAAAGTCAATGTCGTTTATTCATATAGACTCTTTTTTATAAACACTTATGAACATCATGTCATATGTAGGATATATATTTTTAATCGTTTAATAATTTGGTGACAAAATTTACGATTTAAAAGCTAAGGGTTACAAGGTTAGGTAAGGGTTTACAAGGGTTCCTCGCACGCTGCACTGAGAAGAGATTTCAGATTTGGTTAGAACAATTTATTTCATTCATGCTTCTAAAATCCGTTAGGATGCATATAAGCGTTAATATTTTGAAGGGGAACGACACAAAAAATAGTTTTATAAATGTATACCAAACGGAAACGTGCTTAATTTATGTAGACATGGAACGTACTCTTGATTCCGGTGGAAGTCACGCGAGGCCGGACGTGAGGCGTATTGAAAATTTGAAGAATGTGTCATATTCGCTCGCGTGCATCTGAATCGACTCAAGAAGTGTAATAAAAGATATGTAAAAGTCTGAAGCCGTATTTGTTTTTATTTGTCATCGTTTATATGAATATTGCTGTATTACGAGAACAATAATCAGGCTTTCCAATAGAAAAAAAAATATGAAAATAGAAAGGGCCCTTTTCCGAAAAAAAACAACCTTATGCGCCAATGTACGGCTTGAGTCGATTTAGTTATACGCGAGTATAACTAAATAACCATGAATTCACATTTTTCCATTATTCAACATCTATTCAGTGTCATATATGTGAGAATTACATGTGAATACTCCTATATGTAATTACAATACAAAACAGTTTGGTACCGTCTTAATAATATCAATAAAGTAGCACTCAATTACTGAACTATTGTATCTTAATCTATGTAGAAAAAACTAACCTTTTATAAGTAACTTTTAATTACGCTAAAGTTATATCTAAAGAAAAAGAAAAGCAAATTGGTAGGTAATACAGAGAAGAAAGATGTACTAAACTGTTTTGTGTTCGCCTATTTATATATAGATGAAACTGCTTTCAACGATGTGTATGCCGGAAAAACTTGTAGCAATGTTTGAGAGAGAAAGAACAAAGTCTACTAACATGGTTGTAAAATCCGTTACACAATTTATCGTACGTATACATTAAATGTTAGGTGTCCATGTTTGACGTTGTATGTCGAATATTTGTATAGCATGTAAGAAACGACTGAATAGTCAACATTTTTTATGGATTGTATAAATTAGTTAAAGTGTAGTTTATTGTACCATTACGAGAGGACCGTGCTCGTCGGTTAGTATAAGAATCAATTTTGTTTTGTCGTGCCTATTCATTGGGCTCCATTTTTATATTATTGTATAGACTTGCTCAGATAGTAATCGTAGCACTGTTTCAATCTCAGGCGTCGCCCTCATAGAACGCGAATGCGCAATGCGAGAATGCAATGCGACCAGTGAAGGCGATGCGATCGCGCGAACTACAATTGAGGAGGACAGTTCTTAGACATCAACATGTTTGATCGCACGTTCGCTCGCATCGCCCATTCGCGTTCTATTAGGACAACGCCTCATGTTTCGGTTTTATATTAACCTGCTTGATTAAAATGTAGATTATTTTTATCTTTGTGTTCGTCTAAATAGTTATGTCTTTTCTGTCTTGATGAAGCGAAAGTTTTGTTTTTTTTATGAATTTATGCCTTGTGTTGTTCGATATAATTCCTGTAGGTATAAAAAATAGAGACGGTTTCTGTTGTAAAATTTACGCTAATATTAAGTTGTTTTCACAAAGAATAGAAGTAATTTTAAGTGAAAATAAATCTTTTATGGAACATTCGAGTGTCTATGAAATCTTATCAAGCGATAAACATTTTATGTATCTTGAATTATCTCAATAGAAATTTTGATAGATACAACCTTTCACAGACAATTCAATCCCTCTATTAGTGAGATATATGTATGTTTACTTATAAGTTGTACTTTGTACGTAATACATCTATTGTTAAACTACTTGTACACATAAAATACGAGGTATGAACTCTTTGTAAATATTCGATGACCCAACCCTAGTGTGTTTGTTCTCGCCTAGCGATTGCTGGCTTGGCTGATTTAGGAATTGAGAGAACCTGTAAGCTCAACATAATGTTAGAAAGTATAACGTAATATAATTATTATGTCATTTGTCACAAATAATTCGAATAAATGTAATACAATAAACAGTGTTTGCTTTTCATTTGTTAACAAATGGGCACCTAAGAAACGCTGAATGGGACTCGAGAATGTAAACTGTTGCTATAGAAAGAAATAGGCCGGTGCGCGCCCCCCCTGTGGAAAGGTGACACAGAAACTTATAAGCTGGCAAAAATGGCGGAGATATTATTCACTTACTCCGCTGCATGTGCTCTGTAGCGTTAATGCAATCCATTATTTGGCATAATGCAAAATTGTCTAAATTTTTGCGAGCGTAGATAAAAATGAAAATATGGAATAAATAATAATTCATATGTTTATATAAAATAATTTATTAAAGCTGTCCCTGGAAGCAACAAGAGAATATTTTATCTTACACTAGCTGCGCCCCGCGACTCCGTCCGCATGGGCCACTTAGGGGGATGAAAAATAGATGTTGACCGATTCTCAAACCTAGCCTATATGCTCGCAAAATTTTATGAAAATCGGTCGAGCCGTTTCGGAAGACTTTGGCAACGCACCCCGTGACACGAGAATTTTATATATTATATAGATAGATATAGCATAACACTTCCACTGCATAAAACATTCCACTGTAGCGTTATAACGCTGTGAAAAAATTGACTTGTTATTACAAACCAAATTTTTTGCATTCAAAATACAAACAGGGCAATTTCTGTGAATAAAAATATTACATAAATTATTTAGGTTATCTCTGAAAGCACCAGGATAATATTTTACATTACATATCATATATAACAAACACGTAAGAATAAAGGCATGTTTTTAGCTCTTGTAATACAAAAATGTAGGTATTTTTTGCTAGTGGTGGTGTTAAGTAAATATGAAATGTTGTATTTTTAACTATTTAAAAGTATCAAAAGAATCCATTTTAGAAAGCGTTGCAGTCCGCCTAAAGGACGTGCTACATTTAGAAGTGCTGTTGTTACAACAACTCATTAATTCTGCAGCCAAAAGCCGCGCTGGCACTCCGGCGAACGAACGCCATCAAAAACCGACGACATTCCTTGACGTTGAAAAGTTGCTCGCTTTAAATTTTTCGTATAATGCTTTGCGGGCGCTTGACATTGTCTTTTCGAAACAAAAGCAGATTAGGGTAACAGATAATATGATCGTGTGTAATATAGTAAATATGACCTTATTGCTGGTATATAATAGTGAGACGAATTTCTTAACATTCCACGGATTTACCGTGCAGGTACCGATTTCTTCGCGTTGCAGAAGAAGGAACTGTACTAGTGCCCTTGGCTTGCGACCCAGGTGTAGGTTTGAGAATATGCTTTAGAATGGCCACTAACGATCATCTTCACTGCCAATAATTTCTCCCCTGCCTAGCCAAAGCCCAGCACTACTGCATATAAACTGCAGGTTTTGTAACCGTATAATTATAACTCAATGTCCAAAAATTCGCGAGAGAGCGATCTGCAAATCAATTCATTGGAGCTATTTGGCGTCTGTTTCTAAATCGATACAAATTAGGAAACTTCAAGGAGATAGTTCACTCATTTCTTACAGACAGGCAATATCATGTGAAAAGTTTTTTCATTCATCACGAATATTAAACACATTTAAGAAACATTTCTAATTTTCTTAACAAAAAGACTTGAGACTAAAAATTCATGTAACAATCCGATCCTAATTTTATTATTAAACCACCTCGATACCAAAATAATTCTAGAGAAAGTTACCCTCAAAAAGTCATACAAGTGTGCCCTAACGCGATAACAATGTAATGAACCGGTCACATAACCGTGATATTATGTAAAGGGCACAGCCAGACACCTTTTCTGGAGTGTAGAGAGGTTATAAAATCGACCTGAATCGATGACCTATAAATATGAGATGATCGAGGGGTCTCTTTATAGTATCGAGTGGATAAAAGTCACGAATCTAGTCAACAAGCTATTTATATAGGAGAATCTATCATAGAATCTAGTTCGCAGACTATCGATATAGATGAAAAGGTCGAAGTTTTGCTACCTTAGAATATGAATGCGCTTTAAGAAATTCATACAATTGTTTCACCATAATGATTTTCGACATTAATCCGAACAAATTCATCTTAAGTGTATAATAGTGGTTCTTCAGTAGTAAGTCACTTAATAGACTTAATTAAAACACAGGTTGGCTGGTGTAAGGCAAATACGTCTAGGTGGAGATTCAGAAATTACCTGACTTGTTTCTGCGGTGCAACTCAAACGATGTGCCATCCTTTATCGTCCCCTGCATGCCCTAACAGCCGCACACAGGACTTAATGGCACCCACTGATAACGCAGTTGCTGTGGAAACTTTCCGGGCCAGGTAGATAATATATTGCTTATCATAAAAATGCTAAGAAGGTAAGTAGTAAGGTATACGACATTTCGGGTTCGATGGTCGTTCTACGTGGAATTTATCATGTGCGTTATGTTATTTTCCACCTCTTTGTGATCTGTAAAGCGTAAGTAAAGTAACTCAAGGTCTACTTAATTAATACCTGGAGTAACTTTACTAAGCACCTTTAAAGAAAAAACATCGCGGAGGCATAAATGGCGAAAGTTGATAACTGACAATACCAAATCCTTGGAAACCAAGCGCTTAGAATATCTCGAAGCAGAACGCCAAATACAAAAAGAAAGGCCAAGGCCCTTGTACATATGAGTTCTAGACAATAGTTTTTGTTCTGTGCATATCTACTAAACAATGTTGACTACTAATGTTCCATGGACTCGAAAGTGACATTAATCGGGTCCCACTGTTTTACGTGCCTTCCGAAACACGGAGGAGGTAGGATATCAAATATAAACCAATGCTAGAATGGGTCACCCATCTATCCCCCAGTTGCAGCCAAAGCAACTTAACTTATCGATCGACTCAAATTCCGACCACTGATTAGGCCACGACCTCCTCTATTATGTAATAATCTGAGTGTGATATTTGTATATATTATTTATGATTAATAAAGCGATATACATTATTTTTCTCCATTTACTTCTGACTCTTCTAAGTCTTGCAGATTGAATTTAATTACCATTTTATTAAAATACGTTTTATTTATATATTACTAAGTGAAGCGAAAACTTCAGGTACCATTTTAACAAAATTGCGCGGACGGAGGAGTATGAAATTTGGCACAATTGTAGTTCACGTAGAGTAAAACGTGCGAATGCTAATATTTTATTATAATAAACAATATTAAAGTATTAAATTAAAAAAAAATAAAACCACACGCACACCAACGCCAGACGATTTACACACACATGTATGTATTGGATGATGTTAAGGCGTAATCATGTCAACCGCATGTTATTTTAATTATCAAATTTTATTTTTCTCTAAATGCATAAAGTCTTGTACGTAAAAAAAGTTTGTGGGCGAATTTCGACAATCACGCGATCTATATTATGTGTAATGAAACCGCGAGATCCAGAAATATACTGTCTTTATTATTGAACTACCGACATGACTATACAATATTGTGCCTAAACTCGTCATTAAGGGCCGGCAGCGCATCTGCTGGCCTTCTGGTCGTGCAGACGTCCATGGGTGCCGGTAGACACTTCGGTGCCTGCTGCCTGCTCGTTTGCCCCCTTGTAGCATAAAAAAAACATGATGATAATAGCGTCGAAGCGATCTCCAAAACACGTCATTGAGCAAAACACTTACGTAGTTTAACCTCCTTTTCCACTTTTCTTGTTACAAACGGAACAGGGGGAAATAATCTCATGGACTCCTTCAATACTCTTTCCAAATATTTTATTCTAATTAAGTCATCCTTTACCAACGGTCGACTAGAATCTTGGAACACGTCTCGTATCCTAAAATATTTAACAAACTACATTTTTTGTAACTAATAAAGTCGTTTAATCGACTAATATGAAATCTGTACATAATATACATGCGAGAGTGCACTTCCCAAGCGTTTGCCGTTATGAACCGTGCTATTCGTTAATTTGAACTTAACAGTGCATAAAATTAAACCTTTTCTATTGGGCACATTTGTGTATATAATACGCTAGCTGTACTCCACAACTTCGTCCCCGTGTGCCGCTCTTATCACTTAGAGGTATAAAAATAGTTTTTGGATAAGGATTAATATCATTTAATATCACGTAAAACAGTGGGACCCGATTAATGTCACTTTGTTATATTGATCGTAATTAGAGGTAGCGCCATGCTTGTAGCCGAATTGGGCCGGCGCGTCCGGGTACCAGTGCCTCTTTCTCACATGATAGAGATAACATCAGAAATGTTGCAAATAAAGTCGTTCTTATCAACGCGTCAATTGTACGGGAAAGGATGCGGCGTGAAGGACAGATAAGAGCAAGGAGTGCTGGGACTAATTAAATACAGCCTCGATATCTCTATAGCAGAGAGTGAGCCTTATTGAAGTGGAAAGGTATAGGATACGAGTCCCGCAGGGCTATTATAGCTTTCACTTTTCTATTAAATCGTCGTAAATGAAAAGTAAATCCATTAATGTTGGATCAACATCTAATCGAAGCGTGAATCAGGCCTACTGGGTTTACAATTAGGAGTAATCCATATAAACTGCGTCACAGTTTAATGGGGGGAGGCTACCACTAAAATTTGACCTTGTGTGACAACAATAAGGTCACAAGGTGAACAGTGACGGTAGATGTCAAAATTTAATTTTCCGTCTTTTAATGACATACTGGATAAAATAATTAAAAGAACCTGCTATTTTGTTAATTATGTGATGTCACACCGAGGCGGCGTTTGGAAAATGTGACAGCCCGTGACAAGGACCGGGGGAGGAGTTAAAAAATTGTAGCATGACATAATTTACAGTTGACCCCTTAGCAGTTATTCGGAAATTTCAGCGAGAATATTTTAAAACGTAATGCACTCTTCAATATCAGTAAAAACAGAATAAAAGAATGTTCAACACAAAAAAACATCTCCCACTAAAATATGAAACGCATATAGGAAACTCTTCAAGACATTTGATACAAAAATGATAATTAGGGCAGTTTACATTATACAAGCGAATGCTCATTCTAACATTCTTTTCTTTTTGTTTAAACAAACGTACATAGATATTTGCTCCTTGATATTTTGGTGTAAACGTTAAGAACGGGCTTTCGTTTACACTAAAAGATCTAGAAATAATGCTCCTGTTCTACCTGTGTGTTCGTTTGGTCTAAACCCGCCTTTAAACAATAAAAAAAATTGATAAATACAGCACAAAAAATTTCGTCTTCGCCGACTTATAAAATAGAAGCACATTATTTTTTTAAACAATCCCTGATTTCAATAAATTTAAACTATAAACAAAATATCTATTACAAAAACATTATGTAATGATTAAATAACATGGCAACATTAATATTCAAGCTGTTACATAATTATTAGAAAGGGTGTGCTCACCTAGCAGTTCGGCGGTGCTGTTTGTGTCGATTCCAAGTTCACGGCCAAGATCGAAGGCGCGCTCGAGAGGTTCTTTCGCCAACGCCCACGGAGATAGAGCCACGCCGCTTTCTGCTATTGCTCCATGAAAGAGACCCTATTGTGGGACAAAATTTCATTAATATTTTAAAAAAAAAGGTACTTTAACCATACGTAATACTATCGTTTTTCTTGATAGAGAATCTCCTTTTAGCCAAGGTTTACATTCTTCTAGCCAAGGGCGTTTATTTACAAAATCTTCAAAGTACAGATTTATTTTGGTTACAGAAGAATGAAATTAATATTGTATACAATATCCTCATCATCATCATCGGCCTATCATAGTCCACTGTTGGACATAGGCCTCCCCCAAATCGCGCCATTTCACCCGGTCTTTGGGCCCTCACATTATATAAATTATATGAATTAGTTAATGTTGTTACTTTCTTATATATAAGTTACTATTACTCTACTCTTATACTCTATAAATACAACAACTATCGATACTAACGTAATGCTTAAAAATAACCGTTTTCCATTTCATTTCAACCTATGGAGACCGCTTGTTAGTAGATACGATCCTAAGCAATGAGAGAACAGAAAAAAAGGAAAGTTTAGCCGTTGTTAAACTTTATAGATTACAAAGGTCAATTATAAGAAATTACCCGCCTAATGCCAATTTATCTTTCTAAAAAAATATATTCGGTTAAAAAGAAATAAGACTGAGACTGGCTGACAAATTTCTCATACATTGTCATAGGTCTATTGCCACTCCACTGCTAGACAGAGGCCTCACAGGTCGAAATCATAATTAAAAATTTATTTAATTGCGAATATGAGTACGAAGTTGTTACAAAAAATGTTCTTTACATTCCGCTAAAGAACATGCAATAATTCTTTATATAAAATCAAAATAAAATTCTCAAATATCACGGAAAATAATATTTGGAAACCATTAGGAACTACATATTTAAAAACATTTTAAGGAAATCATTAGGAACGTTTTTAATCTTTATAGAACCAAACTACCGCACGTAAGCAATGAAAAGCTAAAATTAAAAAATAAAAAATTAATATTTATCTAGGGAAGACAATTCGATAATTTGTTGAAATCTCATCGAAAGAGATTTCAACTGAGAAATCGATGGCTCCCATGTAAATTGTCGTTACTTCAAATTGCCAACTTCACGGTAGAGCGCTACAAATATGTCAATTGAAATAAAATCGTCATTATTTTTGGAATTCTTTTTGTATACAAATATATATTTAATATATATTTTCAATATATATATGACGATTAAATTATTATATTGAAAAATATAAGTAGTGACGATCATAATACGATTAAGTTTTTTATAAAGCTCTATTGTAAATTTGGGAATTTAGGAAACTAGGAATTTGGGATCACGACAATTTACGCGGGAGCCTTCGAAATACATGTTTTTCTTATAAAAGAAAAGACAGACTGGCTGGTGGTCCACCTAAGGGGTAAAAAAAGGCTCGCAGGAGGGTTGCTGGCCTATGAAAAATAAATAACTCTTTACTTTGAAGTTCCCCAGTTTAATATAAAAACGAATTTACCAATAAACTGGGATCGCGGAAAGTTCTGAGAATTTTCATAAATCTCATATTTCAAAGAAATATACTGCGAATTTGTTTTCAAAAACCCATGTCGCTGCGCTACGACGTCATATTAATAATTATATAGTAAATTTGAAATAAACGCATTTGAAAATTTTAGAAATTTTAAAACATTTAATTATATTTACCTTCGAAACGCAAAAACATCTTTGTTTATAGCTAATGAGTCGTATCTAAGTGTGATGAAGTTAAAATTAAGAGAGCAGTGGTCTGCCGATAAACTATTTTAATAGTTTGGCGGAATTTTTATTTTAAAAAAACTGTATTTCTTTGGTTAAATAAATAAATTTAAATTTATTTAAAAAAAAAAAGTTTGAACCAGGTAACTTGCGGTTTTCAGGCCATCCCTTCTACCGTTGAGCAATCGAGGCTTTAAGCAACAGCGACAGCTACACAACCAGAAGACTCGTATATGAGTTGACGGCATTTGACTACTACAAAAAAAACAATTGTATGCCTAGTAATAAAATTTTCCCTCTAATTAAACGCTTAAAAACAGTTTAGTCATGACTGGGTTAAATAAGAGCTAAACGGGGAGAGAAAGAATTCCAATCCACCTGTTTCCAGAAATGTTTTATTTCACTGGGCACTTTTCGTCCGGAAGCCACGTGTTTCCTTTTATTCCACTAGCCATTAAGGCGTGGCTATTTTGCCACGTTATTATAATTAATGTTGAGGAGGCACTAATGGAACATTACGCTGCCCATTTCGGAGGTTTCCTTCGCTATTATGGGAGATTCATAATCTCGACAGGGCGAGATCTAATTCCATGTTTATTTCGCGCAAAACCATAATTCCATTCCTGGTTTTATTATTTTATATCATTAGAATTACAATCGGTCATATACAACATATTAGATTCGTAGTGGAAAAAAATTTAGTCCGTTAAAATTTCTTCGCTTTTAATTATAAAACAGATGTTTCTTTGTTTGAATGTGTTACCAACATTATAGAATTATGTACCTGCTAGTCGCGTTCAGCTTCTGCTCTTTTCAACTCGTACTATCTTTTACTCTAATTAATACTAAGTTATTTATCTTGATTTTCGTCTTTGGTTGTTGGTTGTTTGGTTGTTGTAACTAATTTTTTTCATGGTCATATGACATAGTCGACCAAGAAAGTGCTTTACCATTTTGGATGATAATTCCTACTTAAAGAAAATTTTGCTAAGGGTTATTTTTATAAATTAACGTAATGCATTACAAGCAAAAATAAGCCTTTTGACTAATTGACGTGCAAACAACATTCGACCTTATTGTGGCAAAGCAATTTCTTGGTCGACTATACTATTCGCACGTTTAATATTAAAGTGACCTAACTCAAAAAAACTTATTTTTGGGAAATCGCAAAATTGGATAAAAACGGCGTTACAGTAACAAATTATGAGTTTTAATAGTTAATGAAGTCATTAATGGTGTTTTATTGTTGTTATTATTTTAATGATATTTAATTATTTGTTCCTCTTTTTAAGTAAAATGTTATCTTAGTTAAAAGACAAAAATAACTGTATCCATAAGGCTGGAGATATCGAATTATTGTTAGATTGGCTGATTAAGGACGTTGAAACTAAGCTGCCTGTATTATTAACTCACTTCAGACCTAAAATATATTCGGTGAGTTTATAATTAAGAGTGCGAATTGTCGAAGTCCATCCAAAAGTTTGGATTTTTATATGCATCTGCTGGCCTTCTGGTCGTGCAGATGTCCATGGGCGTCGGTAGGCACTTCGGTGCCTGCTGCCTGCTCATCTGCCCCCTTGTAACATAAAAAAAAGATAGATTAGATAGACTATAACTTAGAGATAAATCTCATAACCATAGTCCATAATAAACAAAAAAATACTAAGAAACTCCATAGATGAATAAATTTTAAATAGGACTCTATGTAGAATTCCTGGAAAACACTCTTTTGTTGTATTGCAAGCTAAAGAGAATTCGTGTTTTATATTAGTTTCCAGTAGCTTCTACGCTTTTGTCGACAATACGCTTATTACTGGATTTTCCAGAGAAATGATGTCACGGCGCTTACATAGTTTTAATCAAACCCCTGCCCCTGTGTATGATTATACTAGCTGTGCTCGCGTATTTGTCCGAATAAAATTAGGTAAAAAATATATATTCAATTTTAGCTTGATGATATATGGCCTATAGCCTTTCTCGATAAATGGACTATCTACTAACGCTGAGAGAATTTTCCAAATCGGACCAGTAGAACCTGAGATTAGCGCGTTGAAGCAAACAAACTCTCATCTATATATATTGATATAGATTTCGCAATATTCATTTATGAATTCTAATTAAATCCCTTCGCAGATACTGTGTTCCCCACCGAACCATTTAATTTGTCCCCCATATCATTTCCAATCATGTTCATTCACTCAATCCTATTTGAAATTCAAAATTATACGCACGCAAAATTTTCACTGAAATGGTTGAAATTGCTTCACCGATTTTGATCAAACTACTTAACTATCTATAATTTATTTAACTTAAAAGATAGGATATTTTTTATCTCGATTTTTTTTCCGTAATATTATTTTTTGCTAACTCAATCTTTAATATCACCAATAATCGGGTAAACAAGCCAACTCGTTCGGGCAATATACTTAGCCGGGTCTGCTAGTAAATATATGTATAATACAGGATACATAATGCTTCCAGTTTCGGGGCGGAAACCATATTCGAAACCCTGGAGCATAAAGTAGGGCCAGCGCCAACTGTGTCAAATTTATTTTCGAGTAAACGAACTGCATTTTAGACAAAGGAATTCCAAAAATACGGATTTAAGTGTTGATTATTTTTCAAGAGTCATTCAGTTTTTCTCTCGCGTGTACCACAGTACTGAAGTTAAAAAGCGGTTGAACAGCAGCTATTCATTACGACGAATTTACATGCCGTTTTACATTTCGTACTTTTGTGCCCAATTGTACTTATTTTAACGATTTCACAATTTTTTCTGATTTGGTGACGGTGAAAAAGTCTTCCTTATAAATATAAAGGCACTTCAGAATGGGTGAATGGTCAGCAGTGGGCGTTCTTCTATAATAGTGGTTTAGCTCGTTTGTCATCTTCTATAACTTGGTTAATTCACACAGTATTTGAAGTTGAAATCTAAAAGAGGTGGATTTCTTAGCAATGCTCAAGGGATTGACCGTGCGGGAATCCTCCATTGTTACTATAACATTTATACCATTTTAATAAAAGAAATATTAGAGTTTTAAAATATGTATAAGGAATCTTAATCTTAGTTTCTTTCTTTTTAATTAGTGCCGAAGTCAACACGAAGAGCTATCGCACCGAGATGGTGTATGGAATCTGCAGAATGAAGTGACGAAGGAGCGCACGGCTCAGTGTTACCTGCGAGTGGATGACGAATCGCTGGCGAGGTTCCACAACCGCGTGCGACAGATACTCATGGCGTCTGGTTCCACAACCTTCACAAAAATCGTTAACAAATGGAACACAGCTCTTATCGGTCAGCTATTAAAGTTTCCTTCTATTATTTTCACACAGCGTCTGTCTTTAGAGTTATTTACAGTATAGATTATTAAGTCGTGTGTACAATTTTTTTTTAGTAGAAATTATATATTGAGCAGAATTCGCAGAAGTTAAAACAATTAAAAAGTTGTTACGATGAGTAATGGTAATGGTCTATGAATCAAAGCATAATCAAATTAAATTTATATAAACTTTATATAAATTTAATAAAATTGTATTATATATCTGTACTAGCTGTTTCCTGCGACTTCTTCCGCGTAATCTTGTTAGTGCGCTTAAACTTCCTTAATCTGGTAATATCGAAAAGTTCATACTTACTTAGCGGATGTGATCTACTAACTATAAACTACCTCCTTTGTTAGGTGACCTTTTGCTTTTATATATAAAAATATATTGTTAAATTATATTATTTATACAAATTAAAAAAAAATACCAGTGTAATTTGTCAATAGAGTTTAAGTGTAATTATTGGTGTGCAGACTAAGATTTACTTAAAAATAAGTATAATTTAAAATGTTTGTCCTCAGGTTTGATGACATACTTCCGTGAGGCAGTTGTAAATATGCAAGAACTACTGGACCTGTTGATCAAGTGCGAGAACAAAATACAGACGCGTATCAAAATAGGACTGAACTCGAAAATGCCCTCTCGATTCCCGCCCGTGGTATTCTACACGCCAAAAGAACTTGGTGGTTTGGGAATGTTGTCTATGGGACACGTGCTAATTCCGCAGGTAATTTTTGTTTTCTATTTTTTTTATTAGCATAACTATTAAATATATAGTCCTTTGATATTAAATAAAGTTTTGGTACTAATATTAATGTTCAATATAGTTACTCAAAAGGGACTCCAATCGTACATTCTAAAATTGTAAAGAAAATGGCTAAATAAATAAAACATTTACATTTATTATTAATAACACTAGTACCAAGGATATGACGCAATAAAAAAAATCTTAAAATGTCAACTCAATTTTCAATTCCAATTTAAAATCT
>JANCMC010009603.1:9276517-9289313 GCA_024363005.1 Charaxes varanes
AAATTTTGCTCTTCAGTCGGATCTCCGTTGGTCGAAGCAAACCGACGTCGGCATCACTCACTTCCGTTCGGGTATGTCGCACGACGAGGATCAGCTGATTCCCAACTTGTACCGGTACATCCAGCCATGGGAGGCGGAGTTTGTGGACTCGCAGCGAGTCTGGGCCGAGTATGCGCTAAAGAGACAGGAGGCGAATGCTCAAAATAGGTCAGATTTTACTTTTAGCTTTAGACATCTCTTAAATTATTTAAGGGCAATAGCATAGCGGTCCTGAAAACAGAGAGTCCCTGTGCTCTGGAGGTGTGTAGTGACTGCAGGACTTTGTATCTGAGACTACACTATCTGTCCAAAATTTGGCTGGCCCGTTGGCGCAGTGGGTAGTGACCCTGCCTTCTGCTCCGGGGCTCGTGGTTTCGATTCCCGCCCCGAGTCTGAGTGTATTAGCCATATGTATGTATTTATATATTTCCAAAAAAATATATTTGTGTATAACAGGCGGCTATTACCTATATCACAGGCATTAAGTTGTCTACCTTAGGAACAGACATCCATGTGTCCTATAGTCCTATATATTTATTTATTTAAAAACTGTCTGTGTCTATGATCTTTATTATATAAGAAATAGTTTTAATGAAGGCTTATTTATAAATTGTATCGAATTTGCAGACGATTAACCTTAGAAGACTTGGAAGACTCGTGGGACAGAGGTATACCCAGAATCAACACTCTCTTCCAGAAAGACAGACACACGCTTGCGTACGACAAAGGATGGCGCATACGTACAGAATTTAAGCAATATCAGGTAATATATTGAGTCAAGAATATCATTAGTTAATTAAATGTAATTAGTACACTAGTTGCCTAAAAGTTATTTCCATATTGTTATCACTCTTCATCTATCGTTTATTTATATGATTATTAATCAAATTAATTAAAGTTTAATTAGAGGTAGGGCCGGGCTTACAATCTTTTTGGCCTGCAGTCTAATTGGGCCGGCGCATCCGTGTACCAGTACCCTCTCTCACATAACATCGGCGTGAAGTGGTAGCAATGCTGTCACGCCAAGTGATAGCATTGTTCTCACGTTTCGTTTGGTTTGTGAGAGGTCCTTGTTGCTAAAACCCCTCTTTAAAGCCGACAACGCATCTGCAAAGTCACTTAGTTGTGCAGATGTCCTGATAATGTAGGCGGCGGCTCATCTAAGTGATTACTTACATAGGTGAACCACCTCCTCTTTTACCCCTTGAAGTATAAAAAAAACATCTATTGAATACCATATGTACACTGAAAACTATTATGTCATGTATATCACTGTAATAGCTGTATTAACCGTGCAGCAACGATTTATACACAAATGTCCCTCTTAATAGTGTAACGTGCCGAAAACTGACCAGATTCACAAGAAAATAATATTTTAATACTTAATCATTTTCCTGTACAGGTCTTAAAACAGAATCCATTCTGGTGGACCCATCAGCGACACGACGGCAAGCTGTGGAATCTGAACAACTACAGAACTGATATGATACAGGCACTTGGAGGTGTTGAGGGAATTCTAGAGCATACACTATTTAAGGGAACGTATTTCCCCACATGGGAAGGTTTGTTCTGGTAAGTAAGCGTGTGAAGATTACTTTTACCATGTAGTTAAAATGATTTAGCTCAATCGCTCTAATTAACCTAGGTTTTAAAAATTTGTCTGTAAACTCGGTTTACGAACAATAATTTAGGCTGATCCAGTCTTTCTATCGCTTGTTATGCCTTTGCATACTCGGCTCAGGCGGAATGTGACACCCTTTCGTGTATGCAGCTGGCCTTCATCTATTTATATGACGTTATCACGTCAAAAATCCTTATCCCATCAGAGCATTATAACTGACAATTGTGGAATATGTTCGTATGTACTATAATCAAAGTCGCGTTCCGTTCTAGTATGCTTTGATCTTTTAAACTATGCTTGTTTGAATGCGGTTTACATCAATAAGCAGTGATCCATGAGGAAAGTTTATAAGGTATATTACAAACGTGTATAAATTTTTGTGGTGTTGGTGTTTCTTATTTAAATAATATCTACTTTATTATTTACAGGGAGAAAGCATCTGGTTTTGAAGAGTCGATGAAATATAAAAAATTGACAAATGCCCAGCGCTCTGGTTTGAACCAAATCCCCAATCGACGATTCACATTATGGTGGTCGCCCACCATCAACCGTGCCAATGTATACGTCGGCTTCCAGGTAAATTGACATTTTACAAAAAGTTCTATAAATTTTCTACTTTGTAAATTAATAAATATATGTAAATTGATACTTAAAAAAATACAACATTGTTTGTAGTTACTCTTATAACTACCAATATAAATTTATAACCTCAAGCTCAATTGAATTTAATCAGTTTCAGAATAACTATGAAAACTTTATAAACTTTGATAACTATTTTAGGTACAACTGGACTTAACTGGCATCTTCATGCATGGTAAAATCCCTACACTGAAGATCTCGCTAATCCAAATCTTCAGAGCCCACTTGTGGCAAAAAGTCCATGAGTCAATTGTTATGGATTTGTGTCAGGTATATATATACATCAATAATTTTGTTTGAATTTTAAGAATAACTTCTTTTTCTAGTCTGTTATTAATTTAAAAAAAATTTAAAAATTGGTTATCTTAAAGTCGGTTTAAGGACGATAAGTTTACGTCATAACGCCGAACGCATAAGACGATCGTGTTGACGTCGACGTTCGTTCGATTCGGTTGATGCTCTCGCTTGCACGCTCGGCTCAGGCGTAACGTGACAATGAGTCATGTTTTGTCGTGCATACAGCCGGCGTTCATCAAGTTATGAGACGTTAACACGTAAAAAAATGTATAAAAAGGCAGAAAAAGAAATATTAATTTCTCACGCTCCTTTTTTTTTGTAATGAAAAACTAGTAATTGTCCTTTATCGTGCTTAAAGAGTGATATATATTTAGATTATAATACAATATAACATTGTCACAGGTATTTGACCAAGAACTCGATGCGCTGGAGATTGAGACTGTTCAAAAGCCAAAATATTACACATCTCTTAAAAAATATATACATAATTATGCTAAAAATTACTTTCACAAATGTTTGCAAAAAACGGATTTTGAATTTGAATTTGAATATAATGAAATGTTCAAGTTTATATTTCAATTTGAATGATTAGCTATAAATAACTACAAATGGCTGTACTACCTCCTCGTGTCTATGATAGATAGAAAATTAAACACATGCGCATGCGCATTACATTATCCATTTAACTTAATTAATATTTTTTTATTTATTTATTTTTAATTAGCCTATTGTGTCCCACTGTTGGACAAAGGCCTTCCCCTTCTCAGTTCACTTTCCTCTTTCCTGGGTCAGTGTCATTAGCAATTTCCACGCAAAGGTATCCACCTCTTCTCTCAGCATTTGCCGTTGGTGGACATCCAAAAAGTCGTAACATATAATACCAATTGATGGTAATAAAGAATAAGGGAATCAAAAGGTTTTTGTTTCATACTGTAAATACCATAGACTTAGTAATACTAGACTGCGCGTTCGATGAAATTCATGTTCAATATTAAAAAGGGGTATAATTCCGGAGGCAAACATACTAGCTCAAAGTGTTTGTTCATTTGTGTACTTGCAGTCTACAAAGTACTACAAAACTTTGCGCAGCTGCATACACAAAGTACCCGACTACACAATATGATCATTGAAATTATCATTCAAATGGAGCTATGTCGGGCTCCGGTATCAAGGAAGTTACGGTTTAGTTGCTTCACCTAAAAAAAAATGTTTAGCGATGCCATATTCATAAGATGATACCAATAGATATGTGGGCGTGAATATTGAATGCAAATTTTTTCGTCTACAACTCGCATCGACAGACGCAGACGCGAGAAACGTGAGCAGTACGTTGCCAAACTTCCTTTGTTCCTTTTACGCGATCTATACCTCCATACGTATATACCGGCGCCGAATTACACGACCGACGTGTCGAGAATAAATAAAAAACAGAAGTGCCAACTGAGAAAGGGTGATTTTCTTTTAATGCAAGCAAAATGTTAAATAAGCTTACAGTCTAATGTCAAGTACTCTTCATAAATTTTAAAGGCGTATGTATATAAAACCGGCTGTGGTTAAATAATGGAATAAGAAAATTTAGGGCTTACATTAAGACATAAGTTTAGAATAATAAAAAATACAAAAGTGCCAACCGAGAAAGGATAATTTTGTTCATTTCTGAAAAGCCGCATCTGTGAAAATTTCTAAGTAAGGTGAAATACTTGCATACTATCTAACTGAAAGCAGTCTTCGTAAATTATAAACGTTTTGCTATTTACCATGAGTATTCACCAGTACCTTGCTAACACTATACCCTCCCTTATCAAGGAGCTCTGGCAGTGTTAATTGACCAGAAGGAATACTACTCTAAACCTCTATTCATTAGACCAACTGTGCTGATAGATTGACTCAAAATCACTGCCTTCTATGATAATATAGTTAGAAAATTTTAGAAAGTAAAATCACTTTTAAAAAAAACTCCATGTTAATTGAACATGCTAAAAAGTTATTAGGAAAATTATTTTGAACGAAATCGGACAAGAACTTTGAAGTTATTTAACCTAAATACCTTTATCGCGCTTCAAATACAGAACCCTTCTATATGTAAGAGTGTCATGACACGCTCTCGGCCACTTTATTTTGTGTGTCGTTATTTTAATATAATCATTCACGATAATTTGCATACTAGTAGTTTTTGTACAATGAAGATTCCTTGCAGGTAGAGCCACCAGAAGGAGAGGTCGCGGCCGCGAGTCATGACGCGATTTAGACACATCAGGTATTTATCTAAGCTATACGGTAGAAGAATATGATAAAAGTATTATATATATATTTACATCCGAACGACGAACAATTCTTGCTCAAAGGACAAGGCTTTATATTTGAGTGACTATATGAGACCTTTGGGCTTTGCGGAGGGATGTGGAATCACTACTTTTTTACAGCGTGTTTCACGGGGAGAGCTTCAAGCACAGCGGCTCTCATAACTCGAATTTCCACTTATACCACCTCGACTAGTAATTACTAATAACCCACAACCGTGCGATTAGGTAGGATTTACCTGCAAGTACAGCATCTCTATAGAACCAATTTCTAGATCCGGTATTTCCGAATCGATTCATTTTAGCAAAAAGAAAAGAGCATAAATTATTTTCAGCACATATTTGCTTTGTTGGTGACCAAGGGCGTCGGTAGTCACCTAGATTAACCGCCTGAAAGCCTCCGCGTGTCTAATTTCAAATTGTTTTCTTTCAATAAAATGGCTACATTTGAAATTCAACTGCTATTGCACCTCGCTTAGATTCAGTAATTGTTAAAAGTTTTACATTGTAACTCATTGAAGTCAAAATTTATTTATTCAGTTCGGCTTTTTTGCCAGAATTTATGTGTATATAAGGTTTTTTTAAATATATTATGTGATATTTTTCTGAGAAGATGGTGGCAAGACGACCGATAAGCTTAGGATATTCTTTTTAATATCTAGATTCTAGTCGGTATTGTAATTGATTTTATTACGTGCATAAACTGAAACATCATTAGGATATAGACAAAGGTTTACGGTTTGACTTAACGAATAACCTTTGTAGAGTCTATCTCCTGATGATGCTTCGGCGTCGAAACGAAACGTGCATTGAGGCACATCGGAAAGTCGGTGTAGTGCTGTGCTTTGGTGGCGGATTCGATGGTGTAGCTTTCGGGTTGCAACATTGCACCGATTTTCCCTCGTACTCATACACGGATATAAGCAAAGTAGTTTCATATTTCATCCATGTCATGGAATTCCACTAAGTAACGCCTGATTCTATCAGTTATTTGATTTTATTACATTCTACTGAAAAATCAGCGTAACAAAAACATTGTTGTGCTGTCCTTAATTTTATTTCAATGTTACTAACAGACACTCTAATTTTATTAATGTGTATAGATTAATGATTAGCCATCATTAGTCACCGACAGGCACGTCTGCTCATATGGATAATACACCCAGACTCGAGGCGGGAATCGAACTCGCGACCCCCGGAGCAGAAGGCAGGGTCACTGCCCACTGCGCACACGGGCCAGCCACAAAAAAAGAATCTACAAGGAAGGGTTAAAGAATAATATAAATAAAGTGTTTACAAAACTAAAAACCCAAAACATTTCACACATTAATGGATAGTTGTCTCTTGCAACCAATATTTGTCATCTATTTACCGCCAAAAATATCACCTTACCATCCGGCCCTTGACAAATAAAACAAAACAGAAAAAAACCTTTTGAAAGCCGAGATTGACAAAAGTTAATCATATTAGCGCGGCCGGGTGTCGATCGCATTGTCCAAGGTTCAGTTCTCGCCCCTCGCGATTCGTTGCCCATTTAATGCCGCGGTGCACACGAAAACATCTATATAACTTTGTGTGACATCCCCCATCCTAATTTTACTAAGTAGCCCTATCTCTGCGAAATGTTGGGGAAGAATACTTTCGGAGTTGCGGTTTTTTAAAAAAATGTTATAAATCTTGTTTTACTTTCAATTTTATCTGTTGGCAGACTGGCATAATAATTAAAAATCAAAAGAAAAATTGCAAATAATTCTTACGAATACGTCACCAAACTCCTAAAGATCTGGACAGATTTTGTCATTATTTTTTTGTTTGACTTTTTCGGCAGTTCTTCCCCGGAGCTCTAGGGAAGTTCGATGTAACTGCACAGTCTTTTCGCAACGATTTATCGATACAATACCATCGCTTGACGTGACAGCATTGCCGCCACGAGACGCGTACTGGTAGCCGGACCTAACGGCCCAAATCGGCTGCAAATCATAAGGACTACACAGGAATAACGAAAAGGCTGGAGTAAAAGGATATAAAGGTTAAGGGAAGGGAGGAAAAGGATACGGATACTACTGTCAAGGATGGTATAGCGATAATGACAACCTAGGGTAGTCCGCAGTCGCGAACCCGTAGTGGATCTAACCGGTTATCCACCCCTGTAAGCAACATATTTTTTAAAATGTCTATAAAACGCAAACAAAATATTGCAAGTCGTCCAAAATTTGACAGAGGCCTCGAAATAGATGCCGTATTGCTATAGTATTTTTTTAAAATTTCGATACGGGAAATTCAAGAAGTCGCGGACTTATTAAACGACCCTAGTAGAAAACATTATCAGTTACCTCACATATATAAACAGTTTTCCATTACGACTATGCACAGGTGTTCAGGACTAAGGTTTCTATTCTCTGAGACAAACTATTCCCTATGTACTTTGTTTACTGCATCCAATAAACAGAAAATTGTGTTTTGCAGCATTAAGCGTATTTTCTAGCTTAATACCTTATCTAAATGTCAATATAAATAAACAATAAATATCCTATAATATAGTCCTATATAAATATACAGGACTATACAGTGTAGCCGACAATCTGTAAAGCGTGTTCTATCAGAATACCTTTACTGGTAGAACCTTTTTGTGCAGTGTAGGATTTCTCGCTTTAATTCACACTACATTAGAGACAGTATTCGCTTTTATGAAGCGCTTTTTAGCGCTAAAATAAATACGTTATTGACTTTCAAAGCGACTTTTTATAAAGGCGCTCATTTAAGTTTGTATGATAGGTTAAAATGGTTATTATTTAAATATATTTTTTACTTATCGAGCAGGAGATTAAGCAATATCATTCTTAGCTCTTTCGGAAGCAGTTTTGATGAATATCTCATTTTTGTACCATTGAGCTACTGAGTTTATTGAAAATATCAAAAATCATGTAGCCTTAATACCGTGAATTGCTCGGTTGTCAAACTCTGTTCCTGCTAAATTAACGTCACACCAAACCTTAGCAAAGCTTTACGCTTACTGGTAATTTAATTTTTCCACATAAAATATTTAACTAATATAAAATTTACGGGCGTATAAATCGCAAGGCTTCACCCGATCTCGCGACGGAACGTGTCACGACTCGAATATAACTCTATATAATGTTTATGATATTTTTACAACCTCACGCAGCGATGGACGATATTTTTTCCTTTCGCTCAAATCGAATACATAAAATTTTCCGACACTAATTTTATGAAAGCTATTTTACGGTCAAAAGGTCATTTACTTTTTATTTGCGAGTTAGAGTTTCACTCAGTGGAAACTAATTCCCGTGCGGGGATAAATAAATAAATATATACAGGACTAAATGACACACGGACGTCTGTTCCTAAGGTAGACAACTTAATGCCTGTGTTTTTGTTTGAGGAAACTGGGCTGAAGTTAATAGCAGCTGTGATGCGAGATCTTATTGGATCCTTGCTTTTGGCAGACTCAAATTTTATATTCCAAATTCTGTAATTGCTTTTTATTAACAATAATTTCCAGAAATATCGATTGGTAGCTTCAAATATATATCGGTTGCTGCAATTTACAATGGACTCATTTATTTTTATTTAATTCTTTATTTACTTAACAACTACCTACATAATTGCACATATATTTATCGTGCGCAGGAATCATGAAATAGTGGTTATTGACTTATAATCACACTAGCTGTTCCCGCGACTTTGTCTGCGTAAAATTCCAATCGGACCAATAGTTCCCGAGATTAGCGAGTTCCAGCAAACAAACAAACTTATATATTAGTATAGATATACATACATTTAGAACTAGTCACATCACGCATCAAAATACTTTTATAATAGTACAAGATTAAAAGATTAAATGAAGTCGACATTGAAAGAGGATCGAATAAATGGGTACTTACCAAATAAAGGATGTTTTATTAGGGATTAAAAATAACATAGAATATTACGGACTGAAGACTATAATATGTTAACTATTGAATTATAACATTGTTTTTATGTGTTACACTCGGTATTTGAATCGACTGCTAGGTTAAATAGCTCTTGCTGCGACTGGGTGAGCTTTTTTTCCCTCATTCCGTGATACTTTTCCCTTGGACTTACTGTACCAATTGAATCCAATGCTTCGGAATTTTCTCATCGACAAATCAAAATAAATTATTGTGGTACGTACTCATTATAATTATTTCATAATGTTATTACACCACGAAGACTTAAGTTTAAAATCTTTAAAGAAAAAACAGGTCTTGATTTTTATATATTAGACTAGCTGTTTCCCACGACTTTGTCGGCGTAAAATTAAACTTGCGAGATCCTTTTGACCCGATTAAGGAGTAGTCTGACCTTATCGAAAAATCCATTCTTAGTGGATCTATACCGACTATGAACTACCTACTTCTTTAATTTCATCTATTAATTATTTTTTTCTGGTTTTTTGTATGTATTTTTCTGGTTGTTTTTTTTGCCTATTCTCATATACTGCATCATAAAAATAACCACAATAACCCTGGTAAACACAAGATTTACATTTCTTCTAGTCACAAATTACTATTTATGTTCGCAATTCTAACCTGCCTACATCTCCTACCTAAAACTGCGTAAAGAACTCTTGGAATATTTGTACGTACCTTACGCTTTTATATACATATCACAATAGCTTCTACGTAGAGTATCGTAAGCGACAATCTTGTCATTCACACATTTTTACGTCTTCTAAATAAACTTGATGAGTTACTATTTACTGTATTAATTTCGAAGTAAAGTATTTTAAAGTGCTTTAATTTGAAATGAATAAAACTAATAGAGGGAGCTTAATTAGAGGTAGCGCCATGCTTGTAGCCGAATTGGGCCGGCGCGTCCGGTTACCAGTACCTCTTTCTCACATGAGCGGGAAGAGTATGCCACGTGCCACCATCTTCCTTTTGTTGTATCGTGTAGTATCTATGAAATAAGTACAAAATGAGTATTAACCCCTCATTCGCACGAGTTTTTTTAACGTCCGTTAAAAAAGCGTTCGAATAGAACTTATAATAATAAATACTAATATATAAAGAGTTTGTTTGTTTGAACGCGCTAATCTCAAGAAGTACTGATCCGACTTGAAAAAATATTTCAGTGTTAGATAGATAGATTCATTTATCGAGGAAGGCTATAAGGCTACATATAATCACGCTAAGACCAATAGGAGCGGAGCACCAATGAAGAATGTTTCAAAATCGAGGATCTTTTTCCCCATTTGAGAGTGCGCGTAAATGGTTAAAATTTCGCAAAAGTCACGTATGACAAAATTGTTCCCCTTTAAAATTTCCAAATAAAACTCCGCGACAGCACATGTCTATCGTTTAAGGTTGGCTAAGTATTACCTTTTTTACGCTAATCAAATTTGTTCTAAGATAATGCATTATCTATGAGGGTCTTTTTATAAGCATAATATCCTATTTCAAAATCCTCATTCAACAACTATTTTTAAACCTCTTACCGATAAGAGTGGCACACGCGGATGAAGTCGTGGGGAACAGCTAGTAATAAATACATAGGACTATATGACTTGTTGAAAGAGTATTCTTAATTATACTCTACATCTTGATCTGAATTAATTTTTTATTTTAATTTTTAAATATTATTTTTAATAAAAAACAGGGCACGATAATAACCTTCCCGTAAATAAGGGGTATAAAACAAAACAAAGAACGTTCAAAATGGTTCAGCCATTTCTTCCTTTTAGCGAAAGTAAATCTCGCTAATTTATTAATGGTGAAATTCTTATAACATTAAAGGAGACCTAATGACTTTTAATAAGGATTTTTGTTTCTTACAAGCACCAGTCTTAAGTCCACTAGGATAGTAAGATCCCCAAACGTAAGTCTCAGTTGTAAAACTGATACACATATGTATACTTTGAGACTTTGTAGTGAGACATAAACCTTTCTTTGTTTTCATCCTCCGAAAAACATAATTAATATAATTTCGGAATTTTTTTTGCATTCCTGCCAATATTCTTTATCTTTTTTAACCAGACCAATCAGCTAGAAAGGGTAAAGTTGCATTATTTCATATGTATGTCATCATCATCAACATCGGGTGCCTTCTTCAAACTGAAACAGTATACAGTAGAAGATTTCACCAGCTGACCTTGGCGGTCAGCTGGTGAAATCTTCTAGCATCCACAGCAATTCTCTTTGATTGAATGTTGTTAAGGCCAGGCCGCTCTCTAATATCCTCGAACCACTTCTTCCGCTGTCTACCAGGAGCGTGTTTTCCGGAAAATTTGCCATTCAGGATAATACTTATATATGTATGTATGTCGTATTCGCATTATTTAATAAATATTACCCGTGAGCGGAACTTATATCGGTGCGCAGGTGCGGCGCCCGCACCATAACCGGTAAATTAAACACGGATAATTTATTAAACCTTGTTAATTAGAGGCCAAATTGTGTGGATGAATGCGATTAAAATTAATTATCATCGGACGACCCGCAACGTTATTATCACAATTAATGTTATATGTATTAATTACAATCATTTAGATATTAAATTATGAAATGATGATGATGTGACCTTTCACCTAAAATAACTTTTATTCCAGATCTCGAGTCGATGAAGACTGTTTTAAGTTCCATTTATGATGAGGTTTTCAACAATCCTACAAATTTACCCCTATTTTTAGGCTAATTTGACTGTGCTATTAGCAGGTTTAAACTACTGTCAAATTGAGTGTAAACCTGAAGCGATGTTAATATTCCAAATATCCAAAACGTTATTAAATTCTATACGAAGAATATTAACTAAACTTAATGTAAGTTAGCAGATATTGGACGCACCACCTATACATTGATTTCAGACTTCATTTTACCTATAAGCTATCGAAGTTTCGAAAGTATAAAGTAACATAATTTGGACAACTCTATTAAAACGCTACAATCGGTTTACATTTAAAATTAACTACATATATCCGTGTACGTTGATTTAATTACAGGGGGCAAATTCGACGTCCATTTTGTGTATGTTGTTTTCCGTTCGTTGGCGCGAAAAAAGCCGTTTTAAATATTTATAACGGTGTGCTTAATTCGATTCCCGTCGGCCATAATCGAGTAACGAACCGGCGTACGTTTCGATTACTATTGATCCTTTTTGTTCGTTTTGCTATGTTTGATACGTGCGATGAATTTTAATGTATCGATATAGTCTCTATAAACGACTTTTTGTGTGATTTTTTATTATTTAAACTTAAATGTCAAATCTATTGTGATCGGTTTATCTATACTTTGATAGAGTGCGACTTGCCGTATAATAAATCAAGTCAAGCTTTGGCAACAGCACCGCCACTGATTGCGAAAGCAGTTAAAGTTATTATAAGGTAAAGCAGAGAAGAGCACGTAGCTAAAGATGCTTAATTTATTATGCATAAAGTTAACTATGCCACTAGATTGTCATCTGTGGTATACCGTGCTCATGAAATTTTCAACTGAGACAGGGTGACCATCATTGTTTTATTATTATTTATATACACCGTAAACTAAGCCGTTTTTTTTCACCGAGCATTATGATGTTATATGCCTATTACATAGTATAATGTTTATATAAATGTATATATGTTTTTGTGAAAATATTTTTTTCTTTGAGATTAGTAGTAAATCTAAGGGTTTTATTCCAATGCCTTTTTGATGTTTCTCTCTTATCAAACAGGCTATTAAAAGCTGTTTTAAAAAAGGACCACTTCTACCACTGACTCGCAACCTTCGAACCTCCGAATAAATTCAGCAAGAAAACTTTTCGCCACTTTATCTTTCACTTAAAACTTAGAAATTTTACTCATATTTTAAACATTCTACCGCCTGTACACTCTCCTCGATAGACGATGTGAAAGGGCCAGTCTAGAATCTATATGTGTAAA
>JANCMC010009603.1:9299392-9349668 GCA_024363005.1 Charaxes varanes
GAAAGTTTGTTTATATAAAACAAGGGGCAAACGGGCGGACGTTTCACCCGAGTGACTACCGACGCCCATTGACAACTACATAGTTGTATCGGTTCATAAACACCGAAGCTGGTAACTGATATCGCAGTTCATAAAACAATTGTACACAAATCAAAAAGATGTAATAATGCATACTAATATATAAAGCTGTAGAGGTTGTTTGTTTTTTGCTTTAACGCACTAATCTCAGGAACTATTGGGCCGATTTCAAAAATGTTTACAGTATTAGATAGCCAATTCATGAGGAGGGCTACAGGTTATATATCATGACGCTAAAATTGAATATAGTTTTTCATCAAATTTTACGCGGACGAAGTTGCGGGAAAAAGCGTAGCCAAATTCGATCTAAGAGTATCTTATATAAAAATGACGTCTCTTCTATGTATTATTAATTTTACAGTAGTAAGTTCACGTGTACCCAACAAAGTTGAGACAGCTTACAAAGTTGTAAGGACACACGAGATAAATTAATTTCACCTGTCACAGCTAGTGTTCACACATCGATGGAAGTTTCGGAGCTTTTTATAAGTTTCAAGGCCATATATGTAACTTACTTCATTTCTTCTTCATATACATTCATAATGCTTATGACCTGTTTGCTACTACTTTTAATAAATGTTTTTATTTTTTAATAGGCCACTAATATTTGCGAGCCTTTTGTGAGAGAGAATTTTATGTATGTTATCCGTTAATCTAACTGTCAGATTCCTACTTACAAGTAGTTAAAACAAAAATTTTTTGAAAAGCTTATTTTGGGGAATACTTTTTCCAAAACCAAAATATATTCATTAGGGTCGTTGCGCGACGCCCGGGCGGTCGACTGGCAAGAGACAGCGCAGGACCTAGACAAGTGGCGCCAAATCCTGTCGTAAGTCAAATCTCATTTTGGGTTTCTTAGCCGCTCCAGTAAGTAAGTATGTATTGTTAGAAATGAACATAATGCATAACAACCAAAAATAAGGCTCTTAAATAATTGAGGCGTTAACGACATTCGACTTTAGCGTGACAGACCAATTTCTTGGTCAACTATACATTTACAATGAAGCATAGTATAAAGTAAAGAAGAAGTCACTAAACGTCATTAACCTGAAGTAAGGACAAAAAAAGAACAATATCTAAAATAGTCGATGTTTTGTAATAGTTGAAAAATCAGTGTTATACGTCATAAAGTCTTTGAAACAACAAGCAAAGTCAAAGAACACTATTTCACTTTAATTTTAAACACTTTTTCCAGTCGAAGATAAAATATAAACGACACCTGTAAACTTCACATTATCTGTTAACAACTCATACATCTTTAAAATCTTATACTGGAGCCAGACATAACTCAAAATGTTTGTACATTTTTGTCCTTGAAGTCTACAAAGTTCTACAAAACTTTGTGATGTTACATAAAGTTCCCGGCCACACTACATGTTCATTCAAATGAAGCTATGTCTGGCTCAAGCATAAAAGCAATGTGTTAATTGTATCTGGGATCATTCACTTAGGTCCTTCAGACCAATAAAGATGAAAGTGCAATCACGTCTTTCTAAATTCGCATTATTGGCAAAAACATAATGGAAATAAAGACGTTTTAAAGTTAATTAGGTAAACAATTTAGAAAGAAATCCGAGCTAGTATTTTTTTCGTAGTATTGCATTTGAATTGGCGATGCTCTTGCTTTCAGGGTAATGCCTCGTTTACATTCCGCTATTTGTTCGGCTAGGAAACATGGCTTGGGAGGGAACAGCCAGAATATGTAAACGGGTTTCCCGAGCTCGCTTGACTAATTCGTCATTTCAAAGGCTATTCATATACCTATTTAGATTTTCTTTTAACATACGAATATCTCTACCCAGTCTAATACCAGGTTTTACCTAAGTTACAGAGGATGTGGCATTGGGGGCGAGATAAGATAACCGACTGCTATTTGACGTCATCCCCATTATCTCTACAGTCTCACGACAAATACCACTCGGGATCCACCAAAGGATCCACTGTTTTAAGTGCCGAAATACTGACAAGGTCGGATATTTAAAATTCTTATAACTGTTTACCATATGATATTTTTATGTAAAAGGATTCGTAATTTAGCCAGATACCGGTATTTGAGTCGATCGCTAGGTCAAGTAGATCTTGCTGCGACCGGGTGAAGGATGGGTGACCGATTCTAGTACTGATTTATATTTGATATCCGACCGGTCACCGTTGTTTCGGAAGTAAAGAACAGTGGGATCCGAATGTCGCTGAGCGATATTAGTCGTCATGTTTTACAGATGGTGGGAGTTCGTAGGAGGATGTCAGAGGGCATACGGTCATCGTACCCGCCCTACAGCCGCATTCTCAGCAATCTAAGCAGACCCTGGTACTTGACCGGTATAACGCTAGAAAGGAGAAGACACATATACATATTACACCCAGATTCGAAGCGGGAATCGAACCCCGGAGCGAAAGGCAGGGTCACGGCCCACTGCGCTAACGGACCAGTCACATATATAATACTTCAAATAATATTAGTAATCTTTCCTTGCCTGTTTTGGATTTCTGCCAAGTAACGTCGGAGAAATAATGATTTGCTTTATATTACTGTTGTCATCCATCAACGTAAGTACAGATGAAAGCTTTCGTCAAACTAAGCCCTCAATCGCACGAGTCTTAAAAAACCGTTGCGTTAAAAAAACGTTCAAATAGAACATATGAAATTATGTTCACACGGCACCGCTTTATCCCAAGCAATAGCCGGTTTTAGCTGGAGCTATTACTATACTATTAACTCATCGAACTTTAGGTATCCCGGATTATGGAATCCCGCATGTCCCGGATTTCTTCACGTAAAAAAAAAAGTTCGGGGTCACGTACCTGTAGTGGATCAGATCAATTATCGGACAGATAAAAAGGAAGATCAGGGTGGATGTCGATACAAAAGTTTTTAGCTCGAATTTTTACATAATATGGTGAACTAAATGTTTAATACAATAATCGCGTATAATCAATATTTAACAGTCCAACGTTTGGGTACAACAATGTCTGACGGGTCCGTTACTAATGTAGATGATCATGTTTGTTATAATTCCAGGTTTATATAACTTATGGCAATGGCCGCGCAAGATGGCGATTGTGGCTAGAAAGGAGATATTGCATCTTATACCGTTCGGTTGGGTTGGATATCTCTGCGGCTCTATCTTTATTGACAGAAAGGACCCTGAAAGTGCTCACAAACAACTCAAAAACTCCTCCGAAGCGTTGTTTAGGAATAAGGTATTTTTTCGTAAAATAAATAAGTTTTTAAAAATGGCTAGAATAAAGTTTTAAGCTCTCGATATAAAGAGCTAACGTTTTCTTTTGAATTCCACCTTGACAAGGTCATCAATAAAAATATAATCTACATCCATTTAAAGTTCAGAGGCCCTAGCACGAACATTTCGAACCGTTCGAATTGAAGATTGGACTGAATTTAGGATGAAAGCATTCCTGCTAGGCCCATAGGAGCCAAACCTTTATCGTGTTACAGTTTTAATCAATGCTGATGCAACCCGCGTTGCTACTAACGACAGTCCGATGTGGGCCCAGCACGAATATTTTCAAAGTCGAATCTTCGACTCGAAGGTTCGCAATGTTCATGCTAGGTCCTCTGAGAGCTACGAGCTCTACTTCAACTCGTTAATCTTCTTTCAGACAAAAGTAATTTTATTCCCTGAAGGAACGAGGAATAATGACTGTAGTAAGTTCTTGCCTTTCAAAAAGGGTGCCTTCAACTTAGCCATATCTTGCCAAGTTCCTGTCGTACCAGTGGTCATATCACCATATTATTTTTTCAATTTCAAAAAACGCATCTTCAGTAGTGGTGAGTACATAACTTTCTTAACTTGGCATCTAAAAGTAGTCCTTAAAACCTTTTCCCTTAATTAACAAGCAAGAGAGTAGGGAATACAGTTCCTTGAGAAAAGAACCACATATACTTATTAGAACACATTTTTGTCACCAGTCTGAACCCTGTTAAAAGTAAATATGTACGATTTCTTTTATATATCATAAATTATTATAGTATATAAAGTTTTCGACTAAAGAACTAAGGAGAAGAAGAGGATTCCTTGCTCCCTGATCCAGGCGCCGAACCTGCCTTCAAAAAAGGCGGTGGGCACACCCGCGCGATTTTTGTCTTACGAGGGGGCATTCCCTAATCATTATCACTCATTTTGCTCAAATTTTAGGACATGTAGGGTTTGGCTAGGAATGTTAGTAATCGAAATGGGAACACTAGATGGCCAAGCGTTCAGAAAATAAAAAATGTTAAAAAATGCTCTCGCATAATATACTAGATCTTTTCTTTTTCAACTCCGCCAAGTTGTGTCAAATAGTAGTTAAAATCTGAACTAGTGATTCGATGGTTATGAGCTCGACTCCCCATATGAAAGTCTTTCCTACCTTTTTTTTTCAATTTTTATAGTATTCATTTTACAAGTAAAAGTAAAAATTGGAATTTTGAACTTTTTAACACAGACCGTAAAAGTGTGACGTCATAGAACTATTCGGGTTGTGGGCGTGCCCATCGTGCACACCATAGCGGTTCCGCGCCTGCCGTGATCTAACAAGAGCTTACTCCAACGTCATGGTATTTTAATTTCAGGCCATGCCATCATTCAATGCTTGGACGCTGTGCCTACAGAAGGGCTGACTGCGGCTGACGTATCAGACCTCACAGAAAGAGTTCAGAAGATGATGGAGAAGAAATATGATGAGCTTACTGATGAAGTATTATCGAAATTACCACCTGACTATCCATTGTCGACAAGAAATTAGAATATTTTGCAACCATGATGTGGTTCTTGTGATAATAAAATTCATCTATATTAACATGTTGTTCACAAGAACTTTTTGAATCCCAACGGAAAATGACGCACGTAAATGCTTTGAAGCGCTTAGTTCAAATGACAAACTCTCTAGGCTATCATCATGCTGAGTAGCACAAGCCTTTAAAGAGCTGAATAGCAACCTTAAAAGTATTCCTTTATTTTATTCTTTTTAAAGAAAATATATAAAACTAAACACTATCTGAAACTAAGTGTACAACTATTTAAGAATATTTTAAACTAAACTAAAAACTAAGTATAATTTAAAAAATATTTAAAGTTTTTCCCATGAAAGAAATACATTTAAATATTTTTTCCGTTTGACTTGTAATGATATATCATATTTATTATAAACGCGAAAGTAAATGACTGTATGGATGTATGTTTGACGCTCTTTCACAGAAAAACTACTGAGTTGATTTTAATAAAATTTTACAGTAATATAGTTTATATAACAAAATAACAATTAGGCTATAAATTATAAAGATATTATATGAATAGTCCAAAATATAATGACAAATGTCAATTAGGGAAAATTGTGCCATCTGCGAGCTATTCTGACATGCGCTGCAAAAAACCGTCAGAGTTACACGTATATATATAGAGTATGAAAGAAGCCCAGCATATATCTATCTTTAACGAGATTAATACGGATTCACAAAAAAAGGAACCATAAAATTCAACAATCCGCCATGATAGCTAAAACACCCAGCAAAACGTATGACGTTACCGTATATTATACGTGCGTTCCCATAAGCGATCGCAACGTTTATTGCTCATTCAGATATTCGACAATTGACGACTGCGATCATTATGGTCGCAGCGAAAACGTCGAGGTAAAGCTCAGTGGAAAGCACTATTAACATAAAGTGACGTCATGATAACTTCGACTGTTTTGGAGCCTTAAACCTATAATATTTTTTGCTATAAAAACGTTGATTTCTGCAGAAATATTAAAATTTTTGGCACTATTATATACTTGAGAACATTACGAACCTATTTTTCAAATTTCGTCATGTCTATTATATTTACAAATAAAATACTTTATACATAAATAAAACAACAATAATGCTGCAATAAAGTCAAGACGTACTTTGAACCCTGGCTCATGAATGTTCATGAATATTTAAATAAACAAAAGGAATTTCTAAGTATCAAGACTCTTTGAAGAAGGCTTTGGAAGGTCTATAGGTAATTCCAAGGCACTATGAAACTTCGCTTAATATTTTTATTAAGAACTAGCACTTTTTCGGGTCTTCGTCCACGTCATCTTGCGAGAATCCTTAGACCTCTTTAATCTGGCCCTTCCAAAAAATCTTTTCTTAGCTGATGTTTACTAACTATAAACTACTTCCTTGACAAATTTCGTCTTTGTACGTCCCGCGGTTTTCGAATTTTCATGATAGATGACCTTTCGCTTTTAAATAGTAAGATGTTGTTCAATCGTTTCAAAGTATAAGGTAACAAATACTAATTGGTGTTGTTTGATTTATTTATAAAATTATGCATATTTAATTTATTTACCTTAGAACATTGTTATAAGCTTTCTGTTCCTTTGGACATGATTATAAAATGACTAATGGAAAATTCAGCACTCGCAGCCTCGTGGCCTCAGAAAAAAGTATTCTAATTTTTCAAAGGCCGGCACCACATCTTTAGTCTTCTGATATTGCAGTTGTCCATTGGCGCAGGTATTTACTGAGGCGTGACCTTTTTATATTGTATATACAATATACTACAGGTCGCCAGGTAGTCGAAATCTGGCCATAAATCTTTAGATTCGCGTACCATATGTTTATTTACAGCTATGTCCAAAATTTTAATTCTTTGTACATTTTATATTTGACAATTAATATAAAAACGGTCGTCAAGACTTCGCTTTGACGCAATGTTATAATAAAATGTATATAAGTGTGTGTAAATCGTTTGGCTTTTGTGTGCGTTTGATTTTAGTTTAATAGTTTTATATGTTTCTACTGCATATTTTATAAAAAATACTATCAGACTCGGTAGAAGCCCTCCAATTTGAACATTGGCATACTCTTGTTATTAATATTTAATATTAAAAAATTGCACCATCTATTGGTCACTTACTCAACAGACCGCTCTGTGATATTTAAATTTTAGTTCTCTCATATCTTCTAAGATATTCACTTTAATGATGTGCTGTATAGGACAAATTTGATAAGCATAAAATGTAAAATGTATCTAGCGTATTTAATTGGATGTATTTGTGCGGTATTATCTTTAAAATAGCTTCGTAAATAGTTTATTATTTTTTGTAATGCGTAAAAGATAAAAATTGTTACTGTTCGTTATACATAGAAGATAGACATATGCCATCCTTGACTTTCTAATAGATCTTTTTAAAATATACAACTCCGTTGTACATCATTTTGACCAACTCGTAAGATTTAGCCGGCGCACGTAACGCGAGCGTACAAAAATACGTTTTTATGATATCACGCTTCAAACCGTAGAAGTTCTTGGCTTTTATCTTCTATAACATTATATTATCACAGATATAAACCTTCTCCTTGAATCGCTCTGTTTATTGGTGAAAACCGCATTAAAATCCGTTGTGTACTTTGGAAGATCTGCGCGTACAACGCTAGGAAGCGACTTCATTTTATACTATGTAATGATGATTAATTAGCATTCGAACGCCCTTCTCTATGCAAACTACAATTTACTAAATTATAAGTGTTTCAAATTTCATACTGTTTCGTCTGTGCATTTTTTTTAATACCGAAAATTTTTGCTCCACATATTTAAATCTAGATTTAAAATAATTATATTCATCTGCCGCATATATTGAACATAATATTAGTGAATAGTATATTAAATATCCGCTCTAATTAAACACAAAATGAACATATATTACTATCTTAATTTTCAACTAATGAATATGGTAATTACCGGGAAATTGCGAATATTAAAAGCTCGTGAAAACAGCAGGTGCAAGCCCGGAGCAACGGAAAGCAATTTAACGGTGGAGCATGACCGGTGTGATACCTGACATAGCAGTACATTGTATATAGTACTTACAATGCATATTCAATTTTACTTCTTCATTAACAAAGGTGGAGATTGGATATGAGATTAGAGGAGGTCGTGGCCTAATCAGTGTTCGACATTTAAGTTGATCCCTAGGTTAATTAAATATAAATATATACAGAACTATATGACACACGAACGTCTGTTTCTTAGGCAGACAACTTAATGTCTGTGTTATAGGTAACAGACGCCTGTTATACACATATATATTTTTTAGAAATATATAAATAATACATATAGATAATACACCCAGGCTCGAGGCGGGAATCGAACCCATGACCCCTGGAGCGGAAGGCAGGGTCCCTGTCCACTGCGAAGACGGGCCAGTCTGCGACTATAGCTCTTGCTGCGGCTTGGTAATAGATGGGTTACCCATTCTAGCACAGGTTTTCTAATATCCGACTTCTTAGTTATTTTGGAAGGCACCTCAAACAGTGGTTCCCAATTAATGCCACTGAGTGATATCAGTCGTGAGGTTGTAGAGATTGTGGGGATTTGGGGGGATGACGTCAGACGGCAGTTGGTCACCATAACTCGCCCCACAGCCACATAATGTACAATCTAAGCAGATCCTGGTACTAGACCAGGATAAAGCTAGATGGAAGACGGATTTCTTCTTCTAGTTACCGTTATCCCGGTCCAAGCATTTCAAATTATACAACTTTTATATAGAGTATGGAACTGGCCGCCGTAAGCAACGGAATACGTTTATTGATTATAATAAGACTGACGCCTTCAGGACTTCGATATTTGCTAAATTAAGGAATCCCATATTAAAAGAGCAGAATATCAATCAGATCTCTACATTATTCCTTCTTTATTTTGAAAGTAAATACGCCTGTACAGCTTTCTTAATCTATACTAATATATAAAGCTGAAGAGTTTGTTTGTTTGCTTGAACGCGCTAATCTCTGGAACTAATGGTCCGATTTGAAAAATTATTTCAGTGTTAGATAGCCCATTTATCGGGGAAGGCTATAGGCTATATATCATCACCCTGAATATTTCTCATGTGTACGAATTTGCGGGTAAAAACTAGAAGAATGAAAGAAGGACCTTCTTCGTCCTAGCGTTATCCCGGTCTAGTACCAGGTTCCGCTTAGACTGCAGATGATGTGGCTGTTCCTTAAGTAGATATTTCATCTTAATTTACTCATGAAGAAGATATAGTTTAGTGATAAAGGGACTATGCCAGAGTAATAAAGGCCAAAGATCAGACATTATTTATTATATTTATTTATTATATAGAAAATGATAATAAACTTAGATTACACAAAGAAGCCATTATATCTATAAAGTGTTTAATGGGTATTTTATTACACAATATTACAACAACAAAAGTAATATATAGCGGTGCCCGCTTCTTCGTCCGCGTAAAATTATGTGAAAACATTTAGCGTGATGATATATAGCCTATGGCCTTCCTGGATAAATGGGCTATCTAACACTGAAAGAACTTTTCAAAACGGACCAGTTCCTCCTGAGATTAGTGCGTTCAAATAAACAAACAAACTCATTCAGCTTTATACACTAGTATAGACTAGCAACAAACCCGCCAACGTCAATATTAAACACGAATAGAACAATTGAACACGTGGTCGTCTGTTCCTAAGACAGTGTATTAGGTAACAGTTGGCATATTTTATAAAAAACAAGTCCCGTGACTTTCCCGAGTAGCGAGTGGCGAGAGAGAGGCAGTGTACATATACCTACATATATTAGTCTCCGATACCTTTGTACGGACCCAACAATTTTTGGTATATATATGTATCGTAGCCTTATTGTAGATTTAACCACATCATGAAATGCTTGAGAGATTTCATGAAATGGTCGTATTTCATGATGTGGACTACTAAATTTGACCAGATCATTAAATCTTCAAGGTTTCATGATATTTTCATTCACGTTTGGCCAAGTCGTGAAAATGTGCTTTCCTTGAGTGATATTCCGTCGGGAACATTTCGGGTTGTAAAGCTTTCGAGGCATGGATGCGACAATAGGGCATTTTGCAGCATTTCGAAGTTAATGTTTAGATTATCGACAAACATATACATGAATTTCTGGGTCGAACAAAAAACCGCGAAGCGGCCAGGGCGATCGCTACGCGATTCCTCGTCCGCCCCTAACCTATCCGTAACAGAGTTACGTTTCGCCCATACTTAGATTGCCACTAATAGTCTACAGACTTCTTTCGTGTAGTTACCCTACTCTCCTTTATTTTGTTACACATAAACGGAGTGTCAACAGACACATAAACAAAGCGCTTCCCGCGCCTCTTACGGTAGTTAATATAACGATATGATCAAATAATGTTGATCATTCCATGAAGTAGCTGCGATTTTAGTTTAATATCTCAATAAACGATTTCCTATCATTAATCTGGCCATAGCACATCATGTGTCCAATGGACAGCCACAATTTCATGAAATTTTCGAGCCTTTTATGGTGGCGCTGTACAGATGACGAAGACTGCTGTACAAACACTGAAAATCTTCATACAAACGAACTCACGCTAGCGAAGTTTCTACTTACGATTACTATATAGACCTTCCAAAGAACAACTGTCGGCAAGGCGCGGTCGCCCCTGGCAACTCCAACTAGCGCGGACACGAAGATCTTCCTTTGCGGTGGTTCAGCATATCGAGCTACGCTCCCACCTTTCATTCCTCGCCGAAACCTTTCACCTTGGTCTGCCTTCCCACAGAGTCAATAAATAAATAATAAGGTTGTGTCGCGGAAACGTAAATGCATATAAATATTGAGGAATATTTTCTACGAATAACAACCTCAAAATGGCGGTACGGCGTTCTCCCATCGTTCTTGTCGCAGTGCTCATGCAATGCTCTTGCGACCGTTTTCCTTCTTTTTAATTTTAAAACAACATTAGACAAATGTCCAAGACCAAAACTCATTTTGGGTTTCTGAACCACTCCAGTAAGTAAATATATAGTAATACTTTTAAGGTATGTTTAATTTCGCCGTTGCCCCTCCTACTAAGCTTTAATTAAAAGGTTCTACTAAGAGTGGATGAGAGATTACCCTTAAAAAACCTTCCAAGAATATTAGATTTTCACCATTTCTATAGCATACTGGTGTCTTATATTGTACATATTTTTTTAAATATTATTGCCGAGGTTCCATAACAGGTTTGAGATGTATTAAAAATAATATACCTGCGCATCCAAGACCCTTGTGATGATGTTCTTGACGACACCGATGAACGACATGCTGGGGTGTCTGATATTCACGATACTCCTGTATAGCGGCAGTACGTACTTCCCGGATAACGTCAAACCGCTACTTGTGTCGAGAAAGGGGTGGTAGAAACCATATCCTGAAATTTTTTTAAGTAAAACCTTCTGTAGACGCGATGGCCATTTTTGAGGTGAACAGATACCATTAAACTCGCGACACCGCTAGTACGCCTTCACCTCCTAATGTTCAATCAAGTTATGTTAAGCTGATAGAGGACGTCAAAACGAAGCTTTTTGTATCATTAAATCATTTTAGACCTACAACTTAATCAGTCAGTTTATAACTATGCGTGCTATTATGACTGAGTACAGGCTTTAATTTATTTATGAAAATATTGCGATATAATGTAAATGTGTAATATCTTCTTCTTTTCCGTCTATTGTGTTGGTTAAATTGCAACGCGCGAGTGAATACTATAGAATATTATAGATTATTAGTTATTTCTTAGTCAAGAAATCTACTTATAAAAAAGTGAATCCCAATTTCTCTAGGTCACAGCATCACGCGTGAACGGCTGGACCGATTTCGCAAATTATTTTTTTGTCGTGTTTGTTATCGTCAAGAGAAGGTTCTTATGAAAGAGAAAAATAAGCAAACTCTGCAAACATTTTGAAAATTTAAGAATACTTGACCACCATATTAATTTATTTCTAGTGTAGCCTTACAGTTTTTGACTTAACATTGACAAAATGCGTGCTGCAGATATCGTCAAAGAGGATGTAAAAAAACTGAATATCGTTTAAAACAGATGCCTCGGTCGAAGTTATTTATAAAAATAAAAACGAGTTTCCAAAATCTGTTTACGTGCATAGCTTCCGAACGATTGCACCAAACTTGATAATTATTATTTTGTTGTAGTTGTTATTGTTTGTCTGTATATTTGTTTTGAGACCGGGGAACGGGAACGGGACGATACGGAAAGGGAACGTGAACGGAACAGGAAAGGAAACGGAAACAGGATTATAAAATTAGACAAGAACTACCTCCTTGCCAAATTATTTTAAAGTACTAACTTGTCTACTAAGACATCCGCTAAGAACGGATTTTTCGATAGACCCAGAATAAAGAGGTCAAAGGGGTGAAGCGTATAAAAAGTAAAGTAAAGCGTTGCGACTATATGGACTCCCACCGTTTCCCATTAATAACATCAGTTGACATTTGTTGTAAGTTGTCAGCATAATATTTGTTGTTGTAAGTTGTCAGCATGCTGCCTTCTTCCCTACATCCATTACCCCAGTAATGGAACGCACGGTGGTGTTGCAAACTCTATCAGTTATTTTTAACGCCTATTATGCTGCGTTCATTATTATCATATAATTTAACAAAGCGATATTTCAGGTGATTAACGCAAGCGGTAAACTGATGATGGTGCAGCGAGAAGAATATGACGTAGACGAAGACAACAACCCGGTAAGCTATTTTTTTGTATGTTTGCTTACTCTTCTATAAGACTCTAAAATGTTTAAAAATTTAATTATGTTGCCTCATACAAATTGCTGTTAATACGATGCTAATTAAGTGTATTTTCACGTATCGCTTCCTTTGTAAATTGCTTTATATTAACTAATGTTCTACAATGCTATAATTTGGCAACAACTACTGACCATTGAACGTGCAAGAACTAGCATATATTAATAAAATGGTACAGTGTTATAATCATACACTGCGATAATTATGTTTTTCGAATTTTATATGTATCGAAAAGAACAATTAAATGACTGTCAACCCCCATATAAGACGGTGTTCTTATAACGCAATACTATTATTGTATAATATATATAATATTACATTATGCGCATCCGGAGCAGTACAAGCGTTTTGTACGAGAATATTCCTACAACGCGTTTTCATATAATGTGGAATAAACCAACCGTTTTATGGGGGGATTACAGTATCATCACCCTCTTTGCCTTCAACCGAAATCGACCTTCTGCTGTAGGTACTTTAAGGGTTCTGCCAGAATTTACCCTTCTCCCGAGGTCATAATATCTAGTAAACTCTTCCTTCGCATTTTTAATTTTTTTTAGGGTTCCGTACCTCCAAAGGAAAATAGATTCCTTATATGATCAGTTCGCTGCCCGTTTGTCTGTTAAGACCCTTTTTCTCAAAGAACGCGGGCTGCTATAAAGTTGAAATTACAAATAAATGCTGAGGTTCCGTTGAGGCTATGTAAAAATCAACTCTCTAAATGTATGAAATCAAAATTCATGGCTGTTTATGTCACATTTCACATACTAATCACATATTGCAAAGGGAGCCAAAACCTATAGGGTACTTCCCGTTGACTTAGAATCATAAAATTTGGTAAGGAGCTGTGTATTAAGGTACGCGTACATAAAAAAAATCGAAAACCGTAAATTTGCGAAAAATATTGTAGGGATTTTGTCAAAGTAAAATAAATGTTATGAAAAGTAGAAATCTTAAAATAACCTGGAAAAGTATTACGCGATGATATGGAACACTCAGTACCAGAATCCCATTCGCTCATGTCCAGTTTACTTATATGGTCAACTGCACTATCAAATGACGTCATAAATGTGCTAGAAGGTCCCAAGTTGTGGAAACTTGGCAACTAATGATAGAGTTGTCACCATAATGTTGGATTTTTAGGACGTCAATATGCCCTCGGATATACATCTATTACAAAGATAGATAAAAGAGGATATCTCTTAGGTAGAAAAATTTATTTACAGTCACATTCTGTACGTTATGTTGAGGTACACTTCATTGCTACGGATATACAATCAGTCAGCTTAACTTCTAATGACCTATGTGTATTTTTGCACCTTTCTTCAATATGCAAGAACACACAAGAGCCGTGAGTAACTAAATAGGTTACCTATACACATAGAAGTTTGATAGCATATAGCTTAAATTACCTTACAACTAGTATATTAGTGTTTAGTTTTTATGGTGATCGATTTTCCTTCTAAGGAAATCGGGCCTGCGGTCCATCTACGCACTATATTGCCTTTCTTACCATAAGACGTGCCACTCAACGATACCCAGGGTTCTGGTGCAGGTACAGACAAAGGCAAGTAATCCCACGGGCTAATATCGTTCTGCTCTTCCGCTATTGGAGCAGCGATAGGTACTATTGGCGCAACAGGTTCAATTTTAGCAATAGGAGCTACTTGTGCTATTGGCTCGTAAATGGGTTCGGCGATAGGAGCAATCGGTTCGTATATCTGCTTACTAATGTAAGGCGCGGCGATTGGTAGGGCGACTGGGTGTTCATTGGGCCGCGTTCTTTTGACGATAGCATTGAATCCTCTAACGGGGTCTGCGAAGTATTCAACGATTCGGATGTTACCGTCGGGCTCAACTAGAGAGTAAGCGCCTCGTACTACGTCACCTTCGCGTGTCTCCCATTGGGCTTTGTTATCACCAGTTTGAGGATCGTTTACCGCGTAATTGAAGGAATAGTTTGGATTCGGCTGTAAAAAAAAATTAATTCAATAAAGATTTTAAATAATGTTTTGAGATTCAGCGGGCAGGCAAAAAGGTGTGCTGCCAGCCATTATTATTTATAAATACTTACTATGCTTCCGACCGTTGCGTAAGATGTCAGTAATGGCGGATTAGCTACCGCAACAGCAATGAGGCAGGACACCTGAAATATTGATTATAATCTGAACTAGATATTCAACAAATATTATTTTTGTTTTTATAATGCTGTCACATGGCTTTTTTAAATTAGTACAGTTCTAGAGGATATTTTTAGTAGCTATTGTGTTTTTCCTTCTCTTATTACAGCAGTTTTTGTCATTTTTTATTGACACATTCTATTATTGAATTCTAGTTTAGACATCAAGGGCAGTGAAATACAAATGTAAACACGATCAATTAACTCCATAAAAAGATGACGGAAAGTTAATTTAAGTTCTTATCAAATTTCATTATATGATCTATTTAAGATTAAAAAAAAGTTAAAGACGAACTGTCCACATATAAACCTTTATCAATATCTATAATATGAAAAGTATTGCTTGTATCTCATATTCTTTTAACTAGTTTCACAGTATGACATTTACCACCAACAATGTGTTCATTTTTCTGACGTTGTATTCCGGTAAACAAACGAAGTGCACTGTACCTATCGTCGCCTGCCAGTTCATTTATACTACATTAATTGTTCGACCTGGTCGCGCTCGTTTTTTGCCAAACTCCCCAGTTCCACGGACGAATTGTCATACCTTCACCTGCTCTACGGTCATAAATCAGCGGTACTCAAGTGTTCGCAATTAAATATAACGAGTTTTTCATACAATTATACAAAATATAATCACGTGGAGCATTCGTAATTTGGTCATTAAAAAAATAATTTGACTAAGCAAATCGTTGGAGTGACAGTAATGGTATGTAAAGAGATCGTATGAATAATGAAATTCAAGGAATGCATTCAATTATTTTATAATTTACTTATGTGCATATTCATATTTAATGTGCAATATGAAAGAATAGCTATAAATAGTTTAATCTGCTTCTAATGTAATGGAGTTCCTATGCCTTGTACAGCTCAGTTAAGTCGTTTTAAAAATAAACTGTTCAAGTTTCTGTATGTATATAATTTTTTTTTGGTTGGTTTTCCTCTTATTACAATAATGTTGGCCTAGCGTTTTCAGTAATGTGCTAAAGAAATAATTGTTAGTTAATAATTGCTTAATTTCTTAGTATTTAAGTCAATAAGATGAAATCCTCAAGTATCCTTAATAAGCGGATGTTATAACAATAATAACCCGTTATTGATTTCATTACAATTAACTGTTTCCTCAATAATCTCATATATACGTGTCAGTAGTAAGAGAAATTTAAACCTATGTTCATAAACAGAAATATGAATAACTATAAATATTAGGCTTCTCGAGAATATGAGGGTTCAATTAAAATGCAGTCCTTTCACTTTTTTCTTTTTGTATTTACTATTAATATAGTTTTACAATATCATTTATATCTAAATTCTATATTATATATACAATTAGACTAGAAGTTCCGCGATGAAGCTTATTTATCCAAATATTAATCTAACGATATGGCATCTCACCTTACTAATCAGACTGCGGTCTCCTTTTGAGAATAAGCGTTTTACCACTCAAGGGTATTGGCTTAGACATCACTTTGTACAGATTTCCGTTGATGTACTTCTTTGTAACGATCTTCGCGTATGTCATCTTACGTCTTGACTTTTTAAGAGGTACCCACCCACCGTAGGATCTTGTTTTCGGGTCCCAAGGGATGCTGCTACCACTTACTGTAACCTTAGGTACGCCTACAGCTAAAGGTGCAGCTCCGAAGCCGTAACTCAACGGATCTATAAGGGGGTTAATTTGAGGTAAGGCAAATGATAATGGGTCTAATTGTGGTAAAGGCTTGCTGAGACTTGCGGCCAGCGATTTTAGTATAGCGCTGAATTCGTTAAAATCATCGACCTTGTAATCTACTAGGCTCCTCAGACTTCCGTCAGGTCCTAAAATGGGATAGCCCCCATTTATTATGTCTCCATAACTCTCTTCCTCTTGGACCTTAGTGCCTTTAAATAGAGGATCATTTGCGGCGTAATTGTAGGCATAACGTGAATAGTCCTGGTAAAGAAATCCGGTAACGAAGAATATAGCTGCGGTGGATATTAAATATAATGATGTAAGTGTTGGTATAGTACTTTATATATTCTACAATGCCTAATTTAAAAAAAATGATTAAAAATATTTTTTCGTAAGTATTTCTATATGATGGGTTATTGGTTGAACATTTTTTTTTTTGAATGGGTAAAGCGGGCAAAGGGGCAAACCTGACACCTAAGCATTAATTATCGCCCTTGAACACCTACAGTTTCACAATTTGAGAGAAGATAAGAATCTCTGTCACGTCATTTCAATTTTAATTAGGCTCTCAACTTGTAATATGGCAAATTCGTCTTTTATTGTTATTTATAATGAAGTCATGGTAGTTGTATAAAAATGGCGGTTTTTTTTAGTGCAATGAGGAATTGGGGAAGGAGCCGATGGGAGAGGAAACCGAGCCTGAGCGCGGGAACTGGACGGGACGATTTGACTTCCTCTTATCACTTCTAGGCTATAGCGTCGGGTTGGGCAACGTCTGGCGCTTTCCCTACCTCTGTTATAACAATGGAGGAGGTAAGTAATTGTTTAACATAGCTTAACTAGCTCCAAGACCCGTAATGATCACCCAATATGGTGAATTAAACAGATACAGTCATAGTAAGTTATTGCACTGAGTGCAAAGAGAGGCATTAATGCACGAGTGTAATGTTGGTGCTGGAGTGAAGGCGAGGGCGTTAAATTAACAGGGGTGCATTAATTACTCACTCAAGCAAGGTGCTAATCTTTTTGGTCAAAGGTGTTATTTGAGTATTTGTTAGGTTTCCTATAATTTACAATTTTTATCTTAAAATTATTTTTACCATCTTTCCCGCAAAGGCGTCCAAGTCACCTCTTCCTCGGCCTACCTGGTCGTTGGCCGCCATTGGTGGGAGTTCACAATGTTACATTGGCCAATCTTTGCGGGTCCATTCTTGCCATGTGCCCAGTCCATTGCCACTAGCTTTGCTGATAATTTTCCCACATCCATTTCACCAGTCGTGGTGTTGCAAACTCGGTCAGTTCTTTTAACGTCTAAAATGCTCCGAGCCATGGCTCTTTGGAAATACTTGAGTAAGCCAAAAAGCCATTAAATAATAAAGCCTAATATAAAATCCTGATCGCCGATTACTCTTGGTGCTGCACTTGTACATGGGCGTCGGTAGTCACTTAAGAGTATCGCCTGCTCGTTTGCCCCTTTTTATATAAAAAATAAATAAATAAAACTCTTTTTCTTCTAATTGTTTCCATTACATTCCATTCCATTTTAATGTCCAAAAATCCAATCCTTCATCCAATCCAATTATAATAAAAGTTGAACATCTATATATATTAATACGTAAAGCGAAAACTTTAGGTACCATTTTGCGAAAATGGCGCGGACGGAGGAGAACGAAGTTTGGCACAATTATAGTAAGTATACAGGAAGGTGTACGAACACTAATAATTTTTTTTTTAAATTTGCCTTATTAATACATTAAATACGTAAAACAAACCTTTTTGTGTTGGTAGGTCTTAGAATGAGTGATTTTTTTAAAACCTAGTGGGCCGTTTGGCCCACACGGACCAAGTCGTGGGGTACAAATATTATTATTTATTAGGGTTAAATGTCTAGTATGTAATAAACGTTTAATATTTTGTATTCTTTGACAAATATCGCTCCGACAAACACAGATACATGCACACAGCGTTAGGAATGCTTATATATGTATGCCGCTTAAATATTAATGTATGCTATTTAGCAAGAGGGCGAATAACGGTCGTTAGGCTATACAGCCCAAGGAATAAGGTCGTCAAACAGACCTTAGTTTTACAAAAGATCTACGTCTTCTCCAATCTTATAGGCAGGCAATGATCGAGTAGGTGTGTGCGTAGGAGAAATTGTCAAGATAATGGATACACGGAAAGGATTTTACTTAGGGAAATTCAATGTCGTGATTATTTCACATAACGGGTATATTTAACATAAAAAATATTTAATTTATTAGTATTATTCGGTCGTATCTCCAAAGAAAATAAAATAAAAAAAATGTCTGGATACCTTACAAACACCAAATCATCAGATGATTTTACAATTTTTGCTTGTCTATAAATAAAACAATGCTTACTTTTATAGATGTATTTTAAGGCTCAATTAGTTTATGTCTTGTTGTTGTTAGTAATAAATAAAAATAAAAGAAAATCGAATTACAGTAAAAACTCTTGTATAAAAATATTAAAGTACTTTTTTTACTCTGTGTACGTCATGTGCCTTCACCATTTTATGTGTTCCATCCTTGCCAAGGGGAGTGCTAACCGTCTCTCCTTTTAATAGACACAATGTAATAAAACTCACTCGTTGCTTATATAGTAAAAGAGTACAAAAACTTCGCTAGTGCGATGTAACACACCATTAATGAATATGTATTGAAATGGAATATTTTTTAAAAATAATAGCATTATTATGTGCATTAATGATTTATTTACACAGTTTAATTTTTTTAGAAATATAAAGCCGTACCAGTTATTACAAACTTCTTTTTAAGTTTCAACTCATAGGTTTGTCTGTACAGCGCCATCTATTGACGGCGCATGACAATGGCAATAAAGAATTTTTTGAAACTTGAAATTTAATGTATTTTGTGTGCGTTGTAAAAACTACTGTTCTACCGACTTCAAAAAAGAAGGTTCTCAATTTTACTGTATGTTTGATGATTCTTTTTTGTTTGGTAGACCATACTTTAGACGTGTTGGCATATGTATTTTTATTGAGTTTTTTTAAGTGCTAATCATAACGTGGTTTTAATATTTCATAAGTTAAAAAAATGTTTAAGTTAGCTATGAAGGTAGATTTAGATTTCTTATGACAGTTTAGAATGAGCTCAACTTCTCTTCTCAAATAAATCATACATGTTTTGAATAATTATAAACATAAATTATTTAATTTCAATCAATTTAACTCTAAATCTAACATTACCTAGATGGCTATAGTGGATGCTTGCCACGAGGTTATATGATATATAAGTAATAGATATTGTAATGTAAAAGACGTAAAACTAACCAAATACGTTCAAATAGCAAATTTAAACCACCCAGGGACCAACTCAGACACTCAAATGTCGCTCCATCCATTTAAGTCCTATTTAAAGTGTCCGGAACATACATAAAACAAAGTCAATCTATTTATCCACTTATTAACTAGCAACATAATGACATATAGTGGATATTGACTTATAGTTAGCACTATTTGTTAATCGTGACTTCATGCGCGTAAAATTAAAAGGATAACTATTTTTAAGAATATAATTAGAAAATATTACCATAACACTCTTCTAATGTAGTAATTATTTCGTTTATCTTTTCATCTCGCGATTTCATCTCGCGCGTATTATTATATTTTTCATTTACTTAATAACTATTTTTATATTGTAGTCTTAGAATTGTATACATGTTGTAAGTTTTCTTTTTTTTTTGTAGCTTGTAAGTGGGACGTACAATGTAATATGTTACCGTTGTACGTAACGTAAGTTATCCTTTTTTATTAAAATAAAATAAAATAAAATAACTATTAAAAACAATGGAATTTGTTAAAAAGGATAATAAAAAAAAAAACATTTTCCCTTACAAAATGTTCCTGCGTTTTGTACCTATCAAACAGTCATGTTCGTCCTGGTAACGGGAACGGGTTCGGAAACGAGCCACCACCACTCAAAGCTTCCTTGTATGCGTGTACCCGCTTATACAACACTCTTTGTGGCTCCTCTAGGGGCACCCCCCACACTCTATTTCACGTCTGCTTCATTGTGAATTATGTAATTCATACCATAACATTTGTTTACACCAGCGTTATTCTGGACTGTTTTTCAACTAGTATCTATAATGTTGGAAAATTTTCCAATTTTTCTCCCATAATATTACTCCTCATATTGTAATCTGTATATGGTTAAATGAACAAATGTCACGCTTTGAATCTCGTCTACGAACGACAGTTGATTATGGCAGTGGTACGTTACTTGAGGTTCAAAGATGGCCAAGTAATTATCATTCAATCAATTATACTGTCCTGTTCAATGCGAGGCTAGTCAAATTCATAAGCTTTACAGAAATGGGTATCCTTATGGTACGCACTACCATGTACTATCTATACTAATATATAAAGCAGAAGAGTTTGTTTGTTTGATTAAACGCTCTAATCTGAGGAACTACTGGTCCGATTTGAAAATTCTTTCAGTGTTAGATAGCCCATTTATCGAGGAAGGGTTTATGCTAAATATCATCGCGCTAAAATTTAATCTTTATTTTATATCTAATTTTACGCGTACGTCTAGGGCACAGCTAGTTATGTATAATGGGCATATATTGGTATATTGAAAGAGATTTACCTCTTCCATAGAAAAAATATGCTGGTACTTGACTAAATGTATGATGCCTTATATTATGCTGGCTGGCCCGTTGGCGCAGTGGGCAGTGACCCTGCCTTCTGCTCCGGGGGTCGTGGGTTCGATTCCCACCTCAATCAAAAATAAGAAATTTCTTTAAAAACTTCAAAGAAAAAGAATTTCTTTATCTATAATCTCCAAAATTATTATTGCCCTACACACATCTTTAAAGGCTGGCATCGCATCTGCAAGCCCTCTGGTTGTGCAGACGATCATGGGCGGCGGATTCACTTAAGTGACTACTTGGGTAAACCACCTGCTCGTTTGCCCATTCTAATATAAAAAAAATTATAATAATAACCATTACGTTGTACAAAAACAAAACACAAAAGAATATGATCAAATGCTATGATTATTTAATATTCAAAATTCACAAAAGATTCGGCGGCGTACTTACACTTCAAACGACTTCTCCGAGACCTCGGGGACCTACCCTTAAATGGAGTTATCCGTCGGTAGATTGCTGATGATATTAATTTATTCCTTTAAAAGCTATCCATTGAAAATTGGAAAGACGTCAAAGAGGATAAGTGTTTTATTGGATTCCCAAATCGCGGTTCGCAATCCAGTTTCACGAGTACAAAAAACGAGATTTGCCTCCCTTTTTTTTCAAACTTATTCTTTTACTCGAATTATGGAATAAGGTTTTATCTACTTCTATCTGTAACATTTGTATATTTAAATGTCAGTTTTTTTAAAGTTAAAATAAAACACTTCAAGGTAGAAAAGGCTGAATGAAGTCCGTAAAGCGATTGTTGATCTCGTAAGTTTTGTTACAAGTTAGAAAATACAAAAATATTCTTAGTATTCTATAACTAAAAATGTACTTCTCACTAACAATAGAAGCGATCCGAATAGAGTAAATCAAGACTTTCATGGATTGTCTTTGGGTTGTGCCGGTAGAACAACTTATCAACTCGAGTAACTCACTTGAATTGGTCCTCACCAACAATTCAACAATTCAACAAGAGGTCACACCAAACAAGATGTAACGTTGGATCAACATTCAACTCGCGCACTATCCCACTACGGGAACAAAATCACAACTCCAGTTTTAGTTGGCTATTTGATTACAAAGTTTCCAACGCTTAACTACAAACACCTTTGTTACTTGCAACCAAATTCTCCTGATGTACAAGTCAAGTTAGATTTAACTGGATGCTGTTAGCTTGTTAACAATTTGTACGCTATAGCAGAGGTATCAGATATTATACTTTGTGATATTGCTGATCAGATATAATTAGAATGTTTTAATTAAATATCTTGTAATGAAAACTGGCAGTGACCATGGGAAACATCTCTAAAGACCATCTGATAAAAACGAACAAGTACTTAGATCTAATCTGTGAGCTCACCAAAAACGGTTACAAAATCAGCTTATACACAATAGAGGTGGAGCAAGGGGTAAACCAGCAAAATCCCTGTACAACCTACTAAAATACCTTGGCTTGTCAAGAACTATCATAAGTTTATTATTAGAAAGGAAATCTAAAGCTGCACTAGTAGGATCATACCAGATTTGGCTAGGCAGGGGAGGGAACACTGACAGTGAAGGTGAGTGTTAGTGATCACTTCCACGTATGTTGTTGTAACCCCAAATTCCCAGCTTTACAGTAGAGAGCTACAAACAGCTAAATTGTAATATAACAATTACTTTAATATATTATTGTATGCAATAATGTAAACATCATTATTGAGTATGTAATTGTATACACAAATGTGTTGTATAATGAGGATTTTATTTCAATTTACGTGTTTGTAATGCTCTACTGTGAAGTTGGGAATTTGGGGTTAAAACAATTGACGTGGAAGATATCGATATACATATAGAGTAGCAAAAGCATACCCAGAAGACTAACTAGAAAGCTTGTGTTAGGTGTTAATGCGACATGTAAAATCAGTCCTTTCTAACATTAAGCTATAAAGGCTTAAATTAACAGAAATCAAGTGTTAACGCTGCGTAGTGAGACAAATATTATCACACCTTACCCAGATGGTATCGATCAGGGACTGAGGCCGGCAGAAATTCCATTACTTTAATAAAGTAATCCCTGGGGACCCGCGGCCCACATTATTTACGTCAATCTCAATGAACGCCGGCCATTTTCACCATTTTCATAAAGATGACGCGGAATACGTTCACCGAGAGACGCGTTAATTGGATGTTTACGTACCCCTTTTCTAAAATATTCCCCCGTGTTATTGTTTGACGGAATTGTGAAATGTTTTATAGATTGGAGGAGATTTTTGTCTGGAATACTCTAATTTGCAAATGTACATTTAAATTTTTTCATGATTTCCACGACCACAGGAGAAAAAAACCCGCCCACTTCCTGTCACTCTATGTCGTCCATCCATCTTGCCATTGGACGACCTGGATTTCTTCAGCCCACTCTAGGCCATCTCGGCTATTTCCTTACACCACATGCCATCACCACAAATACTATTTAAACCATTAAATACGAATTGGTCCAAAATATCTCCTAAAGGGAGTCTCTTACAAAAATGGATTCTTATTAAGTTTCTCTTTATATCCTTAATATCTATCTGGTAATTATTCTATTAAAAGCAACGTATTTTGAAACGTATCGGGAATCAATCAATCTTCACCGCATTTTCTTAACGTTTGTGGAAGGAAAATAAATCTTTTGTAAACGTTTTCTTACTGAAGACCCATCTCGGTATTATTCATGAAGATGCCAGGAGGTAGATTGATCGTTGCGCTTAGTTTCCAACTCTAGCGGTAACCGGTAGCGTTGTTCGAAATGGTAAAGACTTTTTTTTATATTACAATAGTCAAACGGGTGGGCAGTTCAACTTTGTAACTACTGACGCTATGAGACATCTGCATCGCCAGGTTCGCAGATGAATTGCCAGCCTTTATGTAGGGGGATTGGGCCACAGGAAACTCTAACAAACCGATCAAAACGACGATGATATTGATAATGGCGGCAATGCTATCACTTAACGTGACAGCATTGTCGCCATTTGCTGTCTGTATGAGGTACTGTGTCTGTGTGAGGTACTGGTACCCGAACACACGTTATTCGGCTGCAGACCAAAAGGACTCGCCAGTGCTAGAATGGGTCACCCATCTATCACCCGGTCGCAGCCAGAGCAACTTAACTTAGCGATCGGCTCAAATGCCCACTACAGATTAGGCCACGGCCTCCTCCAACTAATATATACTCCTTATAAACCATAAATGTGCCAAATTTCATACTCCTCCGTAAACGCAATTTTCGTAGAAAGGTACTATAAATTTTATCATTTTTTATTTATAATGAATCCCTACTTCCTTTGATCAAGGCTTAATTTCAAAACAGCTGAAAAAGTTTAAGATTTTTTAAAATATTCCTTGAAGGCCAAAGAAGATTCTTATGAAGAGAAAAAGAGAAATAAAACTATTTTAATTTTATTTTAATTTCAGTAATCGTATCTCTAGGCGCAGTACCAATAATAAAAATACCACAGGAGGTTAACGTTAACCATCCGTTTGTGCTTATTTTGAAAAAAGGAAATCTAAAATTATTCAGCGGTGTATATAATGGAGATTAGTTCCATACATTGCGTGAGTCCGCTATAATATATAGTAAATGTGAGTGATAAATGCTTCTTTTAAGAGTTGTGCATATACATCACTATGGTCTAATCTTCCAGTTTTAAAAGCCTCTCCACTCAACTCCACTCCACTCCACTCCACTCCACTCCACTCCACTCTACTCCACTCCACTCCACTCCGCCCAGTCTTGAATAATGTGGAGTCGACCTCTCATTTGTCGTCCTGGATAACATTTAACCAACGGTTTGGTCTTCCGTGGGGTCTAATTCCATCTACAGTTTGGCCAAGGCACAATTTTACATACTAGGAATTTGAGGTATTCCTAAATATTCACATTAACGCTCTAAGATTTTAAAACTTTAAACTAAGTTTAAAAATCTTCTGGCAAGAAAAATCAGGAATTGAGACCCGCCAAGTCAAAGTTTGGAATGAACAGCTTCTATCATTGAGCGATCGAGAATAGTCTCGATAGCTCAATGATAGAAGGATGCATGATAGAAGGAAGCAAATGCTTGCACATCAGTACATATACATAGGTATATGTACTGATGTGCAAGCATTTGCTGATGTACGAGTATGTACTGATGTACGAGTATATACTGATATACGAGTATGTACTGATGTACGGGTATGTGCTGATGTACGAGTATGCAGTTATGTACAAGTATATATTTTTGTGCAAGTATGTACTGATTTAGGAGTATGTACTGATGTACGAGTATATACATAGACGAGTATGTGCCAATGTACGAGTGTGTACTGTGAACCGGTATAGTCATAAAATTTCTCCAAAATTATGTGTGTTTTATACAACTAACCAATTAATTTTATGATAAATAGTAGCTCAAATTTATCAGGCATAAATATGTATTGCAATTAACACGAATATTAAATACAGTTTGTATTAAAATTGGGAATATTAACTTCATATTCCTGTTTAAATTGACATGTTTATTATTCTTCGTTGATACTGCGTGACTTTATACATAATAAAATTGTTTACGGTTTTAAAACCATTTGGTGAGTCTTTACAGACTAACCAATTTAATATACTATGACAATCATGTATATGTGCTGCATGTTTTCAGGTTTACGTTTGTGTGTGTGATTTGATTATATTTACAAATCGTTTTGTAATTTGTTAATACAAGCAACTAACCAATTATATAATCGAATAGGAATAATAATTGTTTTCACAATTTTTGTTATTTTTTAATATCACCTAACTAACAAAATATATGGCGATCAGATAGCTCAAATCAAGGGTATTACAGTTAATGGGAATATTAATTAACGGAGTACTCTTTATGCTTACAGTGTTTCAGTGATTTTTGTGATTTGTTTAATATACAGCTGAACGAACATTTACTTTTAACACAACGGCAAAGCTACTCTTATAATTTGTCGTAGGAGAAAAGTTCAATTAATGGAATTCCATTTTCATTCCATCAATTACATTATATATTGCCCAAAGTGTAACAAAATCAGAGTGAGTTTGCAGTAAGCAATTGAAACATTTATTTCACAAGATTTAATTTATTTTACGACAGTTAAAAATTTAACCTTTTTTATGTAAGCAATGTATCACATAAATATATGACCCCTTGAATGAAAGATATACATATTTAAAAATAGTTAAAAAGTGTATATTTATTTATTTCATAATTTATAAAAAAAAATTCATAACCATTTTTACTTATATACGCATTATTACAGTGTTTCTAATACAACATTATTTTCACAGGAAACACAAATCGCGATGAGGAAAATGCCTATGAGTCTTCGCCTTTCTTTTTTCTATTAATAAATGCAAAATATTCAGTTAAATCTTTTATTGATTCCTTAGTTACAACAACCACAAGACTTTTAGCTGAACGATTGAATGGACGAACTGAAATCCGCGAGGACTCCGCTAGGGTATTACCGCCCCCACTCTTTATACAAGCTTTTAATTTAAGTTTCGTACGGGCAAACGGAATTTAATTATTCATAGCAGACGTACACAAAAGAACGTCCGATTTAACGGCACTGTAAATAGAATATATGCGTCCATTGAGAGCGTATAGAACCATTTATAGCTCGCGACGGCACCACAGCACCTGCCCTGTTTAGGGGACAGTTTTATGCAGAGCAATTAACTACTTCTGCGAACCTTTACAATATTATAGTATTGGTAGGAGTGTTATTTAATAACAAAAAATGTATACATTTTTGTTATTTAATAAGAAAAAATGTATAATCCTTTGTTACTAATCACAAAATAAATGATCTTTTGTTATTTAATAACAAAAAATATATAATTTCGTGTTATCAATTAACACTACTATCATTTTTTAGCTTGGTCTTTTATATATAACAAGGTCAAATGGCCAGGCAGATGTCAGATCATCCGGATGACTACGTAGATGGCTCACAAATGCTAGACAATGAAGAAAGAGTTCGTTATTGTATTATAAAATAAATAAGCATTATTTATTGTTTTATCTACCGACTTTAAAAAAGGAGAAAGTTCTTAATTCAACTGTATTTTCTTTTTAATGTCTGGACATTCGACTGGATGAACCGATTTTAATGATTCTTTTTTATTTGAAAGCTGGTGCCTCCCTTGTGTCTCCATTTCAATTTGGGTCCAGTTCTGACGATTTGAAGTTGGTTTTTAAAAAGAAAGAAATATTATTTTTTATACAAATGTCAAGCAAACAGTAGTTAACCGGTTGGTTTTCCTTCTCAGGTTTAATAATGTTATGTTTTTGTTTCGTAATCCCACATTGTTACAAAAGTCAATTAGTAGTACAATATATTGCTAAATACTTATACCATAACAGTATCAAACTATTAGTTAATATAATATATAAATATGGTGGCTTAATACAGAAAGTAAGTAGTTCTATTATTTATTTATTATCAGTAAATCTTATGGTTGATTACGGCAATGTTATAAGAATACATTTTGTGCGTGTGTGCGCGCGTACGTGCGTGTGCGTGCGTGCGTGTGTGCGTGCGTGCGTGTGTGCGTGTAATTATTAAGAAAAACGCAATTCAATTTATTGGATAAAATACATGGGTAATCTTAATTATATATAGAATTGCCCTGACTTCCGCACTAGCGGCTATTAGGTTTTGATATCTTGTCTTGATTTTAATTTTCTTTTAAACGCTGCTTTACTTGAAAATGTATATACCAGAACAATAATTATTGTAAGTTTTAATAAAAGAATACCAGTTTGGTAAAGTAAAGTTATATCTTAATTATTTCTAAAATGGAATTCCGCGCCGTTCTAGAGTAAGTTGTAACATTCCCGGGGAACTAATGAAATGATTCACTCTACATTTAATTTCACGCTAAGCCCCGCACTTGCCTTAATAGAGTTTTCCGTTAGATTCTTTTCCACTACATTGAAATGTTCGCTTCCAAGTAGGAATTCTGTGGTTACGCCTGGAGATAGCGTATAATTAAGTAATTAAATACGAAGCTTCTCAGTTGTTGGGTTAATATTTTTATATAAACAAGTTGGCATTTATATATTTGATAAAGCTTTTCAGTTGCTAAGTTATTTACTGTGTGAACACGGTGATAAATAAGAATACTGGAAGCGGAATGAAAACCAGCCGATCAGAAATGCAAGTTGGAACTACTTCGACAGCTGAGCAGCTCTTCATTTTTTAGGGTTCCGTAGTACTACAAGGAACCCTTATAATTTCGCTCTGTCCGTCCGTCCAACCGTCTTTCTTCCGGTTAGGTGGTCCCCCTCCTAGCATTTCCAAACTATTAAACGTAGAGACATGAAGTTCTCCATGTTGATAGAACATGCTAAAATGAGGAGGTCGTGGCCGAATTAGTGTTCGGCATTTGAGTTGATCGCTAAATTAAATTGCTCTGGCTGCGACCATGTGATAGATTTGATATCCGACCTCCTCCGTGTTTCGGAAGGCACGTAAAACAGTGGGACCCGATTAATATCACTTTGTGATATTAATTAATGCAATTATATGTGATACACATTCGCGCTATTGGAGATTGTCGACCGAGATTGGTACGGCTGAACGGTACAGAAAACAATGCTTTCGGTTGGGATCTTACATTTACTCGCGGTGTACAAAGACATATGTTTTGACCTAATTCAATACAACCATATATGCTATTCACTACCTTATTCAATAACATTAAATCTAGCACAGTTCTTCGTAAACGATAGTTTATTTCTAATTTGTAATATTTCAATCTGTCCGCATAATTAACGTAATTCGAACTAAAAGTTATTCTCCATGCTAGGAACCTCGTGAAAGATCTTTGAATCGACTCAACCCGTTGAGAGTGTATGAGTGCTATTCCTAACTAACTTGGTTTTATTCCATATTGTATTGAAACGTGAAGCAAAAATTTTAGACACCGTTTGACGAAAACTGCGCGGACGGAGGAGTGTGAATTTGGCAAAATTATAGCTTATATAAAGGATGGTGGGCGGATGCTAATATCTTTATCAAATATACAAATTAATACATTAAATTATCATATATATTAATACGTGAAGCGAAAACTTTAGGCACTAATTTACGAAAATCGCTCTGACGGAGGAGTATAAAATTTGGCAGAATTGAAGTTCTTAAAGAGGAGTGTGAATGCTAAATTTTTTTCACAATATGCAATATTAATATTGTTAGAGTAGCTTCCGGTCGCGCCTGCGCAGTACCGGATATGTCAACTGCGCATGAGCAAGTTATAGTTTTGATTGTTTGTTTCGTTATCAGAGCACGCAATTATTGACACGTCTCGGGTGTGAAATGGCGATATATTTCTATAGCAATTTTATAAGTCCAATGTAATTGGCTACTTTTTTTATATCTTCATTGTGTACTCCACAGGCTAAAGGCCATTGTAATCCTCTTCTTATTTGTTTTTTGTTATATTATTATCTTCGATTTTATTTATTCTTCTGTAGTCCCAGTTTGTTTTTTTTTTGTTTATTTAATACTTACTGCAGACAATAAAGGTAACAATAACAATAAACAATTACTCAATAAAGGTAACAAACAGTATATATGCGCAGTGTGGTCTTATTTCTTAGAGCGATTGCCCTTGCGCACGATAAATTGGAAGATTGACGTAATTATTTGAAGATGAATAAGAAAGCATAAGTCGATACCTCCTACGTAGATTATTGTAACCCCAAATTCCCAATGAAGCGTTATAAACCTGTAAATTGAAATAAAATCGTCACAGGCTAAAGGCCCGTGCTATTGTTACCTTCTTATTATTTCTTTTTTGTTTTATTGTTATCTTCGATTTTATTTATTCTTCTGTAGCCCTAGTTTGTTTTTCAGGCTTCTTCGGGGTAATTTACTACTTGAAGAGTTTGACATACCATGGGAAATACCTGAGTGATGACAAAAATCGTGCAGATATATAAGTATGTCTGTAGATATAAATTGCGCTGAAGGATTTGTTGGTGATGTCGGAATAAGTTTTTTTTTTAAGACTCTTTGTTCGGTTCGTCTAAACCCTTTAGACACAGATTAATGTAGACAATTTTCCATTGAAACAACAAGAACAAAATTCAAATATAGAAATAAATCCTCGATGTCATCAAGACTAAGACAAGTTATTAGCATCAAAGATTCTCACTCTGTGTAAAAACCTTTTTTATAAATTAGCTTATTTATATCTGTTGCCAGTTTAGGAAACGTAATCTCAAAAGAAACGGAAAATCGAAGAGAAAATCTGTTACTTATTATTCGGGTTATCTCACCAACATTCTAAGATATTATAATATGAATTGCTTTATAATATAATATCTTGTTATTCCACAGTATAATATAATGTTTAATTTAGCCTTTACTTTTTATGTTTACGTTTTCTTTTCCTTTTTAATATTTAATCCGCTCAGTGTTTAACATTTTATTTTTAGAACAATGTTGTACGTTCCTGTAAGTTAGGGTCATATAATATCATGAATTCAATTTTTTTTCTATTTTATATACTTATAATAAATATGTACTTAGCAAGCTAGTAAGCTAGTAAGCTTTAAATAAAAAAACATACCTGGTTGTCAAGTTAATTTAAAGGACAGTTACGGGTCCAAGTTCAAGTAGCACAGACGGACACCTTTGAGCAAATGACAAAACTTAAATTAGGAATAATACAGACGTCTGAAAAGTGACTTGTGACACACCAGAACAGTTGGACAAAGAAAATATTAACTTTTGCAGCGGCAGTGGCAGGTGGTCGACTGCGGTCGGATGAAAGAAAAAAGGTAATATTTAAACAGCATATTTAATACATAATAATCATTACAAGGTCCTTGTGGTTTGGTAAGTTTCACGAGGGAACCCTAAATATTTTAGAGGAAACAGAATTTAGTGTTTAGCTGTATAAACTTGTTTATCTTCAATTGCAAAATCTATCTAAATGGGATTAACCGTTCCGAATAATGTCCAATATCAAAATGTATTAATTTTCACATTATGTAACAAACGACACGGCTTCTTAGTGCCGTTTAATTTTCATCGTCTACCAATTTGCCCCGATAGATGGCGCTCTTAACTAAAAAAAAACGAGACAAAATTCCTAATTTTAATTTACAGTAAACAAATCTTATTTAAATAATTTAAAGCTCTGTGGAACTAAGGGGGCAAACACATTAATTTACAAAATTTGATTACGAAGTATTTTTGGATAAATTAATTAAAGAAAATAATTATAAATTGCTCTAAGCAAATCTGCATTATTGTCAAATGGTGATAAGAAATAAATTATCCGACTGAGTTTGTTGTGGGCCCTTCTCAGTGCAGGGTACGAGGAACCCTCGTTAGTTTTTTCACCAAATTGTCAAATAATTATAAAAAAATATACATGCTACGTTTCTAATTACTAGTAAAATTATATATGAATAAAAAGAAGTGACTTGAACTTTCTAGGTTCGATTCCAACCGTAACATGGAATCGTTAGACTTGGTGTGGGTGTTCCGCGCCAATCTCGCGAATAAATTGTATCATAAATTTTTAATTTCTTAGCAACGTTTGACGCCAATCTAGCCAATGTTTGATGAACGGTGAAAAGGTTCCAGATCATCATTTTCAAAACTTAAAGTGAAGGTATACAAGGGTTATGGGTATTTTCCTATTAGCATTCCATTGCACTCTAAATTTAAATTAATAATTGCATTGACCATAAGTATTGAGCGTTAACCCTGTTGCGTGTAGCATTGTACTATAACGTTTAATTGCTTACGAAAAATATGGATGGTTACTTATTTAAGGCCAAAGTCCACTAGAACGTTTTCCATCCAATACGATTATAGCGTTACGTCAGAAAGGTCTTCCTTTGGTTGCGCTATATTGTTTTTAGTCTTAAGGACTCCTGTGTCCTCATATCTGTGCGCGAACAATCCATCACTGCCGACCGCAATGTCTCGCTAACATAATGAACGTGACGCTGATGTGTTGTCATTAGACTTGTTTTATGCTTGTCGTACCATTAGGAGAGTTAATACGGTAGGCTGCGGGATACGGGGAGATTCCATAAATTGACAATTTCTTTGTAGATAAAAAATTTTGCTAAACCATAGAGCTCGATAAACTTTTCGTATAACATTTTTTTATATATAATAAGGGGCAAACGAGCAGGCGACATTCACATAAGTGGCGACGCCCATGGACAACTGCAACACCAGAGGGCTCGCAGATGTGTTGCCGGCCTTTGAGAAATGAGTATGCTCTTTTGGTTTATGTAGAGGAGGGTGTGCGAATTCTAATGTTTTTGTAATAAGAAATAAATAAATAAATAAAAATAATATTAGCATTTGCATTATAAATATGTGAAATTATAAAAAAAAACCTCACGCACACCAATGCCAAACGATTTATGCACACGTGTAAGTATACTTTGTTATAAGATTGTGTCAAAGCGTATTCATGATGACCATATGTATGTATATTAATTGTCAAATATAATAATGTCACTGTACAAAGACGTAAATCTTTGTCTATAGGTTTAAATAGGTATGCAAATTTAAAGTTTTGTGGGAGAATTTCGACCAGTCTGCAATCAGTAGTATTAATAACTTCGTCAAATTAAAACAGTTTGTTGACGGGATGATGAGTCACTAAAGCGTATAGAGGCTTGCAAATAACCCACGGTATTTGTAAATTCTTAAAAAAATCACATAACAGTAGAACCACAAAATGTAGGTATTATAGTATTTTATAATATGGTTGTGGTTTTGTGTAGAGTGGAGATTACCAATGGGGTGATGCGACATACTCATAAAATAAACGAAAATTATTAGTAACTATTTGTTACCCGCGTCTTCGTCGGAGTAAAATTAGGTGATAAATTTTAGTGTGATGATATTATAGCCTATATAGCCTTCCTCGATAAAAGGGATATCAACACTGAAATAATTTTTCAAATCGGACCAGTAGTTCCTGAGATTAATGCGTCGAAGCATACAAACTCTTCAGCTTTATATATTTAGAAAACTTTATCAAAATTGTTCAAATTTATACTAATGTGTGAAGCTGAAGAGTTCGTTTGCTTGATTGCGCTTATCTCAGGAACTACTGGTCCGATGTGAAAAATTATTTCAGTGTTAGAAAGCAAGTTTATCGAGGAAGGCTATAGGCTATATCAGGCTAAAAATGAATCTATTTTTTTGCCTAATTATAAGGGGTCGAAGTCCCGGCCACAGCTAGTTACTTAATTAATTACAATCGTAGCTTTTTTTATTTTCATAGTTAAAAAATGCTGAATATTGCAAGAGAATCGACAATAGTTTTTTACTGTAACTTAAAAATCCCCCTAAGTTCTAAATAGAGAAGGAAATTAATTTATTTAATGTTCCCTGCTTGCCATATATTTTTACAAAGTAACGCCTACACTTATCATTTGAAGGAGGTCGTAGGATAGTCAGTAGCCGGCATTTGAGATGATCGCCAGGTTAAGCAGTTCTTACCGCGACTGGGTAATAGATGGGTAAACAATTCTAACACTGTTTTTTCAAATATCCGACCTCCTCCGTGTTTCCGAAGGAACGTAAAAAGTGATTCCTGATTAATGTCACTAAGTGATATAAGTGGCGAGATTTTGCAGGTTTTGGAGATGACGTCAGACCGCAGTTGGTTATCTTAACTCACCCCACAGACACATCCTCCGCAATTTAAGCGGACCCTGGTACTAGAGCGGGATAACGCTATGCAGAAGAGAAAACGCCGTCAAAGACATCTGACGTCATCCTCGGAACCCCCACGATCTCTACAACCTTACGACTAATATTACAAAGTGACATTAATCGGGTCCCATTGTTTTACGTGCGTTCCGAAACACGGAGGAGGTCGGATGTCAAATATAAACCAGTGCTAGAATAGGTCAGCTATCTATCAACCAATTGCATCAAGAACAACTTAACCTAGCGATCGACTCAAATACCGACCACAGATTATAAATAGGCCACGACCTACTCAAGGCCACTACCTCCTCAAAAAATCACAGTAATATAAACTATTCATTAAAATGAAAAATCGAGAACTCTTCTTTACAGATAATCGATTGCACACACCAAAATCGATTTATTCTAACATCTCGCGAGTGTTCGGTGTCCTCAATGCAGAATCACGAAACCAATTGAGATCGCAGCCGCCATTACGTGGAGATAAGACCCAGTCTGGAGCGAATTACGTTGGAGATTCCGCGGTGATGGAATTTTTATTGAACATTTCGGCGCTCAATGTTTATAGTTGATAACCGAATACGTGTCTTTTTACACTTTCCACGATGCTTAAACGCTTTCGGGGAAAATTTCGGAATTTCATATATGCAACATTACAAGTTATAATTTGTCTATTACATCGGCAATCTTTGGAGTCAAAATTAACAATTTCCAATCTTTCAAAGTTTTAAAGAGTCACAGAAATTTTACACGCCAACAAAGTTGCATAAATAAAGTTAAAAAAAACTGATCTATTTACTAAGGCATTTTGTAACATTTAATTTAACGTCACTACTATTATTCACGGGTAAGTGATGATAGTATCCGTCACGTTTTGGACTGTAGTGTCCGTCACGAATTAATGTTCTCCCAAAAAATCTTTTTGATTCATATGCTTTAGCTATAATTACCATTAAAAATTATGATGAGGAAGATTTTGTAAGTTTAAAAACACTCGAACTTGACTTTCTTTTTGCATGTAGTGTCCGTCACGTTTAAGTTATATTAAAAAAAAATTATTAAAAAAAACTTAGCATGTGCATATTGTCTACTACATAATTGGTTATTTGACTATAAAACCATTCTAAATTGTAAACCGTCAACATAGTATTTTTCCTAATATAAGGCAGAATGTAACGCAAATTAGGTCAAATGTAGTGTCGGTCACATATAAAATTGCCCTGTCATTTATATCTTAATTGTAAACGTATAAAATTTGACATGTAAAGACTTTATACTATGGCAAAACAGACATAAAATTTCTTGCTTTACTATATAACCACACGATTGAAAAAGGTTTGAATTAAAAAAACAAACTCCTTCAAAATTATATCTTTTGAGATGTACCAAAATAATGCAGATGACTTGGTCCGAAACAATTTTACTTGCAAAATATAAATTGCACAGTCCCTGATAGTCGATTTACTATAAAATCTTTGTAACTAAATTATACTGAGTCTGAACTTTAATATGACCTTTTATTCCTCTCTTTGTTTAATACTATTGACTGCACTTTTGCAGCTGATCTAACATGGTTATGATCGATATGAGGCCCTAGCACGAACATTTTCGACAGTTTTACTTACTTTTACGTTCGAAACGAGACGTCAAATGAAGGTTCCTGCTTCGATTTCGCACGATTTACATGGCCGTAATGTGGAAGATTCTATCCGCGCGAGTTCTGTTTTCACTCGTGCTAGCAATATTTAGTAACTAAATTGTGTAAAACGGTAACATTAATGTATCGTTTGACGTTCGGTTTCGAACGTAAAAGTAAGGAAACCTATCGAGAATGCTCGTGCTAGGCTCTCTGGTCAGCCCTCATAATACAAAAACGAATGTAAAACTAGGATCTCCATCCTGGATGTAACTACAAGAATAAATGTGATTACGTACAAAAGGTTAAAAACGAGAATAGCGATACGGGAGACAATATACTGTAGAGAATACAAATAGAGCAACACATGAATGTACGCACAAAAACGAGATTATTAATATAAGCAATTGCCGTTTATCTAATTGAAATATTTTCTTAATATGTATGAAGTCCGAGGAATATTAATATGGGGAAAAAAAGAGAACTAGGTTTCTTCGCAAAGAAATTACAAGCCATGAAAATTTAAACAAAATTGTTTAAATAAAAGTGCACGAGTCCCGATATCTAGTAGTCTTTAAATATATTTGAAATTGAAGGCATAATGTCGAAAATATTTTTGTTTAATAATTATATACGATACCTGTAGCAAAAACGAAAGTTAAAAATATTACCGCTGAAGTGGATTTTAACCTCACATAAGGACCCTTTCGGGACACGACAACAAGGTAAGGCATAATAGGCATAACGACCTAAAAACGTAATTGAAATGATTTCATTGAAATTATATATTTATCTGATAAAATAAGATACGTAAAGCTTAACAAACGTGTTTATTTTTATATTGCGAGCGAGATTAATGGGGATTGACAAAAAAAGGAAACTAAAAATACAAGAATCCACCATGACAGCTAAAACACCCAGCAGAGCGTATGACGTCACCGTATATGACAAGTGCGTTCCAATAAGCAATGTTTTAAACTGCTCATTCAGGTATTCGACATTTGACGACTGCGATCAATGGCGAAAACGTCGAGGTGACGCTTAGTTAAACGCCCTGTTAACATAAAGTGATGTCATGACAACTAGGAGTGTTTTGGAGTGAATATAAATTTTTAAATTAAAAATATATATATGTTTGCTATAAAAACGTTAATTTCAGCAGAAATATTATGTTTTGGCAAGAGTTGATACTACAAAATATTATAAACCTATTTTCAACATTCCATATCATGCCTATATATAAGGAAAGAAACAACAACAAAAGTGGTTAATGAGGACAGGTTGTCACATTTTCGAAACATACTCCATTTTGGCGTGGAATCAAATATTTTGCAATTTTATCCATTAATTGAAAACAACTATAAGAAAAGGCTGTTTAAATATTTCTTTAATGTTTTTGACTGTGACGTGTGACGTGATCACAAACCTTTTGAAGCCCTCGCCTGCTGCCTTGTCACCAAATGTCACAGGTGATACCTACTTTAAAGTGTGATGGATAATTCCAAACCACAGAAACAGACAACGTAAATCACGTGACCATATACAATTTCTTATAAAGCTATAGACATTTTTTTTAATCTGAGCACAACATATATTTGACAATCTAATCACATTAAAGTCATAATTAACAAAATGCATTAATATTTTGTTGTCATGTCTGCGCTTTGACCACATCCAATAATAAAATGTATACACGTGTTACGCACACGTGTATACATTTTAATCGTTTTGCATTAGTGTGCGTGAGATTTTATTTTAATAATTTAATATGTTAATAATATATACTTTATAAAAATATAAGCATTCGCACGCCCTCCTCTATATAAAATAGAAGAAAGTTTTTGCTTCACCTATTAATATTCAATGTTTTTTCTTCAGGTAATGAGTGCCGATATATCGTTGGATAACAAATATATTGCCACATGCTCCTATGACAGAACCTTCAAGCTGTGGGCACCGGACCTCGCTTAGATATAATAAAAAAAGTATATTTAAAAATTGTTTTTTTTTTTTTTAAATAAAAGGTTTTCCTTTATTATTCCATCTCTTAACATCAATTCCTACGTCTACGTGTATCAAGCAAGGATGACGAAATCCTAGTATAATCGGACTAGCTTTTTCATATTGAAATGTGAAAAATGTTTCTAAAAAATACATCACTAATGTAGTTTAGAATCTTGTATATTAACACAATAAAAATATATTCGTAACTTTGTAAGACTCTGCAAAATTTTGATAGAAGGTTTATTGTTCTCTATTAATATTATGTATTATGTACTTTTGATCCTTTCTTTAACCTAAACATTTATTGATACTAGTTTTTGCCGCTGTTAGTATACCTGATCTAATGTTGACAAAAATGAAAAGAACGACTATCCTATTAGATCTATTTATGAATTTCAACTATCCAGAGACTAATTAAACGTAAAAAAATCGTTAAGATTGGTAAAATCTTAGGTCTCATTCGCACGAGAGCTTTTTTACCGTGCGTAAAATAAGCGTTCAAATAGAACATGAATTTCCAAGTTTATATTGAAACGCCAGCGCTTTTAAAACGTGAAGCGTATGTATCGAGCAATGCTAAGTTTTCAATGTTGTATATTTATATTCAGGACGCAAAAAAAGCATCAACGCCGATATTTAACGCAACACTTAACTAACTCTTCGTGCGAATAAGACGTTAAGTCATTACAGTAGATTTCATTATACATAAACGCAGTGAAGAGTTGAGATCTGTAAAAAAGTAAGTATGTGTCGATCGCTGCCACTTTATTCTTTAAAAAAATTAAAATATCATTATAAATATATATCTCACGTTGAGTTATAGAACCATACACAGTATTTTAATGCTAGAACTCTGTTACAACCAGTAGGAATTCCTACAAGTAATTTTTCTTATGACTATGTAAATTAATTTAATAGATCAACGAACTAAACATGGTTAACCACCTAACGTTGCACAAGCACATCACTATTACATCGTACTCAAATGTCATTGACTCGAGAGAATGTATGTGGACGAACGGCTCGGAGTTTTACAATAAAATGATCGCGTAGCCGTGTCGCCCGTTATTAGCCTCAAGGCTTGGCGCTCATTAACTTGTATTTAATAGCTGCTCCGAATTTAATATTAAAAGAAGTTTTGTACGTGTTTTGAATTCACGAAATTTGTGTTAAAACCTCAAAATGGTGATCGAAAAAATTTGCTGTCTGGGTGCAGGTTATGTAGGCGGGCCAACTTGCAGTGTGATTGCATTAAAATGTCCCAACATTAAAGTGACTGTGTGTGATAAAAGCGCGGAGAGAATAAACCAGTGGAATTCGGATAAATTACCAATTTACGAGCCTGGTTTGGACGATGTTGTTCGACAATGCAGAGGAAGAAATTTATTCTTCTCAACCGATATTGAAACTAGCATTTTGGAGGCCGATTTAATTTTCATCTCTGTCAACACGCCGACGAAAACTATCGGCAATGGTAAAGGTAGGGCTGCGGATCTAAAGTTTATTGAAGGGGCTGCGCGTATGATTGCCGATATATCAACTAGTAACAAAATTGTCGTAGAAAAAAGCACAGTGCCCGTTAAAGCTGCTGAGATTATCATGAAAATACTCCGCGCGAACACGAAACCTGGTGTTGAATATCAGATTTTATCCAATCCAGAGTTTTTAGCTGAGGGGACGGCTATCGTTGACTTAATTGAAGCTGAAAGAGTCCTGATTGGTGGTGAAGAAACACCCGAAGGCCAGAAGGCTGTTCAGGCGCTCTGTTGGGTTTATGAACACTGGATACCAGCTAAAAATATCCTCACAACAAACACTTGGAGCTCTGAGTTGTCCAAATTGGCTGCAAACGCATTCTTAGCTCAGAGGATCTCTAGTATCAACTCTTTATCTGCTGTCTGTGAAGCTACCGGTGCTGATGTGTCCGAAGTAGCGAGAGCAGTTGGTCGTGACTCAAGAATAGGGCCCAAATTCCTCGAAGCGTCTATAGGTTTTGGTGGGAGCTGTTTCCAAAAAGATATACTAAATTTGATATACCTATCCGAATGCCTAAACTTGCCTGAAGTAGCCGCCTACTGGCAGCAAGTAGTCAGCTTGAACGACTATCAAAAGACACGATTCACTCGCAAAGTCATTGAATCGTTGTTTAACACAGTCGCTGACAAAAAGATAGCAATACTGGGATTTTCGTTTAAGAAAAACACCGGGGACACTAGGGAATCCCCAGCGATATATGTGTCTAAGACGCTTTTAGATGAGGGGGCAAAGTTGCATGTGTACGACCCTAAAGTTGAACATGATCAAATTTACTACGAGTTAACTCACCCACAAGTCACGAATGAACCGGAGATAGTGCGTAAAAACATTGAAATTCATGACTCGGCATACTCAGCTGTTTCTGGGGCTCATGCCATAGTGTTATGTACAGAATGGGATGAATTTAAACAGCTTGATTATAAAAAGATCTATGAAGTCATGATGAAGCCTGCGTATATCTTTGATGGTAGGAAAATCTTGGATCACGAAGCTTTATTGAACATTGGATTCCACGTTCAAACGATTGGGAAGAGGCTTTCGCGGACAAGTAGTATTCGAGCACAGGGGAGCCAGACGATGCCCTAGTATTCATGAACGTAAGTAATGTCATATTTATTTTTCTTTATCATGCATGATTGACAATTTGTATATTGCACTTAATCATAAAAGTGTCCTAATGCAAAAATGTTGATTATTGGTAAATCGCAGAAACGTATTGTCATTTACGACTTATTCCACAATTAACTCTGTTTGTGACCTTACCAATGGGCTCATCAAAAAAGGTTACAAAACCAGCTTATAGGTGGTAGAAGTATACCATAGAGCAAGGGGTATACCAGCAAAATCCCAGTACAGTACAGTACAGTAAAAGACCTAGGCTTGTCAAGAACTATCATAAGTTCATTATTAGAAAGGATATCTAAAGCCGCACTAGTAGGATCATACCACATTTGGCTAGACAGGAGAGGGAACACTGGCAGTGACGGTGAGTATTAGCGATCACTATAAAGAGGTTTTAACGATACGATACTAACAAACCTTGCTCTGACAATCACGAACACAACAAAAAAGAATTACGACACACATTTTGATACGTGTGTATGAAAAATCATTGTCGATTAAACTGCACGGTTTTTCCGCACCGATCAAACTGTACAGTTTTTTTGCAACGTTTTAACTATACAACTTTTTCGCAACGATTCAACTGTACAGTTTTTTCGCAACGATTTATCGAAATGTGTGTAGCTTTTAGCCACTCCTAAAAATAGTTCTTACAAAGGTAACTTTAGTACATTTCCATGTTAATTATAAAGTACAAAGCTGAAGCGACGCAACTCCAAGTAGTTTTAACTACGCTATGCCCGCGGCTTCGTTCGCGGAAAATTAGGTAAAAAAATTCAATTTTAACGTGACGATATATAGCCTAGTCTTTCTCGACAAATGGGCTATCTAACACTGAAAGAATTTTTTCAAACCGGACCAGTAGTTCCTGAGATTAGCGCGTTTAAGCAAACAAACAAACTCTTCAGCTTTATATATTAGTATAGATATTATGATTTATCGTAATTTAATACTGAAAGTGGGACTATTTCTGTATGCGGAAGCGGTATCTAAAGCCACTCCATATATGAAGACTATATATATATTAATTAATAAATAATAATTTTAAAAATTTTAAAATAAATATGGTATATTCTTAACATTTCAAGTAATTTATATTAAATGCTGTAAAGAAAACCGAAAGTGAAATCTGCAAAGAATGATTAATTGTTTTTGATTTCGCTTACATACCGACAGCAACGCCACCTAACGGGTGCAATTATTCCCCAACTACCCACGTTTGAATAGAATAACCTTTCATGCTATTTCGCATTAAAAAGAATAGGAAATCTTTAGAGTGGCTACTTAATTTCTACGGAAACTTTTGTGTTGCATTCTTTATGTTCCTTAACATTAACTTATTACTTATAATAACTGTTCAAGATTAAACACAGATCACAGAAAACATCCACAACATTAAATTAAGAAAATAACGAATACTCTTTGGTGCACCGTTACGCATACATCGCCCTTTTTTTTCTGCCACATTCAAATCTATAAGTCGCAACATACATCAAGGTCTGCAGACCTTGACCTCAGGAAGGGTCAAGACCGTCAACATCACCAAAATTACAGTCCACTCAGCAGCAAATCCAGCCAGGTACAATAACTCATGAGAATTAATATTCACAATAATTTATTATACTTTGTAATAAATACTTATTTTACCCTATTTTTTACCCGCAACTACATCCGAGTAAAATTAGGTGAAGTAAAATTTTAGCATTATGATATTCTTATATCCTTCCACAATAATTGGGCTATCTAACACAAAAAGATTTTTTGAAATCGTTCCTAAGACAAGCGCGGTCAAGAAAACAAACAAACAAACTCTCAGCTTTTTATATTAGTGTAAGAGTACAATATATAACAACGCCCAAATTAAAAGATGTTTTATTTAAGTAGACTTTTACTAGCTTTTTTGTGCTCTAATAACTTATTCACAAAACATGCACCGCAAATAAATATATGCTGGTTAATGGCCGCAACATTAGTTTTCGTTCGCAAATCTATTAACTTATTAAGAGTGAAAATTCCTTGGTTAGCCTATTTATTTTTGTAAGACAAATCAAATTATTTTTGTAAGAATGAAAATTACTTGGTTTTCGTATTTATTTTTTAAAGACATATCAAGTTATCTTTGTAAGAATGAAAATTACTTGGTTGGCGTATTTATTTTTTAAAACAGATCAAGTTATCTTTTTAAGAATGAATATTACTTGGATGGTGTATTTATTTTTTTAAGGCAAATCAAGTCACATTTATGTTCTTAATTTTTTATGTGTTGAGTTGAGTTATATTTAAAAGCAATACAAAAATAAAAACGTTTTACAACCTATATTTGGACCATGCGCGTCAATTGCTCGGTAACTTATAAAAGTTTCTATTTTATGACAAGTTTACAATTCGTACCCCCCTTCCCCTCCACATACGCCGCATTACGCCCATGCATGTAAATGGATTAATATACATTAGATACCATGTAGTTTACATGTCTGCATACCTTGGCAGCATATAATGTCGCTGGCTGCTTCACAAATAGAAAGAAAACGTTGTTGTTATGAAAGCATCTAAAGTCAAGACTTTCATTTGGGGCAAATATTCGTCTGAATTAAATATAAACTTTTTACCGAAACAATGAATAGAGAGTTTACTCGATTGCATCAAAATTATTAGTTATTGATTATTCGAATGTTACACAGTTTGTACTCAAATATTGTGGTTTGTTAGCGCACGAAAAAAATATTTGTGTATAACAGGCGGCTGTTACCTATAACACAGGCATTAAGTTGCCTACCTTAGGAACAGACGTCAGTGTGTTATATAGCCCTGTATATATTTATTATTATTATCTATTATATTTTTAAGAATATTAGGAATACTTTTTAGGTATGTCTAATATTCTCTTTTTCCCCTCCTACTAAGCTTAAAGTAAAAGCTAGCTATTAGAAGCGTATAATATATAAAACATACTTAGCTATTTAATCTTGTTTAAATTTGTATTCCTAAATGCCTTTAAGACATTGTGTAAAATAATATATTCAGTATTAATAATCTATGTATAATAACTTAATACTGTATTTTTTATGAAATTTTGGAAGGAATAATTCCACTCATCTCTACAGTAATATGTGGTAATTTTCGTTTTTTTTTGTGGAAAATTGGAAGGAATAGCTCAATTCATACTCTACTCGACATTGGTGTTTGTGGAAAAAGGGGACTATGGGAATTTCAATTTGACAGCTGCATCTTCTTCCTAGCGTTATCCCGGTTAAATACCAGGGTCCACTTAGATTGTAGCGGATGTGGCTGGGGAGCGAGTTAAGATAACCGATTGCCATCTGACATCCTCGAAATGTCATCCTCGGAACCTCTACGATCTCTATAACCTTACGACGTCACAGAGTGACAATTTCCCGCATCCTTAATTCCTCGGCCGCGTCTCTAGACGACAATTAAAAAGAAATAAAACAAATCTCTATGGATATACACAAATTTTTATTTTTTTTTAGAAATAATTAAATACATACATATAGATAATACAGCCAGACTCGAGGCGGGATAAAAAAACATGCAAAGGCAAGTAGGTCGTTACTAGCATTTTTTCGTTACGTAAAATTCGACAAGAAATCAACTACAGGAATACGTAATGTATATGATTTTGTCAACGTACGAACCCATCATTATGTAGATTAGATCTAAGCAACCGTTTCTTCAGTCGGTGCTTTCGTAACTTTGATGAATTTGGTCGTGTGAGTTATTACACCACTATGACAGCATTATTACTTCTATAAGGAATAACGTCCAAGTTTAGGAAAAAATAATTGACCTTTACCATTAAATGTGTGTTCAAATCGCATCAAGGGACATAGATGTCGACAGACTTATTTCTGCATATACGAATTCACTTAGCGCGGTAACAGAGCGTCTAGTTTGGTTTCTCAGTCGCATTTCTGTTCTCTTCATATAATAAAATCATACTTCGAATTTAAAAAAAAAATGACCCTCTATATTTTTTATCTAATAATACGTGAAACGAAAACTTTCCGTGCCAAATACGAGAATAGCGCGGACGGAGTAGTATGAAATTTGGCAAAATTATAGATTTTATAGATATAGAGTGAGGTGTGCAAATGCTAATTAACTGATTTTTTTTATTTTCCGTTTATAATCTTTAAGTGTATGTGATTGTAATTTTTCATTATTGTGTATATAATTCTGTAAAATTATTCAGTCAAACAAGTGTATTTGGGCATCGCTAATTACTGGACGTAATGAGAATAAAATATTTAACTCCCTATTGTTCACACAATAAACATATTTGAAACTAATAAGAGCTAATTATTTTAAAAATCTTGCGTTACTTTATTTTAAATATTTTGCTTATTAAAATAATTTAGGAAAAACACAGATGGTTATGTAAGATTGAGGTATCTTAGGAATTATTTTAAGATATTAATTAGTGTCTAATTTTGAAGAAATATAAGGCAGAAACCTTTGCTTCTGCCACTCTCCCCTATCCCTTGCTAATCTCATCAGAAGCAAAGGCAGGCTTAAGCCCAGAAGTAGGTTATGAAGGGCTGACAATGATTTAACGAACGAATGAATGAATGAATGAATGGCTGAATGAATGAATGAAAAGTGCAAAACCCTACTCGGAAAGTACGCCGGAGCCTAATTATCAAGCTTGATCCTTCATTCTTTAACCAAATATAACCGAGTGGTTAAAAAAGTTAAAGACGTTGTTCCGTCGGCTAAACCGCCTTGGGCTAGGCTACCGAGTCGTTAACACTTAGGCGGCTAAAGTCGGCAATTAGGCTATTCTTTGCTGCAGCCGACTGTAAAGATGTGTTAATATTAATTAAATGTGTATATAAATAAATATATACAATACTATATGTAACACTAACGTCTGTTCCTAAGGTAGACAACTTAATGCCTGTGTTATAGGTAACAAACACCTGTTATACACAAATATTTTTTCCTCCACCTGATAGGGGTTCCTGCGCAAAATACTACTACATATGTTTTCAGGGATTTAGTGTTAATATTGAACATTAAAAAATTATTCTTGTAAAAGCAGGAAATAAAATGCTTTTTTATTTTTCATTTTATTTTTATTTAACAAAAGAAATATTTGTGTATAACAGGCGACAGTTACCAATAACACGGGCATGAAGTTATCTACTGTAAGGACGGACATCCGTGTACCATATCCTGTGTATTAAATTATTTAAAAAAGTAATATTCTTATAAACCAATATTTAATAATCCAACTGTAGAATACGTCCACCCGTCTGTGGAAGTACCGCTGTCCTACAAAAAAAACTACTAAACAATTCGCTAGTGTCATATTCGCGTTGATGAAAAGAGTTGGGAGAGTCCTATCGTATTGAAAGGGGGGGGAGGGGGTTGCTAGAGTCAGCAATTCTCAAAAAACACCTATGCCCTATGGTATTTTCATGCCTATATCGACTGCGTACCAGAAGACAGACCATATTATGCCTGTTTACCAATCAGAGTTACCAAATAGGCCAGAAGAGTTTAAATAAATTTATGCAATACCCTCAACCCTTGGCCTAATAGGATAGCCCTCTGTAACTGTCCGCTGTTGTGGTAATGCGTTGGATTTCGTTTGACGAATGTATAGCGCTCATTCCGCCATTAACGGTGTAATCCTTTACTAATGGAACAACGCCCCTTGCTAATTATGGTGATAGATTGTTAGGAATATCGCAATCTCTATTAAACGTATTACAAAGAAGCAATTACAATAGTGGTATTGATGTCTTTTTTTGATGTTCCGTAGGTTAAGGAGGAACAGTGCAATAGTCATATTTCATACAATATTTTTACACCGCTTTGCAGCACAAAATACGACCTTTATAACCGATTTTTTAGTAATTAATATTACTAATTACTTGGAAGTCGAAAGAAAACTCATTCTTTTCGTTTACTCAGTCTAAATACAATTATAAATAGTCAATGTAAGTAAAGTAAATTCTCTGAAATGATGATATGACCGCACTTAACAACACAAGTGGTTGACAAGTTTTTTGTAAGTGTTGACAACGAGTGTCATCCTTCTAAGAATTGCTAGATCATCGTGTGACTAGATTCTTTTTGATTCGTCATTCTTTACGGTAATTTCGTATTTGGGATGATGTCTTAATCAGGGTTTAATTGAAGTTGATCGCCATAGCCACTCCTTAATTTGGACTCACTTTTTTTCTTACCTATAAGATAGGAATGGATGGGACTAAACGTACTCTTTGTAATATGTACACTATTATTGTTTTATAATATATATTTGGTTATTTAATTGCATGTTATAATCTTCGTACACTAATATATATGGCTGAAGAGTTTTTGTTTGTTTGCTTAAACGCGCTAATCTCTGGATATACTGGTCCGATTTCAAAAATTCTTTCAGTGTTAGATAGCCCATTTATCGAGGAGGCTATAACTTTGTCGCCTAATTAGTGTCCAAGTAAAACTCAGCTATGATATCTATTAATATTAAATATTAAGAGCATTTGATTTACAGACATAAATTAAGTAATTGATAAAACTAGCAAAAAGCTGAGCTTTGAGGGCTCGCGTAGGCTTCGTATTTTATTTCGATTATATTATTTTTTCGACAGATAGGTGTAACACTTCTAGGTTTGAACACATCTAGGTATTAAATAAAATATCTACGTTAAAACACAAATCTATAGATGTAATAGTTTTTCAGTAAACTATACCACAAAACTGCTCAGATTGTGGAATAGTGTTAGGGCTTGCTTCTTTCGCCCTGATTAGATTTCTATAATGCTGACACTACTTTGAAATTCTTCATTCTAGTGTTTTTTGCGCTGATTACACATACCTCAATAGGTAATCTCAATAGATTATTAAGTTTTTATTTACATCTCGTTGTAATCTTCGATCAGTTCAGGTAAATTATAATAATAAGAAGACAAGAGAAGAGCTTCAAAAGTGTTTGAAATTTTTAATTATTGAGTTAAACACCTTTTGATTTGGAATTTGGATTTCAATTGGTAAGATTCTTACGAAGATTGTAGTGTAGTGCTGTCCAAACAGCGTAACCAAAGAATACTTATAATAGCGTACTGTTGTGTTCCTAGAATGTAAACAAATCTTTGAGGTATAAGGCTCTCTTGTGCAATTGCGGACTTGGTCCAGCACTCGGAAATTACAAAGCTTTTATCCGACATAATGCTTCGTAAGGCAGTGAAGAGAGTGGGAGAGGAAATAATGGATCTGTTGAGCAAACCCACGGCCAAGGAGAAGTCTCTAGCTGATAAGTTCAAAAGTCAAGGAGGTAATGTTACATTTTGATATTTTTATTCTCTAAGAAATCTTTATACATATAAATAAAATAAAATTGATCTGTTGTACTGGAGGTACTAATTTAATACCTATAAAAAAATAACAAGTTAGCACATATTTGTCTGTCTGGATAGTTTCCGAAACGGCGGTACCGATTTGGACGAGAGTTTCACTGATAGGTAGCTGATGTTGCTAGGAGTAACATAGGGCACTTCAGTTTAAGAAAAATAATTAGTCAGCAGTCGCTAATAAAGGTTGAAGTATGGAAGCGTTTGCATCGTTTGCATTGCAGGGGCCCAAGTGATGGAGTTCTGCCCGCACGGCACGCGCGGCGAGTGCGTGCGCGCCTACAAAGCGCAGCAACAGCAGCAGCAGCCCGCGCCCGCCTACGACTGCAAGAAGCTGCACTTCAAGAAGATCATCCAGGCCCACACCGACGAGTCTTTGGGGGACTGCTCCTTCCTCAACACCTGCTTCCACATGGACAGCTGCAAGTGAGAACGACGAGACCTCTGTCCCATATCCATACAAATAAATGATTGATTGATTGATAAAGTCTATACACTTTAATGTTTGTGTCTAATTTCTGCATATAACTAATTTTTGGAACATCTTATTTGATTTTGACGAGAAGAACTGGAAGGCGCTTGTTTCTATCTGTTGGTATCGAAACTACCGAACGAAAGTGTCATGGATTTATTTAATTTTTTGATACCTACTACAATATAACGTTTGTTCGACGAACCGAAATAAATATATACAGGCAACAAGAGAAAATTTTCCCGATGAACCGTAACGCGAAAGACGGACAGTGGCAAGTGGCAGAGGAGCAAGGTAAATAGTGCGCCAAGGCCAAGCGCGAAGCGGCACAGCGCAGCAGCAGTGCGCGGGCGGCAAGCGTGCGCACGTACATGACTATAAGGCTGGCCCGCTGCAGCACGTCGGCGTCGTCGAAGCGCTCGTCGCGGTCGCGCTCGAGGCGGCGCGTGCGCGTCTCCGCGATCCTGTACCCCCGCCCGCCCCCGCGCCCGCGCGCCGCCACCTCGCCCCGCTGCCTATCGGCGGCCCGGGCCGACTTGCCCGCCCTGCCCGGGCCGACGCACAACGGTACATGACTGAATTAAATGGGAACCAAAACAAAATTAAACCGAAACCGAACCGAAACGTGGACGGGTGGCCGGGGTGCCGTCGTAACGCATGCGACCGCGTGCCGTGATGTGACGTGCGTGCGTGGTCTATATAGGGGGACAGCTCGCTAACGGTGGTACGCGCGTGCTGAAAGGCTGCGTTTGCGAATTTAAGGAATCGTAACATGAAACGCGAGAACGGTTCGAGTAATCTTTTCAAAAGTAAAAGTTTTTGATGAATCAATCATTACATTAGGAATCGACTTCAGCTTCACGTTTCAGGCTGCTTTTTAAGCAATCAAATAATGCTTTATAATTAAAAGCTTGTGCTAGGAGTGAGTGCGATTAGCCCAGCTGGGTTGGGTTTTTAACGTGGAGCATATGGCTTCAGTCCACGCTTCTACCGTTAGGTTATATAGGCTTACAAACTACATTCAAACGTGTAACAAACTTAAACGATTACTTTATACTGAACAAAATTATTATGTTAATTCTGAAACTTCAAAAATATCAAATCGATTAAAATATTAATATAAAAAATGATGATAGCAGTAGTTATCCCAAAACGAGCAAACACAGCCTTTACGCGCATAAAAACACATAGAATGGATGAAGTTAAAAATGATAAGATTGACAAAAACATCAACATCGACATGCGTAGAGCACATAGAACGTAAAGCATGCCTTGAACGGGTGACGACTTACGCAATGCGGTTGATTGCGAGATTGATTGACGATACTGTCACCAGTTGGCTGAGCAGAGACACATTTCATTACGTCACAGTACAGTATTAGCAAAAGCTTAACAATTAATTACATTTAGTTTTTGTACATACATAATTGTTACAGGGTTACTTTTCACGTTACCAAATTCCACCTAACGGGGGACTTTCATACGTACTATTGAATTATGGAGATTCTAATAAGGAGGAACATTTCAATGTATCAGTGTCCGGCGAAATCCGCAAATAAGGGAGTGTCACCTGCCTGCTCGTCACCCCCTTGTAACATAAAAAAAAATGTCACACGAATTTTACAATTCTTTATCCCCCCTGTCCTTGTCTCAGGTTTTCACATTTACCGAACACCCTCCCCATTGGTGTAAGATCATATATTTTTCATTTACATGCACGTATTAAAAGAAAATCTAAAAACAGCAGTTTCCAATTTATTTTTTGATATATTTCATCTTAATAATTGACGTTACAATGCTTTTGAATTTAATTTTTTACTTAAATTAACCTCACGTATTAATAGTTGCGTACTGAGTTTTTAGCATTTTTCTACAGCATAAAATAATAGTTTCTTTATCAGCAGCCATTACCCTATAACAAAGTACCATAATATGACATCTATACTAATATTACAAATATAGAAGTGACTGTCTGTTACGTTTTCACGCCTAAACCGCCAGATTTGGTGGATTATTTTGATGAATTTCGATATAGAGATAGATTGCACCTTGGGAATTCGTAGAGGTTACATTTTTCGTGAAAATAAAATTTGAAAGGGGGTAAACTAAGTGAAAGTTTGTATAAGGACCGTTATTTTTGAAGCCAGAAACAGGAAACTTTATTCTTGAACTACGAATTAGCTGATTTGTATATATTAT
>JANCMC010009603.1:9349768-9478335 GCA_024363005.1 Charaxes varanes
TAAGGACCGTTATTTTTGAAGCCAGAAACAGGAAACTTTATTCTTGAACTACGAATTAGCTGATTTGTATATATTATTTATGTATATGCTATTATTGCGCAATAAAAATGTGTCTAATACAATTTTCAACAATGTGACCTAATTTTACGCGGATAACAGTTAGTAATGTTATAAAAATAATTGAAAAAGCATAGTCCCGCGGTAAATATAGGAAGCTGTAACATTCAATTCCGTGTTTTTTACTTTATATAAAATTTATTACTTTCTACATACTTGTGAGTGCAATTTAAATCGTGTTCACGAAGAATGGTGTCAAGAATGCTGTTTGCATTTTTAAGTGAAATTGCTCTCTTATTATGTCAGTGAAAAAAGTACCACTTTCCGATCGTCTGACGAGCCCTTTAAGTGTAGCGACATATTACAAAAAAAAGTTTCACTTACAATCGGTGGTCCGAGGGTCTACATACACGCGTACGTGTTCTTTTCTATATCTCTGCCAAGTTATATACATGACAATTTTCCCTCATTAAAGACCGGCAACGCATCTTTAAGGCAAGAGTGAATAGGTTCATTCTAGGCAAGCGCGTTCCACCTTAGACCGCATCTACACTTTATCAAGTGTGACTGCGGTGAAGTGCTTGCCTGTCTCCAATAAAAAAAATCTGAAAACCCTTGGTGTCGTAGATGCCCATGGGCGTCGGTAGTCACTTACGTGAACCGTCTGCCCATTTTTCGTTCTTGTAATCCACACTAATATATAAAGCTGAAGAGTTTGTTTGTTTGCTTGAACGCGCTAATTATTTCAGTGTTAGATAGTTCATTTATCGAGGAAGGGAAAGTATATAATCACGCTAAAATGTTAACCTGATTATACATGAATGAAATCGCGGGTAACAACTGGTATAAGATAAAATATAAGCTTGTTTGTTAAACAATTTAACCCATATTACGAGTTTTCATTTTTTTACCAATCAGAATCGCAATTCGATGCAACGAATTTAATCATTCCCGTTAAATTGAATTATCATTTTAATAATTATCTGAAAATACAAGTACATAATAAGTTTGTAACGTATCCTCGCCTTCGCCTCCATAAGTGCGGAACTTCCGCAAGAAACTGTACCTCCACATCCGCCTCCGTATCTTTTTGGCGGAGTTGTAAAGGAGGTATACGTTGACTTGCAATACGAGAGAAGCAACCTCCACTCCACTCCGTTAAGCGTTGCGTGTGGAATGGTTTTTTTTGTATACTTAAAGAAAATAACTTGGTTTGCTTTATGAAATTGCAATCTAGCTTAATAGCTAATTGGTAATTTAATTCTAACTTAGGCTAATAAATTATTTGCTTATACTAAGAATGTGTTCAATAAAATATCTTATTGTATCTAATTACTTAATTGGAATGATGAAGCGTTATGCGCAGCGCTTGTGCGACGGGCAGGCGCAGGCCGAGGGGGGTGTTGTTACCAACCTATATTTTAAAAAACACCTCCCTTTTTGATAATAATAAAATATTATTATGCTAAATTATATAATATATAATAATATAGATTAAATATATTTACTAAATTATATAATAATATAGAAATACTAAATTATTATTTTGATAATAATAATTTAGTATTTCTTTTTTTACTTCGCCTCCACCTCCGTTAACCTGCGCATCCCCCTTTTGCTTCCACTAACAAGGCCTCCTTTACAACCCTAGTACATAACATTAATAAATTCACAAGTCACCTTGTTCTTTAATGTAAGCAATTTGTCAAATTATTCACGCATCCTTCAGAAATATTAACCAAATAGTGGACTGCGGTTTGGAGACGTAACAAATAAATAAACGCACATTTGCATTTATAATATTAAAGTTATAAATTCAGATATTACGCCATATGTTAATTAAAGTTTTTTCGCCTCACCACATCTCGGCCTCACAAAATAAACACGTACTAATGAAGTGTACGTGAAAAATAAGGAAAAAGGTCGTAAACGTGCCCGAGTCTCGTATTCAGTGTTAATTTGAGCCTTAATTAGTGATGCCTAAATTGTGTATTTCAATATGTAATTAATTTTAATTAGAAAAGTTATACGTTATATGAATGCTTTATGGAAAATTTTTCGTTTTTTTACTTATTTTATTTAGCTTATTATATAATGACTAGCTGCGCCACGCAACTCCGTCCGCGTGGGCCACCCGTATCACTTAGGGGGATGAAAAATAGATGTTGACCGATTCTCAACCCTAGCCAATATGCACGCAAAATTTCATGAAAAAATGATTTGTAAAACTTCTTTATTACTTATATACTTGAAGATTATTATATTAAAGTCCAAAACAAAGAATAAAATAGGGCCGTATTTCGTCAGCTTAAGTGATATAACGTTTAGGCTAGACGATACCGTATTTGGGTCAGACTTCCCTACGATGGCACCCTGCTCTGAAATATTTAGTCTCAGATAGGTTTGATATATCGCGTCATGTATGGCTGTCATGTATAGTCGACGAAGAAATTGGTTTACCACGCTAAGGTTGAATGCCTTTTGTACGTCAATTAGCTTAAAGGCTTATTTTTGCTTGTTATTCATTACGTTAATTTCAAACAATGACCCTTAGCAAAATTTTCTTTAACTAGGAGTTGCCATCCAAAATGAGAAAGCACTTTCTTGGTCGACTATACCTAACTTGTGTGATAAATTTTACATTGACTTTTTAAATCCTTCGTAACAATAGTTGGGTTGGCTTTAAAGTTACCTGGCGCTTTTAGGGTTCCTTAGTGCTACAAGGAACCCCTATAGTTTAAGTTTGTCCGTCAGTCCGTCCGTACGCCTGTCCGCCCGCAAGGTGGTTTCAAACTATTAGATGTAGAGACTTGAAATTTTCTGTTGGTAGGACATGCTAAAAACTGTTGAAGTTTTTTTATAATTAGCCATTTGTGTCACACTACTGGGCAAAGGCCTTCCTCTTCTTGGTCTTTCTTCCTCTTTCCTGGGCCAATCTCATTCACAACTTTCCCGCAAAGATAGTTTTACGTGCCTTCCGAAACACGGAGGAGGTCGGATATCAAATATAAACCAGTACTAGAATGGGTCACCCATCTATTACTCGGTCGCAGCCAGAGCAAATTAACTTAGCGATCGACTCAAATGCCGACTACTGATTAGGTCACGACCTCCTCAAAATAGTTTTGATTGCAGGTTCAAAGGTCTGCGAATTTTTTGAGTTGTCTACCTCATTGTGTAAATGACCATAGAAGGAAAAATTGGCCTCTAGTTGTGAAGGCGCTGTCAGCTCCGATGCGCAGTGCAGATGATATCTTGCAGGCCGTGCTCACTTACCATCCTGAATTCGAACGTTTTTGGAACTTCAATGCTCTGAAGAGGTTTTTCGAAGAGGTGGATATTATATTTGATCTACCATTTTTAACACCCCGTCCTTGTCACACTTTCGAAATCCCCTCCCCATTGATGTGACCTCACATATTTTTCAATTCTACACAGGTATTATATGTAATGAAATGATGATAAAATCATTTGTACATTATTTTTTTATATTTTTAATATAAATAATAATTCGAGGGAATGTGTTTAAATATAAAGTATCTTCTGGAAAAAAGTAATTCAGCAAATTGTTCAAATTGCAACATTATTGATGATGTACATCTTCTGATGGAATGTCTGCGAATTGAAGCCGTACTAAGTGTTTTAATTGAGAAATATTACTTTAATATAAAGGATATTGGTATTTATTGCATTTCATTTGTCACATTTGTAATATTAAAAGAATATTAGGAATACTTTTCACGTATGTCTAATATTCCCTTTTCCCCTCCTACTAAGCTTAAATTAAAAACTTGTATTAGGAGTAGGTGCGACAATACCCCAACGGCGGTGGGGTTTGAACCGGGTACCTTGCGGATTTCAGTCTATACCTTACCTTTCAGCTATTGAGGCTGTAAAATAATAAAATTATAATTATAATGAGGGTAGCTATCAAATGAAAATACCGTCGTTTATATTAATACGTGCATGTGATTTGTAGAATAGAGGTTATTTTTTGGATATCTATCACAAGGATGAACAATTTAATTGCTTTCCATAAATATGCAAAGAAAATCTAGAGAATGGGAAACCGGGCAAAATTGTAAAGTATGGTTGCACTCAGATGTGCCAATTATATAATATAAATTATATATGTACAAATCTCGTTCACGATAAACTTTAAAATTACCACATCGATTTAAAAAAAATTTCGTAAGTACCTTCAATGAAGTCCAATTTAAAAAATAGGACAGTTTTTGTCTTGATTTTATAACCTTATCATTCATTTTGCAAACCATCGTGCGGGCGCGACAATGTCTGCTGGGTCTACTAGTATCTATAGATATAAGCAAAAAGTAACATAACATAATATTTAATTCGCTTGGAAAAACTCGTAATCATAAGCTATTTTAGAATTGAAATGAAAAAACAATAAACGGAACTTGCATTCTGTTACGTTTCTTAGTATTCTATGTTAGGTATCGTGCAGTATATATATCATCATCATCATCCACAGCCCTTTTTCTCCCAATGCTGGGCAAAGGCCTCTCCCCGCCTGTTCTACTCCTTACAGCCTTGAGCCAATCTTGACCAGGTTCGACCCGCGACAGATATTATGTCGTCCACTCATTTGCTTACTGGACGACCAATGTGTCTACTGGACTGTCCATCGGCCACTACTCAGTCACTTTATACGCAGCACAGGATGCAAATTAAACCACGAAATCACTTGAAAGTGATACCTTTATTAAAATAAAAAATAAGCTATTAGCTAATCCAATAACTGGACTAAAACGTCAATGTTAAAAAAGAGAGTAATTTTTAAGAAATATTCTTACAATGTAATGTGGAATTTGCATCCACTTCATTTTATACATTAATAATTTATTTTTATACGTCAATAACGGTGTAAATGGGTTACCTATAAACGAAGACATTAACGCAGTGCAAGTTGAACCATTAAAACTTTCTGAGCCAATGAAGCGACAATCTCTATACGGGCTTAACACTTACAGTATCATTTTATCATCTAGCTTCAACAATAGCGTCTGCAATGCCTATAATTATTAACCTTTCTTCTTATTTTTACTAAATATACTTCATTTTACTATATGAGGAGATCGTGACCTAATCGGTGGTCGGCATTTGAGTCTAAATATTAAATTTAAATCATAAAGGAATACTTACGATGAAGAGGGACAAACTTTGCCTTAATTCAAGAGGGTTCAGTCTGTATATCTTAGAAAGTTTTATAAAAAAGTCTGCTATTTCATTCTTTACATAGCAAAATTATGAACACTTTACGAAGTTATTTTAAAGGACTATTAATCATTATCCCATTAAACACATCAGATACGTTGTAAATTTTGTGTAGATTAAAATTGTTCTTTACGGCATATCATTAAAATGGATATCTTAGAAGGTAAGAGAGATTTAAAATGTGGGGGTAGAGTGACCGGCGGTCGGTGGTGTAAGCGACCAATAGATGGCGCTATATTTTGGTATTAAATAGTAAGAATAAGTCAATGTTCGAGTAGGACAACGTTTTTCGGGTCCGCTAGTGAAATAATAAATCTTAAAAAAACCGGTTTATTGCGAAATATTAAGTGATGGTACCGACAGTTTACTGCGCAAGTCTGACTCGCACTTGCCCGGTTTATTTTTTTATGACTCAGGTACTTCTCTTACTATAACGTCGTAGTAGATTGTAGTGAAGTATATATTTATATCACATTCGTTACATCCAAAAAAAAATTCTTTAATTCGGGGAACCCTTCTCTTGCAAAATTTCAATTGCTAATACTGTAATCCTCCCTATAACACGGTAGGTTTTATTCCGCATTATAGGAAAACGCGTTGTCGGATTATTCCTCCGAATGCACATAAAAGAACCGTGTCATACATATTCTTTTAAAAACAGAAAGAAACACACAAGAAAGAAAGAAACAGAATTTATTCGGATATTGTGAAAGCAAACACGGGGGATAGAGGGTCTCTTTCGTCGAACACAGGGGGGCTGAAGGCCCCACCGAGCCGACCCCCTTTTGCTAGCGGGGTCTGGCCCCCTTTGAATGCCAAGCCTTTCCTTTATACTCAATTATATTTTTACAACAATCCCTCATTGGTTAAAACAGCAACCAATCAAAATAATGTCATTACCGGAATTAAAATATCATTGGTCGAATTAATAATACACGTTTGCCGAAATAGCAACCAAGTTGCTTAAATAAATTTTTGATATTCATTAATATTAAAATAAATATTTTAGCGACCTAACAAAACTTCAACTGGCACTCGATAGCTCAACGGTATAAGGTATGGACTAAAATCCGCAAGGTACCCGGTTCAAGCCCCACCGCCGTTGGAGTATTGTCGCACCCACACCTAATACAAGCTTTTAATTTAAGCTTAGTAGAAGGGGAAAAGGGGAATATTAGACATACCTAAAAAGTATTCCTAATATTCTCTAAAAAAAAATGAATAAATATAAAATACCACAGCTAACCAAGTGGCGATTAAGACTTTACTTGTATCGTAAAAGAGGCCCTCAGTAGACCTTTTTGTTGGAAACATGAATTAGCCCTAATTTCTTTTCACGGCAACGTCTTAAGTACTACTCTTTCGTAAGAAGCACTAACTCAAGTGCTCCGCCTTAAATAACCCTTGGTCGAAATTTATTCTTTTTCCGTTACTAAGCACCGTTCTTACTTTTATTTCTTAGTAGTCCATAGCTTGAGAGTGGATGAATAATTTGTGCGTTGTTTTTGTAATAAAAGGGAATAAGGTTCCTTTGTAAGAAACTGGCTGTTTCCTGACTCCTTCCGTGAAAATTTGCGAAAGTAAATCTCCTAATTAGCCCTATCAAAGTATCCTTTCTTAGCAGATGTCTACTAACTATAAACTACCAAATTTCATTTTTGTACAACACGAGGTTTTTTGAGATTTTGTGTATATAGTATCCATTATAAAATATTTATTATAATTATAATTCACCAAATTAGTGCATGCACGCGTCGTACTTACATTATAAAATATTTATTATAATTATAATACACCAAATTAGTGCATGCACGTACTTACGCTGATCACAATGTTCTTAGATAGTTGTTACCAAGTCAACGGTCTTAACACATCTGCCCTGTTTACCTGCGTGTCTCCGTATTTATACTCCTATGAACAACTACCCTCATTTATGTATACACTTCAATGTATATAGATTAAAAACCATCGAAATTAGTCAGTCATTGAATTCAACGCGTACAAATGTTCGAGATTTAGTTAGCCTTCTTCTTCTTTGTGTTTGTGCGCTTTGGCTAGTAAATAAATAAACTCCTATTATTTATGTCTTTGGATAAACGCTCGTCTGTGCTATATAAAAGCACCTCATAGTATTGTTGAACTCTGATTACGGATTCCTTCGGCGACCACATCGCGCCAGGTCGCCACTAACCAAACACAAGGTACGTAAAAGCTTTCTTCAACTGGAAAATGAACGGGAACAGGAATAACATTATAGGATAATAGAATATAGTAAATAGTAAGTAACCCAACGTTCGGACAATACAGCGTCTGCTGGTATGTTATATATCCTTGTGATAACTTTGAAATAAAAGTATATAAATGCACTTAAGTAAAGGTTAAACTCATTTCAACCACTACTATTTATTAATTACTTTTGATTTAGGTATATTTACCTAATATCTACCTAACCTAATACCTAAATCAAAAGTAATTAATAAATAGTAGTGGTTGGAATGAGTTTACCTATATTTATAGGAAATAATGAACAAAAAGGTTAAACTGTGTTAAGAATTTGTGTTCCAAGAATTGTAAAATGAATTTTAAATGTAAACTATCTTTGACTCTCTAACTAAAATTTCAAAATTACTGCTGTTTTCAAAGTTTATTTTGTTTTTTTTTTTTAAAGTTCCACATACTTAGTACAGAAGCAACATATAAATCTATGCCTAGCTTTCCTTACAATTTTATGAGTCACATTCGTATGTCTAATATTATCATTGTCCTTCTGAGTAAGCCCAAAGCTTGGTATGGGCACAACCATCACTTAATAAAGGCTATATTATCCGAAGTCAACTTTTTTTTTGTTAAATAATATTAGGAATACTTTTTTAGGTATGTCTAATATTCCCTTTTCGCCTCCTACTAAGCTTAAATTAAAAGCTTGTATTAGGAGTAGTGGGTGCGACAATACCCAACGGCGGTGGGGGACATTAATCGGGTCCCACTGTTTTACGTGCCTTCCGAAACACGGAGGAGGTCGGATATCAAATATAAATCAGTGCTCGAATGGAACAGCCGATCGCAACAAAGGCAACATAACCCAGCGATCGACTCAAATGGCGACCACTGATTAGGCCATTCACATCTGCTAGAAAAATTATACTTTCAAGTATATAAAGCTTCAATGTTAAATCAATTATTAATTACTGACTAAGATCCCGCTGCGAGATAACTACGGTCATTAAGTCTTTAATCATCGATCGTCGATATTTGTTTATCATTATGAATGGGGAATACAGTGGAGGTAGTGGCTTATTCAGTGGTCGAAATTTGAGTCGATCGCTAGGTTAAGTAGCTCTTGCTGCTACCGGGTGATAGCTGGGTGACTCATTCCAACACTGGTTTGTATTTAACTAACTGTGCCCGCGAATTTGTTCGCGCAAAATTTGGTAAAAAAAATAGATGTCATTTGAACGTCTATATAACGATATATATAGATATATATATATATATAGCCTATGGCCTTTCTCGATACATGAGCTATCTAACACTGATAGAAATTTTCCGACCAGTAGTTCCTAAAATTAGAACGTTCAAGCAAACAAACTCTTCAGCTTTTTATTATATATTAGTAAGTATAGATTATGCTGTGCTTAAGTGGTGTTGGGCGGGACACATATGTCGAAGGGATGATAGACGTTGGGGGCAGAAGATACTGGAGTGGCAACCGCGCACACTGTTATCTGTACTAATATATAAAGCTGAAGAGTTTGTTTGTTGGCGTGAACGCGCTAATCTCAGGAACTACTGGTCCGATTTGAGAAATTCTTTCAGTTTTAGATAGCCCATCTATCGAGGAAGGCTACATATCATGACGCTAAAATTGTATATAATTTTTTACCTAATTTTACGCGGACGAATTCGCGGGAACAGCTAGCTTTTTATGTTTTTTTTATCTCACTTTCTTTTTTTCGACTCACTCTCACTCAACTTTCGACTGGGTGAACCAATTTTGATGGTTTTTTTTTAGTTGAAAGATGATGATTGCCGTGATGAATTTGATCCAGTTGTGACAATTTGAAGTCGCTGTTTTTTTTTTTTAATTGTAATTATAAGAAAGCACATTGATTTAACCGCCAACGCAAAAGAGGAGTATTATAAGTTTGACGTGATTTCTGCCTGTCTGTCTGCGGTATCGTAGCTCCCAAAAAATAGACCTGTTTTTTTCGTTTGAAAGTTAACGTGATCGATGTGGGTCTTAGCTGTAATTTTAAAGATTTGGTTCCTTAAATTCTTTCACCTCTAGAAAACCACGTTATCAACGTTTAACATAGGGTCTGTCTAACTATTGGGTACCAACGGGAGGCCACAAATGTATTGCCGGCCTTTTAGAGTTAAATATTATACAGACAGCAACGGGTTCCAAAGAGATGTTATCATAACTTCCATACATACATCCGTACATACATACGTAGACTATAAGAATGGCTTCATTTGAATGGTCATGTAGTGTGGTCGGGGACTTTGTGTAGCTGCGCAAAGTTTTTTAGAACTTTGTAGTCTTCAAGGACATAGATATACAAACACTTTGAGCTATGTCTGGCTCCGGCATTACGAGTATAAGTCGTCATGACAAAAGAAGACGAAGTGTATCAAAATTAAAGGAGAATTACAATAAATGCATATACATGAATACCTTTTTTTTTTTAAAGAATATTAGGAATACTTTTTTAGGTATGTCTAATATTCCCTTTTTCCCCTCCTACTTAGCTTTAATTAAAAGCTTGTATTAGGCGTGGGTGCCACAATATACTAACGACGGTGTGGTTTGAACCGGGTACCTGGCGGATTTTAGTCCATACCGTTGAGCTATTGAGGCTCTATCTTTTTCAGTAACTACAGTTAATTATTTGTAGTTATTTATAAATTAAAAACTATATTATATTTGAAATAAGACTTAATTTGCAAAAGTTCTCATGAGAGTTTATAATGAGTAATGGAAAAATATAACTAGCAATACAGCAAGAGGCCTAGGAATAAAATTAGGTTTTTGCGGAATCGCTGGTTATATTTTAGCATCCCTCGGAAACAGTACTATAATCTGAATGAAGGGTATAGCTTATGTTGGCAAGACTAAGAACGCTCTTTGCGATCGAAAGCATTGGCCGGTCTATCTTCCTGCCAATTTAAAAGCTTAAATCTTGATTTCCTCGCAAATAGTATTTAACAATATAGCAGATTCGATTTATTTAAGTGGTGGTTATATTCACCTCACATACATTTAGCAAGAGCGAGGGTAGCAGCCGTCAGAAAGAAGGCGACCAACCGCCAGAATTGCGTCGCCATCCATGCGGCGCGGCATTCACGGACGTCTGCAACTGCAATAACATATGAAATTATTTACTAATTTATTTAAAATTCCTATTCTAAAATATGTTTTTAAATATTAATAAAAATACAATTAATATTCCTATTCTAAAATACATTGAACACAAACCCCACCGACAGCGGGACAAGGACCCAAGCAACTGATGGTTAGGGGTCCAGATTGAGAAACTTCTCCACTCTGCGTGCCTTCTCAAGCAATACAGCCTTTTGTCTGCGACTCTTACTTATTTACTGATAGTTCTTATTCAATTAGATGGAGTTATGAATTTGATTTAATTTTTTGCGCATACCTTAACCTACAATATACATTCGTATGTTTATAAATACATATTTATATGTCGATAATATTTGCATTTCTTAAATCTTAATTTATTATCTTTGTCGTGCGGTTTTTGATTATACTAGAAGACGATTATAGTTAAATCCGTTCTCACTGCTTCAACGAGATTCAATGATATAAAAAACATAGTATTGAATTAAGAATCTAGAGCCACGAAGTATGTCAAGGCGAGTTTAAGACAAACGGGTTTGAAATCAGTTTATTTTTATGTTATGAAGATATTATATACAAAGAGCGTTAACAGTTAAAGGATCTCATGATAATATTATTTTGTTTGAATTTTGCATACTGTATTTTAACTAAAAAACTTAAGTAGCTTGTTCCTAACAATCGACCCGCCCTGACTTGGACGGTCGCAATATATGAATGCATGTTACATATAAACCTTCTTCGTGACTCACTCTACTTATTGATGAAATCCGCATTAAAATCCGCTGCGTAGTTTATAAGATCTAGCCGTAAAAGAATAAGAAGCGAATTCGTTTCATGCTGCTTAAAGATTTGAGACATATTTGACGCTTTCCATAACACCTAACAATATACGTTTATAATAATCACATCCGGGACACAATAACAATCATAAAAAATGTACCTAACAATAGTTGCAAAAGTCGGTCGCTGCAAATTTTACTGTCACTTGGAAATAAATGTTTAAGAATTAATAGTTTGTTCCGTGGAAATTCCGTTACAATCAGCTTTATTATTACAGTTAATGATTTTCATTGATGGATAACTGTAGTGTTGCAGCTTTCGAAGAACTGTTGTATAGAAGTTGTGATAGTTTTACATTATATGCTTACTTACATGTCATTATTTACTTTATACGGGTAGGTAATAAACCTTTTTTGAAGTAAAACTTTTTACGCATGCTTGACTTTGGGAGTAAGTTGAATGTGGAGAGTGTTACGAAAAGTGTGATCGGGTGAGGTGAAAGAACGTTGAGAGGGAGATATAAGTCAGTGTAGAGAGAAAGAGAGAGCGTTACGTACGTATATTACAATAGTGGCAAGAGAGGTGCGAGCTCAGATTTTCTTTCTCTCTCTTCCCTTTGTTAGAGCTAAAGAAATTTTACTTCAGCTGTGTGTGGTAAAGTACACTCGTTTATTTTTTTTTAGAAAAGAATATTAGGACATCTTATTAGGTAAGTATGCCTAATATTCCCGTTTCCCCGTTTTTATAAAGTCTTTTAAGGTTTCCAGTACATTTCTACTTTCTTCTATATCCGTACATAGTATTCTTACTAATATCCTTATAGTCTTCTCTAGACTTTGGCTGGACTTGAAGTCGGTTTATCTAAATGTGTCCTTTTTCCTGAAGGTCTTAGGATGAGTCAGAAATTATTATTATTATTATTATTTAGAGCCTATTTTTTCTAACTGCAGGGCGAAGGCATCCCTACCCTCTTTCCACAAGGTTCTGTCTAAGGCTATGCGTTGCTAGTCTCTATTATAACGATCCTAGTCATTCCTCCCTCTCATACTTGGTCTGCCGCGATGTCGTTTCCCATGTGGGGTCCATAAAGTTGAGACTTTGACCCTGCAGAATAAGAGCCGTGGCTCTAAAAGGGATCTGATAACTTCTTGACAGTTAAGCCATATGGTCTCGTTGTAGCAACATTGTACATGAACATGTTTTGTAATATTGTTTTTTACTTTTTCTGTTTTAAGGTAAATTTATCGCTAAAGAACTTTAAAAGAAAGTGACCAGTATTTGAGCGTTTATTAGTGTTCAATTGTCGAATGCATTTCGCATGAATACCTATAAATTTTGATGATCATCGGTGAGTCAGTGTCGAAATCGGGATTCTTTATATATCAATAAAATTTTAATTGTAAGATCAAAGCAACTGAAACTTCATACGTTTAGTAAATTCACTACTAGCCTCATATCTCGAGAATTTTGTTTATCTGGTACAATCCAATAACCAAATTATGCAGGTCCAAAAAATAGATGAAGCGTTTTGAGAAAGAGTAATTATAGTGGGGCCCATATCGTTTGGTAAAAACTTACGTAGACCTCTCGTTAAGAGCCACTAAGGCATTTGCCAAACATTGTTCCAAGCCGCGGTTATTTTACACATTATCTGCGTGACGTCTAAATCTAATGGATTATAGTCTTTAATTATTGATTAAAATATGTGGATCAGTAAAAATAATAATTTGTCATAAAAATTGAAGAATATCGTTATTTACAGAAAATAACAGAGAAATCGTATACGCCTAGCTTATGATGTATCAGTTTTACTCCAAGACATCCGCTTTGGGTGCCTCCGTCGACCATTTTGTGACGTCAGACAAGAGCAACGGGTGCAGGTGAATTCACTTTTCAGATGGTATTTTCTAGAAATAACGATATTCCTCAATTTTTATGACAAATATTTTTTTTATTGATATCTTAATCATTAATTAAGTTTTATAATCCAGTCGACATCGACCTTTTGGAAAAAAGTTTGGGAAACGATGCCTTACGGGCTCTTCAAGACGGATCAACGTACGTTTTTGCCAAGCAATATGGACCTCACTATAAGTTTTACCCTCATGCTTCGCTTGTCCCGACGTGGCGGATCACTAAAGACGCGCGACGTAACGTAAATCTTCCTTTACTAGATTCATCAATCAAAAAGCTTATGCAAGCAAACAGGTTTTATTGGATAGTATACCCACCGAATGACCGTAGGTTTAACAGTATGCATGATAACTATCTCTAAATTGTATTATATCTCAAAATAAATAAATGATCAACGGTTAGTTTAATTAGTTATGCTTTATCACTGTCACGAATAAAAGAAACCTGATAAGCTTAATGTGAAAGATAAGAGTATGCATTTATACCAAGTTTATTAATGGGGCTGCTCTGTTGAAGAAGAATGACGAGATTTGCCACACTATGAAAATTTAAAAACGTTTTCTTACATACAATAAACAAGTTTAAGAAAACTGACAAAAGCACCTACTAACTAGTATTGCTCGCTGGTCGAAATTCGCCCATAAAACTTTTTGCGTACAACGTCACATACTGTTCTATTTACAGAAAAATACAATTTGAAAATTAATATAAAATACGCTTGTCACGATTACGCTTTGACATCACCCAATACACGTGTGTGAAAATCGTCTGTGTAGTTTTATTTCAATAATTTAATATATGAATATATGCGTATTCAAAGAAAATATTAGCATTTGAACCCCCCCTCCCTATATGAACTACAAGTATGCCGAATTCGCTTTCGGGTTGCAGCATTACACCGATTTTCTCTCGTATTCATTCGCGGATTAAAGCAAAGTAGTTTAGTTTCTCATATCAGTATGCGAAGCTGACTGCCAACCGTTGATCGGAGAGACACCCAAAGAAGAAGGTGCAAACTAGGATCCGATTACATATAAGATATCTCTAAGAGGAGAGGAAATAATATCTTCTCTATGAGCATATATTTTAGAATTATAGTCAAGTGCAATGTACCACAATGTACAGACCTGGGCCCAATAATGTATGGAATGTTTTCATCATTTTTAAAATCAGTACTGCTGTAGGCATCCATAGAGCATACATAGACACATTTATTTATACATACCTATATAAACAGTACGTTTCACGGGAACAAAACTAAACTACGACAGAATGCAACGCGACGCTTTAAATTGGGGAAGTTGGGCGTGTGGTTGCAATTTTCGGCACTGTATAAAATATTGTACGTTGAGCATGCAACGTACACTCGTTGGGGCGATTGATGCACTCGCTTTGGCTTTTAATCACGTTCTTGATAAATGTATCTTTACTTGTAGGTGCACTTAGAAAAAAATAAGTGACTAAAAACAACAAATTACGTACTAGAAGAAAAATCTTAACTTATACTTCACCACCTTTCAACACCTCTTTATTGTGCATCTTGATAGGCCGAAGAACGGACAAATTGGAGGAAGATCATCACGCGTTTTTTACCAATGAGGAGCCACGATCCTCAGTAATGAGGGTAGGTGAGTGAAATGAGATAAGGTAAGAGAAAGTGAGGTTAAGTAAGGTAAAGTGATTTGAGGTGTGCTAAAATGTGGTATGACAAGATAGTATAGTCGACCAAGAAATTTGTTTACCACGCTAAGGTCGAATGTCGTTTGCACGTCAGTTAGTTAAAAGGCTCATTATTGCTTGTTATACATTACGTTAATTTCTAACAATAACCCTTAGTAAAATTTTGTTTTGAGTAGAAACTGTCATCCAAAATGGTAAAGCACTTTCTTGATCGACTGTACCAAATATTTTTTTATCTTTAACTTTCTTATTAACACAATTCGATTCGTGATGAAGAAAACAAGACAAAAAAAGCCAAATTTCTGTAGTTATCATGCGTAAATGGTTTCCTATCTATCATAAAATAATTTCCTGTCGATTGCCCTCGTCTTAAAGGCTATTACTGTCCCTTTAGCCGGTAACATTTCGGATAGTGGCAATTCTATCGAATTGTTCACTTCAATCATCCAAAATCTTTCTTCCGTAATATATCATATATTGTCTAGTATTTTAGCTGATGCAAGCGATTTTCATTTTTTTATGCCATACTATAGATACTTTTTGCATATAATACTGCTTTATGATATGATACAGACGTACGGATTAAGTTTCGTTCGGTTTGTGAGACTTCCCGGTGGCCTAAACTCGTCATTAAAGGCCAGCAAAGCATCTGCTTTCTTCCGGGTCGTGCAGATGTCCATGGGCGTCAGCGTGCGTGAACTAATTGTTTGTTCACGCTAAAGTTGTAAAGCTATTCATACAACCGAAGAGATTACTGGTTGCTTTAATAGAGGTAACTTAGAAAATTAATTAAATAATTAACATGTCTTTCAAATTCAATAATCAAATTCAAAAGATGGTTTGTTCAAATTGTTTTTTACATGTTCTTTTCAATTGTTAATTGTTTTAACATCTACCACTGATAATGCCGGAGCCAGGCATAGCTTGATTTGAATGATTATTTCAGTGATCTTGTAGCGTGGCTGGGGGCTTTATGTAACTGCGCAAAGTTTTGTAGAACTTTGTAGTCTTCTAGAACTAAAATGTACAAACAGCTATGTCTGGCTCCGGTATAAGAAAAAGGAGCGCCACTGAAAAAAACAATATTCAAGTAGACCAAACCTCATTTACTTATCGTGTCCACTTAAAATATGCTTTATAATTATATATATTTTGTCAGTATTGTAAATATTTAATAGTTAATACAATAAGTCATTTGCGTACCCGGCAGGCGTTTGCCCGATTAACGGTCAGATGAAAAATTGAGTATGAACGCCATCTATTGGAAATATTCCAAAGTTGCGACCAACGGTGGATTTTGTAATTATTCTTTTCCATAAATTCGGTTACAAATTGACAGCAGCGCCACCTACCAGGTCTAATTTCTAATGCGTTCGGTGTTTCGATCAGATCCAATCGATCGGAATTCTATCTCTCCTGTTTTATTATAAAGAACTACGGATGTGACTGAAATTTTACAGCTATTTTAGTGTTGGTTATAGATGCTTCCACATATAAATTAAGAATGCTGTGAAATTGAGGACCGGGAAAACGATACACGCAGAAGAGTAGAGGTATAACTGACTTCCCGTCTCGGTACTTCGGTGGTTGGAGCAATAGTCGCGTTCAACAGAATCGAGAATCGAAAGGTGTCTTTACAACTAAGTCTACCATTTCACAGATGAGCTATTTAGGTTCTGTTATGTAAATTGTGCTGGTACCATACCGTATTATCTTGGTATGTAAATGCTTTTAAATATGGTAGCACAATACATAAAAGATTTTATAATGGCTGATTGAAAAAAGTTGGTTCCCATCAATTCACACCAGGGAGGTCGAAGACCATAAAACGAAATTTTAAAAGTTACATAAAATTTATGCAACGTGACTCAGCGACTCTGGTGATAAAAACAACGTTCTTGTAAAAAATTAACATCAAAAAAGTTCTCAGTATACGTCCAGTCTGATTATTTTTACACCCATTGAAATTACAGTAGTTTTAAGACAATTTTAAAAATAAGGGGAGGTTTTAACCTTTCTTATACCTCTACAAGGAGCAAACGAGCAGGTGGTTCACATAAGTGACAACCGATGCCCGTAGACATTTGCATCGCCAGAAGGCTATTAGATGCGTTACTTTTTTAATAAAATGAAACCTTTTTTATAAGCTCTCAATTACATTATTGTAACAAATATATTGGATATAGTATAATCTTGACTGGCTAAACCATGGAGTATAACCAAGCTCCATAATCTATTCAGAAGTCAGAAAAACTTTTAAAATTCACACCCCCCTGTGACACCGCGGGGGGGGGGAGGGGAGGGATTGTAAGGAACTTGATGCTTATCATTTTTTTAATTTAAAATACTCCTAGTACTAGGTTGCCAAACAAAACTTACCTTTAAAGCGAGCTTTTACAAGTAGGTTTCATGTAAAAATGGGCGCCTTTATCTTTACAGTATCGCCTAAAATAGGCTCGCGCCATACAAAAGTTTTTCAGCTCAATCTCGCAATTCACTCACACATAATGTATTACGTGCACGCCTTGGAATTTTTCAGCCTGTACCAAAGTTTGGTTAAAAGGTTTAAGCAAACTGAACAAAATGCGCTAAATATGCAAGGCTTTTTGAATTGAAACTTACCGCATTGTTGACTGTGAAAGTTTTTTTTGAGAATGTACCATTCAAAGTTGTTATGTCATATTGCAGACGTCAAAATGTACCATTACAAAGTCATCAGCATATGAAGTAGATTCTGTTAAATACAATCATTTAATTATTTGTATGGTCCCGAGAATTCAATAATTTGTGCAATTATTGTAGTATTAAATTGTTTGTGAAAAATTGTCATTTCTCCTTCATTCACATTCCTCATACTTCAAGGGATACATAGGACTATATGACACACGGACGTCTGTTCCTAAGGTAGACAACTTAATGCCTGTGTTATAGGTAACAGCCGATGTGTGTTTGAATACATGGGAAAACCAAGCACAAAAGTGTATTTTCTATATTTCCTATTTAGTCTAATAATGTAATTAATTCTAACATTATACGTCTTTAACCATGCAACATGGAGGAACATATATATATAAAATTGTTTATCTATATTCTGTACACATAAATAAAATTTTTTTTTTTTTATTAATTGCCCATTGATATGTACGAATGTTACCTATAACAATAACACTAGTTATTTTTTTTCTGTCTGTTCGTCCCGGGTAACCCCGAAACTTCATGAGACTTTCAATGGCAGATAGATAATTTCGCAAGGAGTAACTGTTATGTATGGAAAATTATATATTATATTACATACACAATATTGTATTGTCATGTCGGTAGTGCAATAATGAAAACAGTATATTTCTGGATCTCGCAGTTTCATTACACATTAGTAACATAGACTCAATTTTAGAAAAAATAGGGTTGCACACAAAAAACAAACACTCAAAATTAAACAAAAACGCTGGTGTGATGCGGACGAAGTCGCGGGACATAGTTAATAATATCAATAAACACTTAATTCCTACAAACATTCATCCATAAAAATATTTTTTTTATAGACAGACGGGTGTAATGGCTTAGATTTGAATGTTTACTCTCAAATGATTCAACATTATCATGAACACGATCTGTCTAATTAAAATAAAGATCTATACAAATATTTTACGCAAACAAATGTGTTCATTAAACACTAAGTGACTTAAAAGTATACGGCTGTCCGTTTTCAATGTGTTATGTAGTTGCCCCACGAAAGTCTATAGTAGTCGCTTGTAGGGATCACGAATCACTTTCAGTTTTATTACAGTTCACAATTCAGAAGATATTACTACCAAATTTAAAATCTTCAATTAAAAAAATCTAACATCAGACTTTTTTTGTCGTTTTTTTAGGGGAACCCTGGTTATTATTTGGCTGGTACTGGGTATTAAGTTTTAGGTCTATAATTTTTTGTACCCCCAAACCATCTTTAGCTATGTCTTGAGAATGCAAATATTTATAGAATATTTGCTTTCTCAAGACATATAGAATAAAAAAGTCAATTTCTATAAGCAATGAAATAACTTTGAAACGCTATTTTATGACAGTGATGGTATTAGGACTAGAAGTGATAATTCATAAATGTGTAAATAAAGTTTTCAAAGAAGTATAACTTCTACTGACCATTTAATTTTCAAATTTATATTTAATTTTTTTTTGATATTTTCCTTGAGGGCACTGCGTGCCCCCGTATGCCCCAACAAAAAAGCACTGCCTAAGGTTAATTATAAAAACTTACTGTCAAGTCGCTATGCTATCTGTATAGTACGAATAATCAAATAGTACAACAATCTGAATTAAAAAAAACTCTTACATGATAGATGTAAATATTGTTCGGAGATTGAAATAAAATATTATATTGTTTCATATGGTATATTTGTCAATTAAATTTTTAAAGATACATTATTATATTTAAATTTGAGGAAATCACGGGAACAGATACTATCATATAATTTGTGATTATAATATCATCATCCATCATCCTCAGCCCGATTCAGCCCACTGCTGGACTAGGGCCTCTTCATGAGCACGCCATTTTTCTTCTGCTGTTTGCCAAGTGCATCCATTTCTTGCCCGTTGCCTTTACGATGTCGTCGCACCATCGTGCTGGTGGACTGCCGATGCTTAATGAAACAGTAGATTTTGTTTCCATTTTTCGTTTATTTTTATGACATGGCCATTCAGAGAACTCACAACTTCGAGTCAATACAAGGGAATTATTTCATCCTGTCCCAGCTTGGCAACCCGACAAGCAACGTCAGCTATTCGTGTTTAAAACCGCATTTTCGCATTTCAGGCGCTTTCGGTTCGGAACGCTCGCTGTTAACTTGACACAGACTTCATACAGCTCCAGCTCTTTGACCTACTAAAGATATTTTATTATTTCGCTGCGAATATACGAAAGACGTCACGTCGAGAAACAATGTTTAAATATATATCTATATATTAAAACGTAAAGCAAAAACTTTCGGTACATTTTACAAAAATTGCGCGGACAGAAGTGTATGAAATTTGGCACAATTATAATTTATATGGAGGAATGTGTGCAAATGCTAATATTTTTATACAATACTAGCTGTGCCCGTGACTTTGACCGCGTAAAATTAGGTCGGTAGGTATTATATTTTAGCGTTATGATATATAGCCTTCTTCGATAAATGGTCTATATCAACGCATTTGCCGTCGAAACCATAAGAAGAAAAAGTCGAATTATGAGTCTTTCTCTATTCATTTTAAAAGTTATGAATTTATGAGGCAAGCAACCCTTTTCATTAGCACTTCGCGAGCCGCTGACCTGACTCCTAGGTTTTTGCGATATACCGTTTGCGAACAACCTCATTTGGAGTTTTTCCTCGACGCTCGCCGCGATGGATGGGCCAAAAAAACCTCGCGTGCGTCACGATACAATGGTCAAGTATTGCTACAATTATACTAGATGCATTATGGACCAATCCTAGAGCATAGGAATGTAGAAAATACCGCGCGACATGAAGTGCAACGTAGAGTGCGTTTAGTCCAAAAATGCACGCCCCTTCAACGCATTAACCTTTACATACAAATAGTGTGTAATACACGCAAGTTTGTCGATATCATTGACGTGTAACCTTGCGGTGCGTGGTTGAGTTTGAGTTTCAAATAAAATCGCTGCACACACACAAGCAAGCATTACAAATTAGTGGAGGGGAGAACATTTTTAGACTGAATGCATTATAGAGCAGTGTTGCTACATAGTGAAAAGACATTTCTTGCTGTTCTTTTTTGGCTGGTGAATTTCTTGAATTAAAAGTAATCATGTAATTTAAGGGATTTTTTATGACAAGGATAAACAGACACGAGTTCAATAGGAGTGAAAACGTCGACATAATACTACAGTGTGTGCACATTGAACGTTTTCAAACGCGCGTTAATAATTAAGCGGAGCTCCTCCGTATTTCGGAAAATATGTAAAATAGTGAATCTCGTCAGATGGCAGTCAGTCATCTTAACTCATCCTACAGCTGCATCTTCTGCCATTGAAGCGGACCTTGGTACTAGAGCGGAATAAAGATAGGAAGAAGAAGATCGTCCGAAGTAAGAAGTATCGGGAAGAATAGAAGAAAGAGTTTTCATGTACATGTTTGAGTCACTTTATGTATTAATGTATATCTATTATTTATAAAATGCACAGCTCAAAGGGAAAACTGCCGATTGCAGCCCACACACTGATATTATTTACAAATATATATCAATTATGAATATTTGCATGTCCCGATATTTTGCATTTCAATATGGTCACACGACGTTATAGTTGGCTCGATCGCACCAATTTCGTACACAATAGACAATGTCCCGAGCAAAGTATATTTGCGTGCTCATTTGTCGCTAACAATACAGATAAATATTAATATCAGATATACGTATATAAATAGAATTGAGGTGTCTGTCCTCTGTCTACCTTCTCTAATATTTAACCTTTTTTTTAAATACATAGAGTACCTACAGTTAGTTATAATTATAATGTAGATTATAAAAGTAGATGTATGATGTAAGATGTCTCTACAGTAAAAGGCTCATTTTAATCTGTGTTTAATGAATACCACTACTGCCAACATATATAGTACCTATCAAATGGTGTATTTTTTATCAGAATGATATTATTGTAATCTTTTTAGTTCATTTTAGTAACCGTTTTCTTTAGCAGGTTACAAACACAAAGAAAAGGTACAACATTTGTACTGATAAAAAAAGGTTACACTTCTTGTTCTTTGGCCTTGCCCTATCCCGTTTATGTGAGATCGGCTTTTTGAAGTGAATACTTCTTTGGACACGTTTGGCATTTTTTTGAGATGGAAAAAACCACTGAATTCGGGTCATCGTCACCGAAAGCTTTCCATGAGCTATATGTATACTGTGTATATAGTACGTCACCGTTATCGACACCTCTGGCGATTTGTTTTCACTTCTGTTGCTACTCCCGTAGTACCATTTCTAGGGTTACGCGGTACTTCAAGGAACCCTTATAATTTCGCTCTGCCCTTCCGTCCGTCTGCTCGTAAGCTGGTCCCCCCTCCTAGCATTTCCAAACTATTAGACGTAGAGAGACTTGAAATTTTCCATGTTCAAAGAATGCTAAATCTTATTAGGAAAATTATTCTGAACGAAATCGGACAACAACTTTTAAAATAAATTAATTATTTATTAGTAAAAGGAAAACTGCCTTCATAAAACACAAAGGAACTAAAAAACAAACAAATAGTTAGTACTTTCATACGATATAATATAATAAACTTTTCCAACAGGTATCAACGATATATGCAACAGTCAAAACGCATCATTGCATGAGGTGGACTCTGCCAGTAGACGTTCCAAGCGACGGAACAACACCGACTGGATTTGGTTGCAAGCATGCTTAGGTAAATATTTTCTTACAAAACAATCATGCTCAGCTTTTCTTTAATCGTCCACGGCTGGGCATAGGCATCCCAAACTTCGACTACCCTATTTCGCTTTCCTATTCATTTATTATTTTCTTATTTAGTTCTTTTGGAACTTATGCCTTTAAAGACACTAAATATCTGTCGCCGGATCCGCTTGTTTATGATAGCTGTTAGCGTAATAACTAAGAAGTTACGGACGTTAGTTAAAATCAGCCTAGTTTTTCTGATACTAATTTTACTTTCTACATAATGCTGAGCTGAATTGCCCTTTCACTGTAGGTGCGCTTAGCTTATTTACTTAGCCTACAACTCATGTCTTTAATTTGTTTTTTCAACTATATTTATATGTCTGGGCTGTGTATTTCAATATGTGAATAAATTAATTTAATAATAGCGGTAGAGGTTTGTTGGCGAAAGAGGTTCTTAAGAAATTGCTGTGCATGTTGTATTTGTGGCTGTTTTTGTGCAGGTGTCGTGGAAGGGGACGCAAGGTGCGTGGAAGCCTACTTGTCGGCAGGGGGCGATCCCGCCAGAGCTCTCACCGCGCAAGAAGTGACACTACTTAACCGCGCTTCGGCCTTCGACACCGGCCACACTCTGGTGCATCTCGCCATCAGGTAAACGAAACACTTGAAGGGGCCAGGACCGAGCTATCAGGGCTGAGGTATCTGGGTCAAGGTATCAGGGACGAGGTGTCAGGGCCACGGTATCAGGAATGAGGTATAAGGATCGAGCTATTAGGGCCGAGGTATCAGGGCTGAGATATCAGGTCCAATTTATCAGGGCTGAGGTATCAGGGCCGAGGTATCTGGGACGAGGTATGAGGGTCGAGCTATCAGGGCCGAGGTATCAGGGCCAAGGTATCAGGGAAGAGGTATGAGGGTCGAGCTATCAGGGTCGAGGTATCAGGGCCGAGTGTTTAGGTGTCGTTTTACAGGCACTTGGCATATAAGTGACGTGTATGCCCTATCATTCTTCCTATAAATTTTATTGTTAATTTATACATTGTATATCCTATAAATAACTTTCTCAAGTGTTTATAAAAAAATGGTGCATAAATGAAAGTAAATTTGATTTGATATAATATTGATTTTATTAAAGATAGATAGAAATAAATAGTTTTATATTTACATAAAGACACTTCAGTTTGATTTATTTGTATATAGATTAAGTTCATGTTGTGCGTTTTGTTGCAGATTTCAACGACAAGAGATACTGTCCACGCTCCTGTCTAGAATATCAGGCGGAGGACCCGGCCTGAAGAGGTCACCGTCCTACGTAGGTATGAAGACAAATTTTGTTATATTAATGAGTCTAGCAGCATCCCACCTTTTCAGTGACTTAGTTAAATTTTGAGGGTTTTTGTTTAATCCTAACTATTCATTTATTCATTTACAATTCGTGTACCAAAATAAGAAATATAAAAAAAAATTACAAGTAATTTTGTGTACACAGGATGACTCTCTTAAAAGAGATTTCTTTCAGAAACCCTTAAATAATAGGAGATTAGCGAAGAGAAGTGGTTTATTATGTTTCTAACATTGAAGTGCCCTACGTTATTCCTTGTAACGTCAGTTATCTTCCAAAGAAAGTTCCGTTGAAATCGGCCCAGTCGTTTCGGAACAAACAGACAACAGACAAAGACCGGGCAAAGGGATAACGCTAGATAAAAGTATCTATGTGTATAACATAGTATTACTATCTGTACAACATATTATTACTATTTGTATAATATATTGAGGAGGTCGTGGCTTAATAAGATGTTGGCATTAAAGTCGATCGCTGGGTTAAGTAGCTCTTGTTGCGACCGGGCAATAGATGCGTCACCCAATCTAACACTGGTTTAGGTTTGATATGGTAGCATATCAAATCCTTCGTGCTTTGGAAGGCACTTAAAACAGTGGGACCCGATTAATGTCACTGAGTGATAGCATTCGTAGAGTTAATTGTAGAGATCGTGGGTGTTCCGAGGATGACGTCAGACGGCAATCGGTCATTTTTACTTGCCCCACAGCCAAATCCTCTGCCAAATCTGTATAACATTGTATTACTGTCTGTATAATATAGTATTACTATTTGTATAGAATATTATTACCATCTGTATAACGTAGTATTAAAATCTGTATAATATATCGTTCCAGCCCCGGACTTGGCGACCGCCATCCGCAGACACATCTCAAGCTGCGTGCGACACAAGAAAGGCAACTTTCCATGCCGGTACATCAATGAATTCTGCACATTCTCTTTACCGGCCGGTAAGTAACAATGGTTAATAATGTCCCCATTGATTAACGCATGTGTGGGCCCTCAGGTGTTGCAGAGGTCCATGGGCGTCGGTATTCATTTAAGTGATGATTTTTTTTATGTAGAATATTAAAAAGCAAACATTTGTTTTTGTTAGTTAATAAATTGGTTCATATTATATCGCTTTGTTGAGATAGTTTTACTCCAGCTAGCTATCCCTAAGTGGTGACCCCGAGAGACCCGTCACAATACTGCGATTTCAAAATTCCCTTCTGTTCCCCAAAATTAACCATCTTCATGTGTTCCTTCATCGTCTTACGAAGAACCATATAACACGGTTTGGCGGACGAGTGAGATTTAGGAATTTAAATTAATTTTCTCTGTAAGGGGGTGATGTGGCGAATTATATTAGCCGGGATCCATAATTGCCAACGGGGTTACAACGTAAGGGTTGGCCCCAAAAACAGCTATGGCATGTGGGAGACGAGACCTCTAAAATAGTTATGTCATTAAACTACGAAAACTTAGATTTAAGGCTCTTTCATTATATAAAGGGAGGAAGACACATTTAGATATGGCACTTTTGTCACTAGAAATCGAGGAGCTACCGGCGTCGATTCAGGAGCAGCTATTTTCGGAACTGTTGGACCGGGACGCGCAACAAACCCTGGAAGCAGACCCTCCTCTCATCAACTGGAGTCTGCATCTGACTGTTACACTCGGTGAGCCCAACGTATTTGATTATTTACGACATAACCCTTATTATTATATATATAAAATTGTCTGCAAAATATATAGTATATTATTGGCAGAACTTACTACGATGGACTGGCGACCAAAATTGGCCTCGGAAATAGGAGAATCCACTTTTTATGGTTCTGTGCTGTTCCTTGCAACTATCATAATATATTATTGGCATTGGGCATATGCTGATTAAATAAACTCAAGGCGGGAAAATAAATGACCTTTCATCTCAAAAGTTGGTATTCCCTAAACATTATATATTGATCCGTTAAGTAACACTGAAGTGTGTGTCCGCTTGTTTTTATTTTAATCTTTACATTGTACAAACAAAGTCGCCTGCCATTATTGTACGCGTAGATCTTTTTAACCTCCCAACGTATTTGAATTCGGTTTTCTTTCTTCTTTAATTATCTAACAAAGAAAGTGATTCAAGAAGGTTTATGTATATAATACATGCATATCTATATGCTCCCGTGCAAAGCCGGGACGGGTTGTTAGCTTAAAATAAGTAAAAGCCAACCCTAATCCCTCGTTCACACGAGAGCTTTTTTAACGTTGGAAAGCGATCAAATAGAACATATGGATTCCAAAGTTTATGTTCACATGGCAGCGCTTTTTTATCGAGCAATGTTCTATTTTCAACGCTTTATATGCTTTTACGCGGATGATGTCGCGGGCACAGCTAGTTTCTTATATCTCTGCCTCAGAAAATTCCATTAAAGTATAAATCGTTCTGCTTTTTTGATTGGCCCGTTGGCGCAGTGGACAGTGGTCCTGCCTTCCGCGGGAATCGAACGCACAACCCCCGGAGGGTTGTGCGTTTGATTCCCGCCTCGAGTCTGGGTGTACTATAAATAAGTTTCTTTTTTAAAAATAAATTACAAGAAATGTATATCTTATGTTTTAAATTTCTCGTGTCACAATGTTAGTTACCGTACTTCTCCGAAACAGTTTTACCGATTTTTATGAAATTTTATATGCTTATTCAGTAAGTCTGAGAATCGGCTACTATCTACTTTTTATAATTCTGAGTGATAAGGCTGGTCCACGCTGACGTAGTCACGGGGAGCAGCTAGTATATTTATATATTTCCACAAAAAATATATTTGTGTATTTCAGACGTCTGTTACCTATAACAAAGGCATTAAGTTGTCTACCTTCAGACGTCCGTGTGTCATATAGTCCTGTATATATTTATTTAAATGTCTGAAGAAATTAAAAACATGAACAACGTCTATTTTATTAACAAATACTGTAACTTTTCTGGTTGTATATTTAAAAGACATTAAGACGCGAAACTATCGTCAGATTTTATCTTATAACTTTTCTCTTTTTCCGTTCATCTACGGGGCGGGAAATACTGCTGGCCCAGGGCGTGGAATCTTTAAATACGCCACTGACCTCAGAATTTTATTTCAGATTTACATTCATACTTAACAATGTCTATCTATAAATCGTGTATAGAAATTAATTACCTCACTCCTAGAATAAGCCTGCTATAGCTTATTGGGAAGAAAACGTGAATTTTGACATTAAACTAAAAGTAAGTATTTATTTGTAGTTCTCATCACTAAAATTTCAAATAGATGTAAATTGTACGGTAAAAGAAATTAAAGAGATAAGTAAACCCACTTAGGGCAAGAAATAAGAACAAACGCATTAACAAAATCATGCCAAAAAAAAATATGCATAACAAAAAAAAACATAATATGTATGTAGTATTTCCTTTCCATACTTACCATTCCACTTATTATGTGAACTTTGTCAACCGAATGGCGGTCGAATATAAATAGACGAGGGGCTGGAGTATGTGATGTATGCAAAATATTCCGATTGCATTTTGATTATTTTGAATTTAGAAAAGCGTGGAAAAAGAAATTGACCAACGCGCGTCCTGGCAACATTTTGAATCACAATCTGTTTTTCTGAGTTCAAAACCATTCACAGAAAGCGGTGCTCATATTATGCATACTTTCTAGCGCCTGAACGAAAAGGACTCTACCTTTTTTTTAAATATTTAAAACCGTTAATAGGCATAAACGCAGACAGAGAGATACAGATTAAAGAAGGTCCTAGCTTAATCAGTAGGCGACATGTGAGGGGATCAATATCAAAATTACCCTGATTACGTGACCTTGAACCTTATTACAAGAAATAATCCCCCAGTTCTTCTAATACTCTGCTCGACTATTTTTGGTCTTCACGATGACGTTTGTGAGCAGCTAAATTGATTTATATCTAAAACTAGCTATGCTCGCCACTTCGTCCGCGTAAAATTAGGTAAAATAAAAAGAATGACATAAAGCCTTACTCAATAAGTGGGCTATTTAACACTGAAAAAAAATCGGAATAGCAGTTCCTGAGATTAGCGCGTTCAAGCAAACAAACAAATAAGAAAACTCTTCGGCTTCATATATTTATATATCTATAACTTAAAAGCGAATGGTCACCTATCACCCGGTCGCGGCGAGAGCTACTTAGCCTAGCGATCGACTCAAATGCCGATCACTGATTAGGCCACGACCTCCTCATGAGGAGGTATATATATCGGAGGAGGTCGTTGCCTAGTCATTGGTAGGCATTCGAGTCGATCGCTAGATTAGGCAATTCTTGACATAACCGGGTGGTAGGTGGACGGACCATTCTTACAAAGAAACCTTCTAAAAAGGCATTGAAAATAATACTCATGGATTATTTTGTTACCAGCAGACTCGCAGATTCCAGCAGAGAGTTCGTTGGAGATCTTATGTTCACTGTTTCAGCTGTGGACAGCTAGAGTGAATTCTTAGAGCGAGCGATGTCTTGTAGTTCATAATAGCCGCTAAACACATTTCAATAAATCGTTACGATAAAACCGTACACTTAAGATAGCACAGTTTTATCGCACCGATTAAACTGCACACTTCTTTCGCAGCGATTTAACTGTATAGTTGTTTCGCAACGCTTTATAGATACGTTTGTAGCAGCTATAAGTAACTAAGTTTTTTTACAGTTACTTTTTAAGTTACGTAATATTATATAATGTAAAAGAGTACCTCCAAGTACATCAATATGAAAAGACTAAAAGGGCGCTCTCCTACTCGCTGGTCTGACCAAATAAGACATCTATTGGGACTCGGCATTCCCACTGTCATGAGACTGGCCGAAGACCGTGTAGCTTGGAAGCGGTTGATATAGGTCTTCATTGGGGCGTATGAAGACGGGCACGACCTGAAGAAAACGAAGAAGAAGAAGAAGTATTTTTAAATGGCCCTTTTTAAATTTGATAAAACAATATAAAATTAAGGAAAATCTACCAAATGTAATGTGTGTTTTATTATATAAAAACATCGCCTGGCATGTAGTGTAGTACCAGCTGATATAAAACCTTAACGCGAGCGTAATATCAGTAAAGAAGAAGTCTGTATAAATAAAAGCGACAGATCACCTAACACGAAATTTTGAAAACTGCGTGTCGTACACTGATGATATTAGGCAAAGAGTTAATTTACAGTTAGTAGGCATCCGCTAAGAATTTTCGGTAGGGCCACATTAAGTTTTTTTACAATGGGCAAACGAGCAGGCAGCAAGCAACTAAGTGTCTATTGACGCCCATGGGCATCTGCACGACCAGGAGGCAAGCAGATGCGTTGCCGCTGTTAATGACCAGTTTAGGCCACCGGGAAGTCTCACAAACCGAACGAAACGCAACAACAATACCATCACTTGACGTGACAGCATTGCCCCACAAGCTTGCAGATGCGGTAAACCACGCGAAGCAATCAAATCAATTAAATTAGACAAGCGAGATGAAGTCTATAGGCAATTTCACAGATGGGAAGATGCTGCAACGGTGACGACATCTTACGCAAACAGTCCGTTACGTAAGCACTTTTTGAATTATTACCATAACTTGATGGGAAGAAAATTGTGAAAACTTAGAAAGTTCGTGCGAAATCAGTTTTTCTGCATCAATTTTGATGTTAGCTTAGATTCTGTTTTTCAATTCATCCACTCTCAAAAAATTTTGTCACTGAACACACCAGCCCGGTGTTCTTTTGAATCAGTTTGCGTGCTCTCTTTATTCGGAAGAATTGGGCCTCCGAGAAGATTATGCGAGAGACTCATAGGAACTCTTTAAAATTTAAAATAAAAGGGTTCAATACATGTTTATGATAACTATAAGAAGCGACATAACTTATCGAAGTTAAAAAATAAATAAAAGTATCGACTTTTACATACTGATAAACTATACTAATATATAAACCTGAAGTGTTTGTTGATTCGTTTGCTTGAACGCGCTAATCTCGGAAACTACTGGTCCGATTTCAAAAATTATTTCAGTGTTAGATAGCCCATTCATCGAGGAAGGCTATATATGATCAGGCAAAAATCGAATCTAACTTTTTTACCTCATTTTATGCGGACACAGGTAGTGTAATATAAGTTAATTTGTTTATTAACTTACGTAAAATACACTTAGTATATAATATCTCCAGCCGTTTAGGACAAGTTCATAGTTTGAGCCGTAATAGCTCAACAGGTACTGGGGCAGGGGTGAAATACGTCTAGACTAGAAGTCTAGTTTTGTCTAAATAGTATTACGAATTTTAGAAATCTTTTCATCTTCGTCTATCCTAGCGTTATCCCGGTCCAGTATAAGTACTGGACCGCGATAACGCTATATTCTCTGCAATTTACGAGGACCCTAGAGTTCACTCAAATTGCAGAGGATATAGGGTTATCCCGGATATAGCGTGGCTGTGGGCTTACTTTTACTCACTTACTTTACCGACTGCCGTCTGACGTCATCCCCGGAATCCCCATAATCTCTACAATCTCAAGGCTAATATCACTCAATGACATTAATCGGTACCCACTATTTTAACTGCCTTCCGAAACACGGAAGAGGTCGGATATTTGAAAACTAATGATAAAATTGATCACCCATCTATCACCTGGCCGCGGTAAGAGCTACTTAAAATAGCGATCGACTCAAATGCCGGCCACTGATTAAGCTACAAACTCCTCTATTTTTTTTTGTGAATGTTTATCCATTAATGTATGGGGTGAGAAACTCTAAATATCAGGAGCGATAAATCTTGCCTGTGGCTGAAATACGTCACTGACTGCTTGGCTGTGGCTTTCTGTAGTATGACACGAGATACCTCGTTTTTCCTATACTGGTTTACTGTTTTTCCTAATTGCTGTTAGATCTAATATTTACTCACGTGGTAGTTCATATGACTTCAGAATTCTTGTGACACTTGTGTCTAGCCTTGTCAGGAGAGTTTTGGTAATGTCGTAGACAAGGAAAGGCTAATTTAGACGTGCTGTAAGATAATAAATAAATTTATACAGGACATGATGGGATATGACACACGGACGTCTGTTCCTAAGATAACGATACGATAGACAACTTAATGCCTGTGTTATAGATAACATACGCCTTTTATACACAAATATATATTTTTTGAAATATATAATTACATACATATAGATAATACACCCAGACTCGAGGTGGGAATCGAATCCACGACCTCCGGAGCGGAAGGCAGGCTCAATGCCCACTGCGCCAACGGACCAGTCAAAAGATAGTTGTCGTATATCCAAGCTTTTTTTATATTGCTTATTGGTTGTTAGTCTACCTTGTCGAGGATGTTTATAAAGCTATCGACAACTGCTTCGAAAGATTGTGTTCTGCCTTTGTAATCTCTTATTATTATTCTGTTTGTAACGTAAAATTAAAAAGGGACTCTTCTGTATTTTGGAGGTAGCGACGACGCACCCACCAGCAGCTCTGGCAGTGATAGCGAAGGGGATGACGACCTGAACAACACTGTTTCTGACGGTGAGTGAATGAGAGAGTTACACATTACGGGGGTTGCTTTATTAACCCCCGATGCAACAAGAGGGCGTTTCGTCCACTTATTATTCAGGTAATGTCAGTTCAAACAATATTTTATTAACTACTAGCTTAACCCGTGACTTCTCATGTGAGTGACAGCCGACGCCCTTGGATGACTACAAAACCAGAAGGCTCGCAGATGCAATGCCGACCTTTGAGAACTGTGAATGCTCTATTATTGAGTGAGAAAGCTGTATTCATTCGGGCACATCAGAGCAACCAAGATTTTGATGTAAGCAAAAGATTGCTAAAAGCTCGCACTTTCACTACGCCTTCAGTACACAATAAATAATCAGATTATTGATTGGGCACAATTAGCCAACATACATTTTTTAATATATAACGTTTTTAATTTTTTAATTTATAACGTTTAATGTTCCTACCGTTCTTTTTTCTCATTCTTTGTTAAGTTTTACTTCCGATGACAAACAAAAATAATCCTAAAATCAACACCATATTGTCCTTATCATTGCCGATAAAACAGCTGATGACAATTTATTTTTAATATATATTTTTTTAATTAGCCTATTGTGCCCCACAACTGGGTAAAGGCCTTCTCCTTCTTGATCCATCTTCCTATTTCAGGGGCAATCTCACCCACAACGTAACACAAAAGTACATCCTACTAATTGTAACGTCAAAAGTGTACAACAAATACTAAGGAAAGCTATAGCTAAACTATTCAACAAAAGAGTACACTCTTATGAAACTTTTAGACTGTTAATTTCAAGCATTGTCGCAGGCAAATGCTAGTGGCATTATTCATAAAATAAATCTATATAAATAAATTTTAAAATTATTTATTTGATAAATATAATTAATAACAGAATAATTCTCTGCGTTTAATAGTTTGGAAATGCCAGGGGGACCACCTAACGGGCAGACAGACGGACGGACGGATAGTGCGAAATTATAAGGATTCCTTGTAGTACTACGGAACCCTAAAATGGCTTATTTTTGCTTGGTATGCATTACGTTAATTTCCAAAAAGAATCCCTAGCAAATTTTTCTTTGACTAGGAGCTGTCATCCAAATGGTAAAACACTTTCTTGTTTCGACTATACCTGTTTTATGCAGAAAATTTAAATATGTATATAAATCCGTCGCTACGCTCAAAGACGCGCGCGGTGTCGATATGGTAACGGTGTCTCGAGACTAATGATTTTTATCACCATCACAGAAATGCACAACGCGCCTAAAGAAGTTTTTACTTCGATAAATAATACACTTGCGGGGAAGTTGTGGATGAGATTGGCCCAGGGAAGAGGAAGATGCATCAAGAAGGACAATGGATGTATGAATGAGGCCTTTGCCCAAGTAGGACACAATAGGCTAATTAAAAAAAAATTACGGTCGGATGGTCATATTAGGCCCGCATATGCGTTGCTGGCCTTTGAGAAATAAGTATGCTTTTTTTCTTGAAGGTTCCTAAGCCGTATACGTTCGGAAATACCGAAGCTGGTAACTGATTCCACAGAGAAGTTGTGCGAGGCAGGTTTCTAGAAAAACGCACAGTTATGGACTTTAAGACACCGAGATGATGAGGGTGGAATTTCAAATTATGACGGGATGTCCTGTGGTATTAGGAATACACATACATTGTTTAGACAACAGTGAGTGCTTGTAATTTAATAAGAACTTTATTGAATAGCTATAAAGGGTCAACAAACACCAGCACATAAGTTATCTTTAATACAAAAAAAGCTAAACTGAAATTACTTCATCCGTTCGAACACAGACACGTCAAACTTAAAACCCCCCTCTTTTTGTGTCATGGGTTAAATAAGGTAGATAACTACAAAGTAAAGAATAAAATCGGACTTTAATATCTCGCTTTCCTCACGTATGGTCCCGTCTGTTTTCTATACACAGTATATTTATATAGAGATCCATTCGTCAAAGGATATTCCTGCGTCGCGTTGGCCCGAGGCGGTGCGTGTGAGTAAAATCTTTGTACTTCCCTATTTTACTCACTGCAGAGCGAAATTACGCCTGATTCGTTAGCCGTTGAAAAGAGATGTATCAAAGCACAGCACTACACTGATTTTGCTTCATTCCCAGCCCTAGGTTTCATCTTGGTACCGCAATGTTTGTATAAAATACAGAAGTATAGATTCTTTTTAAATTCATATTTGTAAAACCAGCTGCAGGAGGTTGGTTCTTAATTAGTTGCCTACATTTGAGTCGATCGCTAGATTAAGCAGTTTTTACCGCGGCTATATTATAGATGGGTGACATACTCAAATGTTGGTATTGTTGTCGCGTTTCGTTCGGTTTGTGAGACTTCCCGGTGGCCTAAACTCGTCATTAAAGGCCGGCAAAGCGTCTGCTTTCAAAAGACTCTCGACTCGCGTCCTCTCCGCAATCAACGACTAGTTCTCTGAGAAAACAAGAAATGTGATTTGATTGGAAGTAGAACAACAATCGTTAATTAAAAATTGATTAATTTCCTTTAATATCGCTAGGTTTTTACAATGTTACATATGAATAAGACATATAAGAAAAAAAAACATTATAATTACATCTTTTAATAGGAATTTACGTGTTTGTTATCAAACTCATCCGGAACGGTTTGACGTAAGAATGTTAAAAAAAAAATTTATGCTTATTTGATAGGTCAGAGAATCGGTTGTGAACTATTTATAACCCCCTTAGTGATAAGGGTGGCCCAGGTCGACGTAGTGGCGGAATACAGCTAGTATTCTTATAAAATACTAATTGTTTCCCGCGACTTTGTCCGCGTAAAATTAGATTAAAAATTTTAGCGTGATAATAGACTATAGTCTTCCTCGATAAATGGGCTATCTAGCACTGAAAGAATTTTTCAAATCAGACCAGCAGTTCCTGAGATGAGCGCGTTCAAGTAAACAAACAAACTTTATATTTTAATATAGAAATATAGATACAATAGAATTAGTTGAAAACTTTGTCAATACAAAGGTATAGATAAAGCTTAATACACCGTAAACAGAATGCAACGAGACCGGAAGGAAACAAACTCCATACACTGTAAACTAAACGAGCGGTGAGAGGTATCAGGGCTGCATTTCCTGTTCAGAAACAACGTCGGTAGCGACACAAAACTAAATAAACACGGCTAATATACGACACAAGTGTTATACCTTTGTCTATGTCTATACTAATGTATAAAGCTGAAGAGTTTGTTTGTATGTTTGCTTGAAAGCGCTAACTTTATAAACTACTGGTCTGATTTGAAAAATCTAATTAAACTTTTAGGTAGCCCCTTTAACGAGGAAGGCTATAGGCTATATGTCATCACGCTGAAATTGAATCTATTTTTGTACCTAATTTTCAATTATTTTATATGAGCAATACTAGTTTTGAATTTGTGTAAGATTGTTAGGATTTCGGGGATGACGTCAGACGGCAGTCAGGCGGCACTTAACTCACCCCACAGCCACATCCTCTGCAATTTAAGCGGACTGTTTGTGGTGCTGTTCTACTAGACCGGGAAAACGCTAGGTAGAAAATCACCTATGCTTTAATGCTTACTTTGGGCTTGTGGATTCAGCGGTCAAGCCGTCTACCTTACTGAGGGCCTAGCACGAACATTCTCGATAGTTTTACTTACTTTTACCTTCGAAACGATACATCAAATGAAGGTTCGTGCTTCCATTTTACACGACTTACATGGCCGTAACGTCCAGGACGCGATACCTGCGAGTGCGAGTCCTGGTTTCATTCATGCTAGCAATGCTTAACAAATAAGTTGTGTAAAACGGTACCATTAAAGTTTCATTTGACGTTCAGTTTCGAATGTAAAAGTAAGTAAAACTATCGATAATGTTCCTTCTAGGCCATCTGCTTTCAGACCACCCTTCTTACTGTTTAGCAATCAAGGCATCTCAAAGCAGTAACTCTCAACGTCCACTGACATCTGAATATATAAAGAACTCTATTCTTTAAAAATCAATATTTAGGCAGTTTGCTGGTTAATTATTATGTTTCAATTAATAATGTACCATTCGGTGAAATTTACAATGTCCAGAACAAAATCTAAAATCCAGGGATTAACCATTAAGGTTATTAGCTTGATCTGACTCTTGATGCGTAGTTCATATATACTTGACGCTCTAGGATGCAAAACGTTTGGGAATGCATTAGTTACCATGGTTTAAAATAGAATTTTCTCACAGAATACGGCTATTTTTATCCGTATACCACACAATTAAGTCAAATTACACCGCTGCAATTGCATGGAATTAATGGCCGAGATCAGATCAGTGATTGATTAATAATTAACGCGATATTATCAGCGGATTAAATCAGATTCAATTAAAATTCCTTAATTATGCACGATAATTATGTCGGGAACATTTGGTTTGGGTTACTGGAGAGTTAGACCACAATAGAACTAGAGACTAACTTGTCAAACACTCACCGCGGATCCTTGGATGACTAAGGCTTGTGATGTTTGTGTTGTGCTGTTCTGCAGCAAATGGAAAACTTTATGTGGTGTCCTCCCTGTTCTACTACCTGTATACAATATTAAATCTATTAATATATTTAAACGACATGTTTTTCTTTATATATTACAAGAAGCAAACAAGCAAGCGGCAAGGCTCGCAGATATTTTGCCGGGCTTAAAAAATTGGTTTAGTCCACCAGAAACTCTCACAGATCGAACGAAATGCGATAACAATACCATCAATTAACGAGACAGCATTGACTCCTCTTGAAGCCGATCTTATGTGAGAAAGAGGTACTGGTACCCGGACGCGCCGACCCAATTTGGCTGCGGATCAACGGGACTGCAAGCGTGGCTCTACCTCTAATTACTTTTATTGGAGAAAGTTTGGTTATATCTCATCTATTTCGAGTTCGAGAATTGAACTAGGTTGTTATAGACTTTAGCCCACTCTTTGCACTGTTGAGCTATTGAGTCTGCAAGTGCACTTAAACTTGGCTGAGTTAATCGATACATATCTAAGCATACCTACCCAGTATGCGGTACCTGTACAAAGTCTGTTTAAATGATCTGCTGATTGAAATCCGCTCTTAATGCGTTGGCATTGGTTTGCTTTTGCAATGGTACTACAATCGTCAACCGGTGAAAAGCGGCAGCGTCTTCCTGCTCTCAAGTCACTTCCTGAAGACTGCACCTCGCTGCTTTGTGACATTGCAGGTCTTTTCAAGTGATTGAAATATGTAGGTCACAGATAGCTTTGGGATTCGTCACTATTTTACTATATTGTTATAGAAAAAACGCAGAGGTTATTATTTATATTAATAACTAGCTGTAATCCGTGACTTCGCCCGCATGAGTTCAATGATTTGCTAAACCTTTCAAGTTGTTTTTTTTTGCGGAACCCTAATTATTTAGCTACAACCAAAGTAGCCTATGTTATTCTTTGTAAAATTAGTTATTTACTAGTGAGAGTACCATCCAAATCGTTACAGTCGTGTGTTGCTGCTGGTACATGCCAGTGTTTTGCGCGCAGCGTGCGAGTAGCCCATTCCGAGTAGCTTAACGGTAGGAAGGACGGACTGAGTTCCGCAAGGTACCAGGTTCAAACCCCGACGATGACGTTTAGTATGTTCTATATATTCTATATATATATAACTCTTCATCCTAGCGTTATCCCGATCTAGTACCAGGGTCCGTTGAGATTGTAGAGGTAATGGCTGTGGGGCGAGTAAAGATGACATTCATCCATCTAACATCATCCCCAGAATCCCCACAATCTATATAATCTAACGACTAATATCACTCAGTGACATTAATCGAGACTCACTATTTTGCGTGCCTTCCGAAACACGGATGAGGTCAAATATTTGAAAAGCAGTGTTAGAATTGGTCACCCATCTATCACACGGCCGCAGTGAGGGCTACTTAACTTAGCAATCGACGCAAATGCCGGCCACTGATAAGCTACGACAATTTTGCCATCTTCACTGTAAGAGAAAATATTTACGTAAATGTTTATTAAGACAGATAGTCAAAGTCGCGTGCAGCCGCTAGTATCACATAATCCCAGTATTAGAGTGTATGAAATCACAAGTGCCATCAACGCAGAGCCGTAAACTAGATACTACAGTACACTGATCGACATCTGAAGAGCACTTCGGTTCCGTTCAAAGGCTCTCCCACTGGAATGCATCGATAAATCTACAATATCTCTGACTATTACAGACTATTTTTTGCGAAAAACGTTCAATAGTTAATAATTCAGTGACAAATTTTATTTCATTGACTTTATTAGTAACCAGCTATATTTACCACGACTTCATCAGCGTAAAATTGCGACAGCTCTTTTTTTTATTTTACAAGGGACAAACCTAAGTGCCTATCGACGCCAATGGACACCTGCACGACCAGATGGGTAGCAGATGCGTTGCCGGCCTTTAATGACGAGTTTAGCCAAACGGGAAGTCTCACAAACCGAACGAAACGCGACAACAATTCCATCACTTTACGTGACAGCATTACCGCCACTTCACGCCGATCTCATGTGGTAAAGAGGTTCTGGTAAAGAGATGCCGGCCCAATTCGGCTCCAAGCGTGGCACTACCTCTAATTAAACCTTCTTCATCTGGTCCTATTAAAAAATCCTTTCTTAGCGGATGTCTGCTAACTATAAACTAACACCTTACTTAATTTCATCTTTGTTCGTCCCGCGTTTTTCGAGATACCGTGATAATATACCTCTAATAGCGGACCCAGCAGACGTTGTTCTGACCGAACGTTGGCTTATTTTGTTATGTCAAATTATAGCACCATCTATTGGTCGCTTACGCCACCATATTTTAAATATCAATCTTCCAAAACATTCATTGGCTGCGACCGGGTGATAGATGGGTGACCCATTCCAGCACTGGTTTATATTTGATATCCGACCTCCTCCGTGTTTCGAAAGGCACGTAAAACAGTGGGACCCGATTAAAGTCACTTTGTGATATTAATCGTAATTAGGGGTAGCGCCACCGCCGCCTGCCCGACTGCGACGAGCGCTCGCGGATGATGACGCCCTGCTTCAGGTACTTCTGCTTCAGGTTCGATCGTAACGATCGAGTTTAACCTGATACTAGTAAGCTAGCATATTTAATGACAAATATCTACGCCTAAAGTCCCCGAGCGGCGTAGGCCACCGGCGACGAGATATCGAAAACAGCGTAAAAAGATGAAATTTGGCAGGAAAGAAGTTTACGGTTAGTTGACGTTTAGACTAAAGACTCTCGCAAGTTAATATAAAACACTTAATTTCTGGCTACACACGCGAAACTGACCAGCTAGTAGCCGTTCACTACAAAAGTGTACGTATCAAGTTTCCACCATTGCCCGAACCGGGCTCCGCCACTGTACCGCTGCTTGTCCGCAGCCTGCCGTACGCGGCGCCCGAGGTGGTGTCGTGCGCGCGCGGGCCGGCCGCCGGCTACGGCGCCGGCTGCGACCTGTGGAGCCTCGGCGTCATCTTCGTGAGTGCCCTCTTGTCTATGCCCCCTTGTCCCATCAAATTTTGTTTGACTTCGATTTTTAGATACTTTCCAAGTTGAACTAATCTACATTACCTCCGTATTCCATGAAGTGGAGGAAGAGATGGCCTGATGATATGGATGCGTTTGCGGGGAAGGTGTGAATGAGAGAAAAGCGGACCGAGAGGAGGGAGGCCTTTGCCTTGCAGTGGACCACAATAGGCTAATCCTCCACAAAAGCACAGAACTATACTGATTTTCATTCGCGCACAGTTAGCGCAGATTTCTATGGAAATTTCTTAGACACGCTCAAAACTGAATGTATGGTATTTTCGAAAATGACTATGGAAAAAATGCTGTTAAGTATCAAATGTTGTGTTTCTCACCTTAAAATGCAAATTCATATATGCGGAAGACTTGCAGAGCCGATGCTGTTCGTGTTCTTCCAACGCGTACTTCATGTCCACGGCGAACAGGGACCACATGGTTGCTGCTGATAACTGTAGGTCGATAAAATAAATGTATTCCCTATTTCAACACTGTTACAGTTGAAATTTGCAGGTTAGATTCCCACTTGGAATATCTGACGAACAAACAGGTCGTAGCTTAATCGAGATCGAGAATTTGAGTCGATCGCTTGGTTAAGCAGTTTTTACCGCGGCCGGTTGATAGATGGGTCACCTATTCTAAAACTGGTTTTCAAATATCCGACCTCCTCCGTATTCTTTCTTCCTATATAAGCCACAGTTAATAATGATCGGCTAGTTTTCTAGAAGCCAAAGTTTGGCTTCAAACTTTGAGAAAAATAGAGAGTTTAATATGAAAAGCTTTTTGTTTTTTATCGTGTTTGCATGACATTTTATGCTGTTTGTATTATTAACTCACATTAGATCTAACGTTTTGGTCAGTTTACAATTAAGCATGCGAAATGTTAAAAACGGTGAACTGCTGAGCAAAGACCTCCCCCCTCTCTGACCACTCTTACCATAGAAATACAATAGGTATTTCTATTAAATTTTGACTTATTCAATACTAGATGTTTCCCGCCACTTCATCTGCATTAAAATTTTGAGATTTCCTCAATCTGCCCTATCGAAAACTCCTTCCTTAGCGGATGTCTACTAACCATAAGGTACCGCTTTGCCAAATTTCGTCATTGAGCCTTTTATGTATATGGATATTTGAAAAATATACTCTTATGATGACGTTCTCCCTAATCTGGATTTGTTGGTCCCAGGATCTCGAATCTCCCGATGTGATCTCATCGTCGACCCAAGAGGACAAGTCAGCCTACCAAGCGTTGTTGGATCCATACACCGGATCCGTTGCGCTGCGCCACACTACGCACAGAAGCAATCCGCCCAGGCGGAAGGTTCAACTGGTGAGTGTTTATAAGTAACCAAGGTGGAAAGCAACCTAAATCAGTGAGGAGGCCGTAACTTTATCAGTAGATAGATGTATGGCCAATTTCCAAAACCAAAACTGGTTTTCACTTAAACTACCCACTTATTTGTTTGGCTGGCCCGTTGGCGCAGAGGGCAGTGACCCTGCCGTCTGCTCCGGGGGTCGTGGGTTCGATTCCCACCTCGAGTCTGGGTGTATTATCCATACCTAATTTTACGCGGAACAAGTCGCGGGAAACAACTAGTTTTGAATATATTTATACACAAATGTGTAAAAATACATAATTGTTACAAAACAGAGCGGTAAATCTTCCTCATTACTAATATTCCTTCCTTCCTGCTTCATCTATACATATAAAGAAAATTTAAGTTCCTATTTTTATGGTCGAAATTATAAAATTTCACATTCAATTCTTTAATTACGCTGAGGTTGCGCCTCCTGTCATTATTCAGGCAGGTGCAATTCCAGCTCTTTTACTATACTACCAAAGTGCACCAGCTCTGTCTATTTTTTTATACGTTTGTACATTTAAAGGTGTGGACTCTATCACTCCCAGTGGTGGTAATCGTACACGGAAACCAGGAGCCCCACGGCTGGGCCACAGTGACATGGGACAATGCTTTCAGCCCTCCGGGAAGGGTCCCATTCGCTGTGCCGGACAAGGTAAATGTCATAATATTTTATTTCTTATCTTTTCGCATATAAATAATATTGAAGTCGAAATATTTAATTTATTACTAGAAGCAAACGAGCAGGCGTTTTATCACCTAAGTGACTAATGACGCCCATGGGCATCTGCAACGCCAGAAGGTTCGCTGATGCGTTACCGGCCTTTAGAGAGGGGTTCAGACCAGCGGGAACTCTCAGAAACCGAACGAAACGCGACTACACTCCCATCACTTGACGCATTTTAAGGTCCCGTAGTGCAACAAAGAGCCCTTATACGTACACGGGCAAACTACTGGACCGATGTGAGAAATTCTTCCACCGCTATCTCTGTTGAACAAAGGCGATATGATGACATATCCGTGTATTCCGTGTTTCGGAAGGCAACTAAAATTGTGGGTCACGATATTAGTCGTGAGTTTGTGGGGGTTGCGGGGATGACGTCAGACGGCAGTTGGCCATCTTAACTCTCCCCACAGCCACATCCTCTGCAATTTAAGCGGACCGTGGTACTAGACCGGGATAACAATATGAAGAAGAAGTAAGTCATTTGCAGAAATCGAAGTGACGATTCTATACTTCTACACTTCGCTTCTTAATTCTTTTACTCAACTTTGCGAAAAGCGAAGCGTGTATCAGATGCTTCGTTCGATTTCCGTAGCAACCCCCCATAGTCACAGGTGGTCGTTTCCAGGCTTATGCAAATATTGTTGTCCCACCCGCTTCGGTTCTCTCTAACTTGTTTATACAAGCCACCAGCGGTCTAGCCTAGTTTCACAAGAATGAACTTGTGAATTGTCATCTCTTGTATACAATAAACTTTTATATACACAATCTTCAAGTATACAATCTTCTTAGACTAATATAAAGCTGAAGAGTTTGTTTGTTTGCTCGAACGCGCTAATCTCAGGAACCAAGGGTCCGATTTGAAAAATTCTTTTAGTGTTAGATTGGGTGTTAGATAGAGGAGGTCGTGGCCTAATCAGTGGTCGGCATTTGAGTCGATCGCTAAGTTAAGTTGCTCTGGCTGCGGCCGGGGTCTACCTTAGGAACAGACGTCCGTGTGTCATATAGTCCTACATATTTATTTATTATTTTAAATTTTTATTAAAATGTATTCAGTAGTTTTTCCATAAAAGAGCGTCAAGCACACATCCATACATCCATGTGTACAAACTTTCGCGTTTATAATATTAGTAGGATATACTCGTTGGATATTATGTATGTTTGTTGCTACTAGAGATGTTGGATGCTACTAAAGACGTGAATACTGTAGGCTAACATCAATGCCAGTGCAGTTTTTCACATTACTGACTCGCGCACACACAATTATACATAAACTCACTCATACAGATACACACTAACATAAATATGACCACCCACATGCACGCGCACTTACTCATACACACAGTCACTCAGTTATACACATTCATTCACATGTGTACAGATACTCACTTAAACATACACGATTCAACTCACACGTACGCATTCACTCATACGCACATTTATTCACACACGCACAAACACACACAACAATCTATGAGGACGTGTCAAATGTCCTCGGCCGTCTGCCTTGCGGCTGCAATAGAATGCGATGTAGTACATTGAAATCGACCGGACTTGTTTGCTTATGCGTCAGCTCGTAGCAAAAATAACCGTAATCGTTTATAACTTAAGGGCTATAATCGCATACAATTCGTGACACTAGATATACTTCAGCAAGCAACAGTTCATTTGTTTCCGCTAGGGCCTGCTCCACGAACTACAAGTAAAGCCATCAGTTACAGCTTTTCAATTTGGCTTTTTTAAATGCACTAGCGGTCGTCGACTGTATGAATCTAGCCCTTTCCCGCAGCTTAACCCTATTGCAAAATCCGTTCCTAGCGGATGCCCAATCTTTAATCGTCACCTGTAGGCAGGAAGCCTTAATGCCTGTCTCTGATAGGGCAGTTGATGTAGCTACGTTGTGGGCTTGGATAATGCAGCGCTTGCCAACGAAACGCTAAGAAGTAGCGGATACCTACAAACTATAAACTTCCTCCTTGCCTTTCGTCTTTGAACATCCAGCGATTTTCGAAATTTCGTGATAGGACCCCTTCATTTTTATGTATAGATTTAAATATATGGAATTGATAATAGGTTAGAGACTTGACAGTTAGAAGGCGTGGACTTAAATCGATAATTAATAAAAACCTAGGTCAAAGCAGTCGAGCTAACTCAAAATAGGGGGTAACCGGAAAAAATTATGGATACGATGTTGAGGGGATCATTTAATAGTCTACAATTCAAAACCTTGACCGTATTCCGACGGTGCGGTAGCCGCCATATTGAATTAAAGGTGAGTTTGCTCTCGAATAATATCTGTTACATTGCACGCCCCACGGGGTGTGCTCTACTCACACTAAATCAAAATCAACCCATTTTTTTTCAATTTTTGCAAAAAAAAATGCTTAAGGCCAACGTTGTTGCGAATTTAATTCTGTACAACTTTGGTCCTAACTTATTATATTTTGAATCGTTTTTCGCGATTATTTTTTGGCGGCAATGCTGTCATGTCTAGTGATGGTGTGGTTGTCGCGTTGCGTTCGGTTTGTGAGACTGCCCGGTGGCCTAAACTCGTCATTAAAGGCCGGTAGGCACTTCGGTGTCTGCTGCCTGCTCGTCTGCCCCCTTGTAACATAAAAAAATATATATATAAAACTGAAGTTTGTTTGTTTACTTGAACGCATTAATCTCAGGAACTACTGGCCCGATTTGAAAAATTTTTCAGTGTTAGGTACCCCTTTTATCGAGGAAGGCTATAACCTATATATCATCACGCTAAAATTTTTCACCTAATTTTCGCGGACGAAGTCGTGGGTAACAACTAGTAGATATTAATTATATATTTTTGCTAGTAATATTATATATTGCTAGTAGACCCGGTGACTGATTTTCGAAGGTATAAAAAAAATAAAAAAAGGGTATCAATCAAAATAAAAACTATCCTATCTCTAAAGTTGGACCAAATGACACATAAGTGCAACGTTCCATGATTATCGGTTGACTTGCTAAAGAGTTGAAAATATGAACATACATTGAGACAGTGGATTTTTATATATATTTAATTCTAATCATTGAGGAGGTCATGGTCTAATCAGTGGTCGGCATTGAGTCGATCGCTAGGTTAAGTAGCTCTTGCTGCGACCAGGAGATAGATGGGTGACCCATTCTAACACTGGTTATATTTCATATCCGACCTCCTCCGTGTTTCGGAAGACACGTAAAACAGTGGGACCCGATTAAGAAATGATTGTTTGATTGTCTTATTGCTTGGTCCTGTCGCTCTCGTGTTACCGTGACCGCATGGTGCTTACAGGAAGTCTCTGGAGGGCCACTCTTACGGCGTTTCGTACCTGTCGTGGAGCCCCGGTATTGTTTTTACTCCGCTGCTGAGATTTAATCCCAGAATGCTACGCTCCATAGCCTATTGGCATTTTTAGACAATAATGAAAAAAGTAAATACCTGTTTTAATGTATGTTGAAATTTTACCCCTACGGAGGTGAAATATGGGTTGTAAGTTTATTTAAAAGTACTCAATTTTTTATTATATAATACTTGAAATTCAACAGAGATAGTAATTAAATGTTTGCTTAATAATTGAATCTATTAAAATTTTGCACAATTTCATGTCACAGTTTCTAAACAGCTAGTAATGTATAAACTATTACACACTGTATTTTACTTATGACATACTCTGTTGTTTCTCAATACGGGATTGGTTATTATTGATTTGCTTGGTGCAATCATTTATATCCCTGTCCAGTCTCTGAACTTCATTGACGGATAGCTGATTGAGTTTCACCTCTTGCTCCATCTGCTGCTTATGTGCAAAGAGTAAGCGCTGGAAGTTACAAAAAATTATATTAATACTAAAAAGATGTAGGTAAGTTAGTGGCATTTAAAAAAAATGCCTTGAATTCATCTTAGTGCATCAGAAGAATTCCTGGGCTTTAAGTAGCTAACTTGATTAGACCCACGATCTATTGTTGACAGTATGAAAATTTTTAATTTCGAAATTCGGTGAAAAACAGCCGAATTTTGTTAAGTCAAAATTTTTTATATAAAAGTCAAAATAGAACGGTATCGTTTGTCTCCTGGACTATAATAACCAGATGGTCGGTTAGGTCTCGACGCCTAGATAATGTTTACTGTTTAAATTTTGAAAATCGGACCATATAAAAGGTGTTTCCAAAGGAAAATGTGTACAATGCTATGTAAAGTCGCGATTACTTAGGTTGATTTTAAGTATGGACTTAGAAAATTTTTGATCGAAAATTTCGGTTTTTCGCGAATAACTCCGGAACGCGTCGCTCGATACTCGCTTGCGAGGGCTCGTTCGACGCGTGACGGCGGCGGTCACACGACCGTTTTATTCGCGAAAAGATTTGGAAATTTTCGTAGAAGACAATTTTTAAAAAACCAATTTTCTGAAAAGAATTTTGGGAAAAATTTCTAAACGCCGGTCGAATTTGCAATGTAAAACGTTACCGTATGGTCGATTTTGCTTAACGGAATAGATATACGATTTTTAAAATTTTAAAAATCGACCAAAAACACCAAATTTTGTCAAATTAAATTTTACAAAGAAAAAATTTTTTATTACACTACGTCGGGGTACACAAGGATACCGACGGTGCAGTCCTGTTTCTAATGGTCTGTAATTAGTATGAAAATTTTTAATTTCGAAATTCGGTGAAAAACAGCCGAATTTTGTTAAGTCAAAATTTTTTATATAAAAGTATGCCTATATACTTGCCAATTTATGTTACCTTTGTAATCAGACGGTCATAAATTTAGTAATCGCATTGTGTTCGATCCCCCCCTTTCTTAAATATAACAACTAATCAGTATAAAAGGGTTGCGGCCGACGCTATTAAAAACTCTGTAAGAATTTCTTCCGAGGGTCGTTTAAAGAGCAACGTACACAACGACGTGTAATTGGATTTTTTTTAAATACATACCTATATAAAAACTACCTACATACTCTTACTGTACAATTTATATATAAATAAACCATAAACGTGATATCTGTAAAAAAATCCTCTGTAATCTCAGTTTCAACGTTCCGGAATAATATTCACATAACGACTTTTTTTTATTAAATATTTTTGTACAAGTAAGTTATATTTTTGGTATGTAAGGGATCCAACAAACTTACCCTCTGTCTGTTACTTATTAATCATCGCCATGTCCATAGACGCATGCAAATACCTATAGTATTTACTTTTTCTTTAACCTATGTTTGTGTTGTACCTATGTTTTCCCTTCCTATTACTTTTACTACGTTTTTTTGGTAGCATATTTCCAGTCGGCCAACTCTACATATAGAACGATAAGCTTCATTGGGGGTGATCCATAAATAACGCCACACGGTAAACGAAGGGGGGGAGGTATCACCAAAATATGACATTATAAAACAACGAACAAGGTAAAAATCGTTGTGACGCCACATGTCAAAATTGAAATATTTTTATTACCTACTAAATAAAATAATTAATTAAAAGAAACTATTGTATTCTTGATTATGTCATGTCACTCAAATGGGGTAGGTTTTGAAAATGTGCTAAGGACGTGGGGGAGGAGTTTAAAAATCGTAAAATTCGTGTGACGCAAATTCTGAAGGACCCCTTTTATACTGCTAGAACTATTAATTATTTTCTTTCTCACAGCCTCAGTGTGCGCAGCGCTTTATCAGTTTTTTCTGTAACTTTTCCTTGTCCGCTAATGGCGTGCGGCGGGCGGCCGTCAATTCTTACAAATCCCGCTCTCCCATGAATTAAGCACCGTATTAGGTTACTTTTATACCTCCTTATTCAATATTGTCTTTTTAATTTCTATGAAATTAATTTATAACTCTAGAAGTAATAATAACAACGAAAGTACTACTGATTATTTGATCATCTTCCTATGGTTGTATTCTATAGTAGAGGTAGCATCACGTTTGCAGTCCTTATGGTCTGCAGCCGAATTGGACCGGCGCGTCATGGCACCAGTACCTCTTTATCACACACGATGGACTTGAAGTGGCAATGCTGTCACGTCAAGTAATGGTATTGTTCTAGCGTTTCGGTCGGTTTGTGAGACTTCCCGTTGGCCTAATCTCGTCATTAAAGGCCGGCAACGCATCTGCTGACCTCCTGGTCATGCACATGTCCATGGACGTCGGTAGTCATTAAGATGACGAACCGCCTGCTTGCCAATATAAAAAGAAATTAAAATGTGGAAATTTTCCTTGTTATTAAATTGGCATAACTATGTTGAATGTATCATCACATGGAATGAAAATTTTCTCTTTTTTTGGCTTTTTAATCACAAATGGCGTATTATCTGGGGTGAGCAACGACTTTAAATTTATTACGAGGGGGCGTGAGAGCCAACTGTCTGATGTAATGTCCGCACTAAGTGCACTAATTATCACTAGTTGCTACGATTTGGTGTACGAAAATCAACACGCTTTCGGTTACTGTGACCCTAGTTGAGCCAAGTTTGATTAGGAGATAATCCAGTACGAACCTTTACCGACTTTGTACCATAAATATCGTTCGTTGATTACTGATCTGAGGGCCTAGTACGAACATTTCGAATCTGTATTTAGGATGAAAATATTCGTGCTAAGCCCACACGATTATCGTGTCACGCTTTTAATCAATGCTGATGCAACCCGCGTTGACACTAAAGAGGGTCCGATGTGGGCCCAGCACGAATATTTTCAAAGTTGAATCTTCGACTCGAACAGTTTGAAATGTTCGTGCTAGGCCCTCAAAAGTGTCTTGTCAAATGGTAAGGTTAGCTATTATTATTACCTAGCTAAAGAATTGGTTAGCCCTTTAACACATCAACCGTCTTAATATCAACTCTTCTAACAACGACCTTGATCCCTCTGCTTGTAAAAAAAATAAAATATACCCATTGAAGTTCCACCTTTAAACTCCACCAACATTCCACCTAAGACATGTGCTTGGAGTCACAAGTCAAAGTTAAAATCGTTTCTTCATATAGACTTTTTTATAAGCTCCTATGAGTGTCATACGTATAATAGTTTTTTTTAAGTCATTATTTAATAATTTGGTGATAAATGATAATTTACGACTTAAAAGATAAGTTTACAAGGGTTCCTCGCCCCCTGCGTTGAGAAGAGTCCGCAACAAACTCAGTCGGGTATTTTTTATGTTATCACCATTTTCACAATAATTCAGATTTGGTTAGAGCAATTTATTCCCAAGCATTATCATCATTCAAATAATCCTATATAGGATTTTTGTTGAATTTACGTTTTGTAAAAGGTTTTAATTTATTTGAAGACATCTCCCGCATATCATATGGGAGTTTGTTATAAAACCGCGTACAGTTACAAAATCAAACCAATAGAGACGGGGTTTGGGGTAGCTTTACAAAATTTAGCCCTCTATTCCGCCTTTGAGACTTAACAAAAGGTTTTATATGGACTATAGACAAGAGCGTTGGAGAGTAATGCGTGCCAACAGCAAATTGCGACTAAATTTATTAGCGGGGCGTGAACCGCCGTAATGGTTCCACTAAGTGCTTTAACACGGGGAAACACTGACCGTTTCAAACCAGTGTTTTTATTAACTCAAACGAAAAACACCCCAAGTGTTTTGTTATTTAAACCCACTAGCTGTGCTTGCGACATCGCCCGCGGTACATTAGGTAAAAAAAATGATTTTATTTTAGCGTGATGATATATATATCCTATAGCCTTCTTCGATAAATAGGCTAACACTGAAAGTATTTGTCGAAGCGGACCTATACTTCCTGAGATTAGCGCGTTCAAGCGAATTCCTCGGCTTTATATATTAGTATGGATAAAAAAACATTTCGGGCAGAGCTAGGGCGGTCTAGGCAGTAAGAGTCATGTTCAAAAATCTTCCAATTAATGCACAATTACTCAATCAATTTATTAACAGATATCTATATTCTATACTCATATATAAAGCTGAAGAGTTTGTTCCTTTGTTTGAACACGCTAATCTCAGGAAGTACATGTCCGATTTGAAAAATTCTTTCAATGTTAGATAGGTCATTTATCGAGGAAGGCTATAGGCTATATATCATCACGCTAAATCCAATAGGAGCGGAGAACCAATGAAGAATGTTTCAAAATCGGGGCTTCTTTTTCCCATTTGAGAGCTTCCGCTGCGTGCGCTGCGTAAATGGTTAAAGTTTCGCAAAAGTCTTGTATGACGGAATTGTTCCCCTTTAAAAGTTCTAAATAAAAGTCCGCGACAGCATATGTCTATACTTTAAAGTTGGCTCAGTATAACCTTTTTTATGCTAATCAAATTTGTTCTAAAATAATACATTATTTATGAAGGTCTTGTTATAAACGTAATATTAATCCTCATCCAAAAACTATTAAAACTCTAAGTGATAAGAGTGGCATGCGGACGAAGTCGTGGGGAACAGCTAGTTATGTATATTTATGTAAATATGTACATACATTTATATAGATATAGATTTGCAATAAAACGGGCCACCAAAACTGTGGAAATCTTAAACAAAAGAGGCAACCAATTCACCTGAGTGACTACCGATGCCCACGGACAATGACACTACAAAGAGGCTCCCAGAAGAGTTGCCGGCGTTTATTATTTTATACTATACTAGTGGACCCAGCAGACGATGCCTTGCCCGAATTTTAGCTTTTATTCTATTAACCAGTTAACCAAACTCCTTATGTCTTTTTCATAAAACGTGACGCTGGCCTTATGCGTTATGAAATAATCATTTTACATAATATATAAAACAAAATTTCGTACGAACCTCATCTAACTAATGACCAAATGTGCATTTTTTTGTATTTTTAAAATAATCTTTCGACTTTTTCTTTAGTTTCAATTCGTTTTAAACCTTCCCTGAAATAAATGAAATGCAACAAAACATCCGGAATTAAAACCCGTCCAGCGGTTTTAGAGTTTTAGCGAGACTAATCAACAACGATTGATTTTAATATCTAATATATAAAATTCTCGTGTAACGGGGTGCCTTGCCAAACTCCTCAGAAACGGCTCGACCGTTTTTCATGAAATTTTGCGTGCATATTGGCTAGGGTTGAGAATCGGTCAACATCTATTTTTCATCCCACTAAGTGATAAGGGTGGCCCACGCGGCCGGAGTCCCGGGGCGCAGCTAGTATATAAATAAAAATTATATGTGTGTATTGTATTTGAGCTGCGGCATCAACACATCAGCAACGAACGAAATATATCATGAAATCGACATGCGGCTACAAAATGCAAACAAAGCGACTTTCGCCTTGAGTAAGTTATTGAGATCTAGAATGCTCTCGAGGGGGCTTAAACTGCAGCTTTATAAAGTTATGATCCGGCCTATCCTCTTGTATGGAGCGGAAACATGGACGCTGACGTCGTACCATGAAAGGAAACTGCAGGTCTTTGAAAACAAGGTATTGCGGAGGATTTTGGGTCCAACTAGGGATGAGCAAACAGGTCAATGGCGAATAAGGAAAAATGACGAGCTGAGAAAACTATCTGGACTGCCGACGGCTGTGACAGAATTTAAAGCCCGAAGACTTAGGTGGGCAGGTCACGTTGTAAGAGCTGAAGAGAACTGCTACATCAGGAAAGTCTTTGAAGCAGAGATTCCTGGCCGTAGGACAAGAGGACGCCCTAGGCTCCGGTGGAAGGACAGTATCAAGAGGGACTCGACCGCCCATCGGCTGGTCAATTGGATGCCCATCGCACGAGACAGAGAGAAATGGAGGAAATTTGTAAAGGCGACACTAGATCCTCGGGGTCTGTCGTCAATGGAGTAGAGTAGTAGTATATGGTAAAGTCAGTTTCTAGGACACAATATCGGCAGATGATCTATCCGAGATCACGCTCAACCGTCAGGTTTTCCCCCAATTAAGGGTACTCACTTTATAGAGGCTGGGTGAGCCCTAGAAGGATCTCTAGATTTTAATAGGGCCATCCCCTAAGATTACTTTCTCAAGTCTGCAGGGTAATAGTATTATAGACTATTTTGTTTATGAACGCAGTATAAGGAAGTATTTCTCTGACGTTAAAGTGATAAGAGGAGCGGAAATTGGCAGTGACCATCTGTTACTGATAGCCGACACTAAAATTCCGCTGAAACGGCAAATCAAGAAAAAGAGATATCAAACCTTAAATATACATGCTCTAGAAGACATTGATAAGAGAACGTCCTACACCGAAAAACTAGAAGGGAAACTAAGAGCCTTGAGTCGAGAGGGGGATGTGGAACAACTATGGTGCCGTTTAAAAACCTGCATACTGGAAACAGCAAAGGAAGTTTGTGGCTTGCGTAAAATAACAAGCAAACAAAAGCGCACAGAATGGTGGAACGAAGAAGTAAAACACGCTGTCCAGTTGAAGAAGAAAGCATGGAAGGCCTATATTCAGGATAAAATACCTGAGAAATTAAATCAGTATCACTTGGCCAGAAATCATTGTAAAGGAGTGGTTCGTGAAGCAAAAAGAGCATCATGGGAGAAGTTTGGTAAAAGTTTAGATGAGGACCACCGGGAGAGTATAAAGAAATTCTGGCGCAAAGTAAAGACACTGAAGGGAAAAAGAAGCAAGCCAGTGAGAAATGTCAATGGAAAAAAAAATAAATAAAAAAAATAATGAACATTGAAAATTGAAAATTTTATAATATTATCATTAAAAATATTGCCTGATGATTTAGTAGTAGGGTCTCTCCCAAAACAGCCCAGGTCTCGATGGAGTCAAAGCCTTTCTCGCAGTCCTAAAATGCCATATACAGCAGCTGATTATCTACATATATAATCTGCTGAACCGTATGGAAGTGGTACACAGTGAATAGTCTTTATCCAGAGGTTATTATACTATTTAGGTATTCGTTGAGCTTAGCGGCGAGACGATTCGTAACGACCCGTCAGAGCTACTTGTAAATCTGGCTCAGAAGTAAAGTCGGCCCTTTACTTCTTTCTGAAAGTCTTATCAACCTTCTTGAAGAACAAGACGCTAACACTCCTAAACTTCGCTTCTGGCTTTGTGCTCCGACGGATGTCGGCATTAAAGAATTTCGTAAAATTAAAGAAGAAATGGACAAGTAGTCTGCTAGCCTTTAGGGCCCTTCCTTTTCAGAGGTATTTAAGCGCCGTATTAATCTCACTTACGTCAATGTCCGGAATACCTTCTATATAAAGGAGCGTCAGAGGTGCACGTGGATCTTCAGTGTTCTGAGCTATAGGTTGTAGCGTTTTGCGCGCGCGACTTCTATTCTCAAACTCTTTCTGGATTTTGAGATTACTATTGTGCCAGCCTCCTCCATTTTCATCAATGAGGGCTATCATAGCCCTCGTGTTTGAGCAACGGAGGTCCCTGCGGGTGAGTCTTCGTATCCGCTTAGAGAAGGCCCGTTGCTTCGGCGAAGCTGCTTGCGCGGGTGGCATTTCGCGGCTCTGCCTTATCAGATCCAGGGTTTCGTCACTGCGTGACAAAATAACTACGCTATTGCCTTTATCAGCTTTAGAAATCACAAGATTGTTATCAGTGATCGTTTTCTCTATCGATTTTAACACTCTCATCTCTGGATTGACTGAGCGAGAGGTGTGAGTAGATCTAAGGTCATTTACGACTAAGCTTTTAACGACGTTATCCTTTTTGTTCAACACTACGGCCATCTCGGCATCTACCGCGAGAGTTTCCAAAGATTTGCTTGAAATATTTGTTGCTACATTATATTTCAAACCTTTGTTTAAAAGCGTCATTTGATCTTTCGAAAGCGAAACATCTGTTAGATTTTTAACACGAGGATAAAATAAATGAGAATTTTTATCGCAAGTTTTGTTTGATTTAACTTTCTTATTCTTGGGGATATTAGATTTTTTTAGTCTATATTTTATCCTCGTGTTAAAAATCTAACAGATGTTTCGCTTTCGAAAGATCAAATGACGCTTTTAAACAAAGGTTTGAAATATAATGTAGCAACAAATATTTCAAGCAAATCTTTGGAAACTCTCGCGGTAGATGCCGAGATGGCCGTAGTGTTGAACAAAAAGGATAACGTCGTTAAAAGCTTAGTCGTAAATGACCTTAGATCTACTCACACCTCTCGCTCAGTCAATCCAGAGATGAGAGTGTTAAAATCGATAGAGAAAACGATCACTGATAACAATCTTGTGATTTCTAAAGCTGATAAAGGCAATAGCGTAGTTATTTTGTCACGCAGTGACAGTTCAGAAATGTTGTTACACTTCCTATACTCAACGCATGCAATCCTATATTCAAAAGGATCCCAAACTTCTTTTTACTTTCACTAAATCGCTGAGACATAATATAAAAGGATATCCTACAAAGCTTACATTAGGAGATACAACTTATACAAATGATGCCTCTATATGTATGGGCTTCAGCGAATTCTTCGAAAGTGTCTATATGAAACCATTAAATTCATACGACACGGTATCGTCTCCAAACTCAACACACAATGAAGCTATCTGTAGAATAACAATCGATGAAAATGATGTATATAAGATACTTAAAACTTTGAAAACCAATAAGGGAGCTGGCAGCGATGGTATACCGCCTATTTTCTTAAAAAATTGTGCCACGAATTTGGCTAAACCCCTCTCTATTATTTTCAATCTTTCTCTCAATGTTTTTTGTACTTATCCAAAAACATGGAAAGAAGCCCTTATTGTACCCATTCATAAAAACGGCTCTAAATCTAAAATTGAAAATTATCGTCCCATTTCAATTCTTAACACTATGAGCAAAATATTTGAATTACTTGTTTACAAACATATCAGCCCAATTATTAGAAGATCAATCCCAGAAGAACAGCATGGTTTTATGAAAAACCGTTCCACTACTACTAACTTAGCGGTTTTCACCGACTATGTGTTACACAGTATGGACGAAGGATATCAAGTGGACGTAATTTACACGGACTTTCAGAAGGCATTTGATCGAGTGGATCAATAACACAGGCATTAAGTTGTCTACCTTAGGCACAGACGTCCGTGTGTCATATAGTCCTGTATATATTTATTTATTTTATTTATTATATCAATATTTCAATAAAAATGTTTATTCTACACTTGTAAAACATTGTATACTTTACTTGTCAGTAGACGGTAAGGTTTTTTAACCTTTCCTTATACATATATTATGACCAGTTTTCCGCGTCTGCTATATTAAATAATTTTCTGAAGGTATGAATTAATCTTCATTAGAGGGGCTCTTGAAAGATTATCCTTAAGCAAACGAAGTCGAACGAAACGGCTAGTACAGAAATTATATGGACATTTCCTTATAAAATTGTCAAAATAAAAATGTTCAACCTTCTTTCCTTAGTTGTTTTTTCTCAAGCTAATTTCTTTGTTTTCTTATTGTAATATATGGACATTTCCTTTTAATCTTGTCCAAGTAATAAATTTTAAACCTCCTTAACTTAGTTGTTTCTTCTTCAGCTAATTTCTTTGTTTTCTTATTGTAATATATGGACATTTCCTTTTAATCTTGTCAAAGTAATAAATTTTAAACCTCCTTAACTTAGTTGTTTCTTCTTCAGCTAATTTCTTTGTTTTCTTATTGTAATATATGGACATTTCCTTTTAATCTTGTCCAAGTAATAAATTTTAAACCTCCTTAACTTAGTTGTTTCTTCTTCAGCTAATTTCTTTGTTTTCTTATTGTAATATATGGACATTTCCTTTTAATCTTGTCCGTTTCATTCATTACTAGACTTCTAACCCCCTTTTTAAACGTTAATTTATTCTCCACCATTGTTATTTCATTGTCTTCTTCGTTAACTTTTTTTCTCTATATTTTCTTTGTTTTCCGTTCCATTTCTAGCGTCCATCTATTTCTCTACTCTTCTGATTTCTAACCCTTTAATGTTGTATAAGCTTGAGATTTATTTATTAATTCATTATATCGCAAGTTTAGTCTTAAATTGAGCGATCACGTTATAGGTTTAAAGTGAGTTATTGATACAGGCACTTTCGATTCAACATTCTCTAATATAATAAGTTATTTTCTAATAAAGATAAGTTTTTAGTTAAAAAGACAAACAAATAATAAAATATCACTTAACTAACATTTTAATATCATTATTCGCTTCGTTAACTATTATTAAAATATATAATTTGTTACTATAATGCCGTTTTTATCGAATTCTATGCGGAATAAGCAGGAAATGACACAACTTTTTTTTCCATTTCTCAAAAATCTGCTTTTTTGAGTTAGGTTAGTTTATGAGTAAGCATGCGATATTTCTATCACTAACAAGACTGTCACTTTTTAGGTCTTCTTAATCTTCAGTTTGGTATGCATGAAAAACTAAACTACTTCGCTTTTATTTTTGTTTTTCATGCATGTCATGGATTTCCGCAAAGTAACTCCTGATTCTATCAGTTATTTTTCAGTTTGGTAGTAATAATTACATAAAAAAATCACTGTCTTTATTTTTTTTTTGACTTTTTCACATTATTTTTTTTTATATAGAATTTGTTGGTCAGTCAGGAGAAATTTTTTGACGATTATGACATTTAATTTCTTCTTAATTTAGGTCAGATACTAATTTAAGGCAATAATTAAATTATGCATTAGATGAAAACAAATGTTTAATTATTCGTAATCTTACTGACGACCAGACAAATGACTGCGCAAGTACGCCCTCGAATGGTTTTTTTAAAGAAAAAATAATTTAGACTTCGCCCTCATCCTATGTTTTATATTAAAACTTTCCGAATACTTATAGAGTAAGTGACCGCGATTTAATCTCTCGGAACGAGTTTTATATCAAGGTAAAGCTTAAAAGTGGAGCAAGTGGTAAATTACACTTCAAATTTATACTCTTGTGTACTAAATGTGGATAAAAATCGAATAATCGAAATAATTAATTGCTGTGTTGGTTCATATTTAAGTTTTCTTCGATTTTCGCGATTGAAATTGAGGTTCTCTATAGTACAGCTAAGTTCGCTTCACTGAGTAAAGAGGACTTAAGAGTATTCGAAGTATCTTATGAAAGTTATACGTTAAAAAATTCCTTTTACAATCTAGAAGAATATTTTAATGCAATTTAACAATGTAAAAGCATAACGTGACTAGAAATTAAGGATTAATTATCATTTATGTAATACCCTTCCAGGATGGTTCAATATTATTGAATAAATAAATATGAAATCTAAGTATTTAAATTTTTAAGCGAGCAGTTTAAAATTTATTTTTGTAGAAATATATAAATACATATATGTACATATTATACCCTGACCCGAGGTGGGAATCGAGCCCAAGACCCCTGGAATGGAAGGCAGGGACACTGCCCACTGCGCCAAAGGGCCAGTCAAGTTAGCTTAAAAACTAGTAAAATATAAGTGTCATCATTCTCTACCCGAAAACTTAATTTAATTAATAAACTTTACTTACTTACTTACTTACTGGAGCCGCTCAGCAACCCAAAATGAGTTTTGGCCTCCGACAAGATTTCGCGCCACTTGTGTCGGTCTTGCACTGTCTCTTGCTATTTTATACAATAAACTTTAATTTAATTTAAATTAAAATTTAACTTAACGAAACTCGTGATACTTAATGCTAAATATTATAAGGAACTAGACTTAACAAGTAAGTTTATTTAATCTTTAAGGACAATTTCGATTGGGCTTGTGTCTCATAAAATAAGTTTAATTAATAAGTTATATTTTTACTTTGTTAACAAAATATTGTTTTAAGTTTAATAGAATTTAATAAGATATTGTTGTAAGCAGGCTTAACATATGATTGTAGAAGTACACACTGTGTATGGAATATGGCATATCAACAAATTTGATATTTTTTTATTAGTTTTAAGTGATGTTATATTCTGTTTGTGTGTCATAAGTAAATCTTAAAAAAAGCCTCAAGTTTAGCATCAACAGCTCAACGGTATAAGGTATGGACTGAAATCCGCAAGGTACCCGGTTCAAACCCTTCTTCTTATTTTATCAAATATAGAACCTAAACCTTTTTGAAAGTTGGCTACATACAAATCCTCTTTATATAAGTGTTGTGTCTGACGCACACTAAATATACTGGTTTCTCCATAAAGCAAACACGTTTTAATACAATAAAGCCACAAGATTTTGTTCCAACTACATATTAATGCAAGGTCGAATTCCATTTTTACCTGACTTCAAAAAGGGAGTTCTCAATTCGAGCGTATGTTTTTGATTTTTTTGTACGTATTTTACGCGATTACTCCTTCATATATGAACCGATTTTGATGATTCTTTCATTGTTTGGTAGACTATAATTCAGCGGTGGTCCCATATAAATTTTATCAAAATCAGACCCGCGATTTTTGAGAAATAGACAAAATTCTAAAAATTTATATACATATACAATGCTTAGATCAATGACGTTGTCATTTATTCCGAAACCTCACCTGTTATTTAGTTGGCCTATCCAAATCATACTCAGACAAAATACATCTACATTCCACTAAAAATTTAAAGGATTAAGGATAAGGATTTTTCAATAAAAAGAATACTGTCTAGGTGTCGACTAAGTAATTGAAAGAAAGTACTAATTATTTTTTGCTTTTTAGTTCCTTGCTCTTTTTTGAAGGCGGTTTTCCTTTTATGTACAAAAACTTTATTGTATAAAATATAGTGTTTTTGAGTGTCTTACATATTTTCAAACAAATGATCTAGATATATTCGAGATGAAAAGGTTTTTTATTTTTAAGTTGAATAATTTTTTCTTATCCTTATATGATTTATTTACCTTTTAATATAAAAATAATAGGGTCACAGGGGCTCCGGCGGAGTACCCATTCCGGAACGGGAGCCCCACCCGGGGCTTCGCGAACGGCAGAGCTTCGGCTCGCCCCAAGCCCCCGTCCGTAGATGCAGTGAAGTTCACTCTGACCAACAGCATTACACGATCAGAAAAAAATAGGTTACCTTTAGCTTTTATACATATAGAGCGGTATTGAAAAAACGATAAGCGCCCATAAGGGACTCCGTTTATATATTCAGATACCACAAGCTACATTCGATACTCATTGGGTGTGTTTTATCTCAAAAAACATCGCCGCAAAAACCCTCTCTCCCGCCGTTTCTCTAACGCGGTACAAGTTGATAACTAGATAAGGTTTCATCGACGGCAAACGATTGTCAAAACACGCGCCCAAAGTAACACGATAACAGCACGCCGGGGTGATGTTTTTTTTTTAATATATTTTTAATTTATCTAGGGCGGGCTGAATTAAAAACATGTGATATAAGCTTTAAGGAAGAATAATAGTAAATATAATTATATACAGGACTATATGACACGCGGACGTCTGTTCCCAAGGTAGATAACTTAATGCCTGTGTTATAGGTAACAGACGCCTTTTCTACGCAAATATTTTATAAAACATATGTATAAATAGATACATTTAGATAATACACCGAGAATCGAGGCGGTAATCGAACCCACGACTCCGGAACGGAGGGCAGGGTCACTAGCAACTGAACCAACGGGCCAGTCAAAATAAATCTAGATTATATGAATAGAAATATATAAATACATAAATATATATATTATACCCAAACTCAAAGCGGGAATCGAACCCACGACCCCCGGAGCGGAAGGCAGACCACTACCCACTGCGCCAACGGCAAGAATCATAATACGCTTCTGTAACAATAGTTTTTAGTCTTAAGTAAATTATAATAATTGACATTATGTCCAATGTATTAAAGTACACACAAAGGCAGAATAAGTGGAGCACAAAAAAGGGAGAGTATTAAATAGTTAGTTTAATTGTTTAAACAAATAATAATTAAACATGAAACAACAATAGACATGACGCTGCCGTCATCAGAAATCATTTAAATTATGTATTTATCGGATAAAATAAGATATATAAAGGTTAACAAAGGTTTATTTTTTTTCTATAATAAGTAATAATAATAATTAAAATAGCAAAAAGTAATTAAACGTGAAATAACATTGAAATTAACATGGCATTAATTATCAACTTAAAGTTTAGAAAGAAAAACTGTATATAGTACTTTTTTTTAATATTCAATTACTTAGTTAATGCGTTCAAATTAAAAATTAATTTGAACGCATTAACTAAGCAATCAAGGTAAAATTATATTCATTTTTTTAAGTGATTGCGTTTAATAGACAAAACTTAATCAAAAGAGTTTCTAGAAAACCCAATTTTTTCAGAATATAAATTACAATTATTAAATATTAAGGCTTTTTTTATTATTTTCGAAACAACTGTGTGCTTAGTAACTTCCTTGAAAACAGTCATTTTCAAGATTTTTTTGACATTTTCAAAATATATATATTTTCAAAAATTTTTAATTTAATCTGTCAGGTAACTTTCAGATTGGCTATCAGACAGTTTATCAGAGAGTTAAGAAGGCCATTGCTGACTATTATACCACTACTTTAGTTTAATCACATGTTTCTAGGTTAAGCCGATAAATTCTTGCTTACTTCACCACAGAGGAAAATAAATTTTAGTAGACTTTATATCGGCCTGTATATAATATACATGTGCTGTACAACCTATACCTTGTAGATCGTCCAAGACGCCAGAGACAAAATAACATAGAAGCGGCTTCTGTTGAATATTATTATTATTTTTTTATAAATAAAGTAAATAATATTGTGTAGGAAATAAGTAACCTAACTCTAACGATCTTCATCTGCGATCTCCCTTGTGTTGCAGTGGTCCGTGGGCGTCGGTAGTCATTTAGGTGAACCGCCTGCTCGTTTGCTCCTTGTTATATAAAAAAAAATCAAACTTATGCTAATATATTGAATGTTATAATGTATAAAAACTATTTGTATATGAAAAACAAAACGTGTGTTAATATACCTTAGCGACGTTCTGTTCATATCAAAATGTCTTACAGTTAAAATTATATATTTCTTACGAGCTTAATAAGAGTTTGAGACGAGTCTTTTCAAATACAATTCACAATGATTATTGTTAAAAATTTTAAATATAAATACAACCAACTGACATAAGCTTGGCGCCAAAACTTCTTTTTTTTATAGGACTGTTGATCATGGCACGATCTTTCACAGTTTATTTTACTGAGCCACTCTAGTGTTCGAACTGAAAATATATAAGTAGCTATTTATTTCAGACACTAAATATTATTACTAACACTAATTACTAAATGTATTAGAGAATAAAGAAAATGTCTTAATTGAAAATGCTTCTATAACTTACAATACTAATACGTTGACAGAATCGAGATAATGTGGACACCAATTAGAGATGAATTAATGATTTTTTTTTAAAGTACTTATTAAAAGCTGCGAAAAATCTATCGAAATAGAACGAAAAATCGTTCACGTCAATTCAGAAGCTTTACAAGTAATACGATTTCTTGAGAAAAAACAGTCGCACTGAAAGAGGGCCGACGCAAGTGAAAACTTGAACACAGAAGTGTCGGTTACGGTAACAGTGCAGAGAGTTCAATTGTTTTTTCCCATCTCCAAAAAATGCCCAAACGCGTAAAGTCTTCTAAAATTCATTTACTTTTTTTTTTTAAATTTCCAAACCAGACCTGAGCCCGGAAAGAACTCTTGAAAATGGATACAAGTTGCAAACTTTTAGACTTTCTAAAAAAAAAAATATCTATCGAATGCAAAGATAAAAATAATGCACAGAGAAGCCTTTTGCACAGTGACATAGCTCGCACATCGCGTGTCCCTGAAGTTATGGCTTCGTACGGGTATCGGAGGCGTCGTGACAGACTTTTTGTCACAAAACAACGTCCCACAATGCCTCTATTTAATAATCCGCACTGCTGACATCGCCACAACTAAATATCCTCCTTTTGTTAGCGCAGTTTTTTTTTTTAAATTCTTGCATCGGCAAAGATCTGTCCTGAAAAAGCATTATTCAAAGCGTAACGTGACTTAGCGGCAGTTTTTTTTTAAATTCTTACTTCGGCAAAGGTCTATACTGAAAAATCAAAATAGAAGTAGAATTTCAATGGAATAAGGTAGTCAAACTTCATGCCTTCCGAATTATAATTTTCCTTCTACCGGATTCGAAATTACTCACGTTCAAGGAATGAAAGTCCAATTATTTTGAGAAGAAACGAATGTTTAATTTTTTCTTTAAGCCTCAATTCCGCAGCAAGTGTGAAGTGAATTCCCATTTAAATTTTATAAAATGTTTCCATAAATCGTGCCTACAATTAAAAAAAAAACCGCGTGTACGTTCTGAAATGCCGCGGTTTGCAGCAGAAATCCAATAAAATAAGAAATGCACCACATCCGAGTAAATACCTCACGATCAGATAAAAATATTGTGGTCAAGATAAACTAAATAATTACCAATTAAGCTGGCGCGATTATGATCAAACGACGCTTAATAATCAATTCCATTTTTTAAATAATTTATCAAACGCCGTGATAACGATCGTCTCGGGAGGTGACAAGATGGCGGTGCATTTCAAAATGGTGGCTACGCGTTGGGTAATTAACACATTTATTTAAGCCTGTAATGTACAATCTAGAGTCTAGACGGTACAGAATTTAATTAAAAATAAAAAGATGTTTATTTATAAAATTTTTTACACAATCTTATAGTATATGGGCATTTCTTCAAAAATGTACTTTAATGGGTTTAAATATTTTTTTTTTCTTTTTTTTTATTGTTTATTTCCAGATATTACAAAAATTGTACTTAGACAGATGTAAACATAAACTCGTTCGTTTCTCCTTACATCAGTGTCGTCTTTATTAATAACTTATATATGTACCTTAAAACTTAAAATATCTATAATAATTTTACCTGCCGTGTGTTACGTCTTTCAAAGGAATCATATCACACGTATATAATATATAATCATATTGTACAGTAGTGTATTAAAAAGCGATTTTCAGTGGCATTTTTATATTTTTTCTTAAATAATCGACACTAGGCATGCTCTGTTGACAATTAGTACTAGTTGTAACTTGCGACTTCTCTCTCGTGTTTTGTTATATTTCGACGGTTTTTAAATTTTTTTGTGTGTAAACGTTATTATTGACAGACAATAATGTTTGAAAAATCGTAAAATTCGTGCCGCGTTATTTGTGCAGCAAATAGATACAAGTGTAAACAAATGTATGTCTGCGCGGAAATTATTTTTTATTTATTACAGATAACCGAGCTCAAAGCGCAACACCACCGGATTAAAGCAAAGTAGTTTAGTTTCTCATGCATGTCATGGATTTCCGCAAAGTAACGCCTTATTCTATCAATTAAAGTGTTAGTATATACTGTATGCGTTATAAATTAAACTAGTACACGGTTGCACCATGTCTTTATTACTCTAAAAGACCCGAGGCAATAAGCCCAGATATATTCAACACATTACATTTATAGAAATCCACAAGTTCTATCTCATTGCCACCATAAAAACCACCAATAGAAATTCATCATAATATTATCAATTATTATAGCACTTCTATCGCGATATGTCACTGATGCCGCCATTAACAGTCTTATACCGGAGCCAGACATTGATTAAAGTGTTTGTACATGTTTGTCCTTGAACACTACAAAGTACTATAAAACTTTGCGTAGCTACACGAAGTCCCTGGTCACACTACATGATTATTGAAATGATCATTCAAATGAAGCTATATCTAGCTCCGGCTTTACATCATGAATACCATGATGGCAATAGTGATAGACATTTAACACAGATTTCAATGAAGCTTTTTACTGAAGGTAAGTCAAGAAAAGTACTTTTATAATTGAAATTATAATTATAACTAAAAATGTATATATTTCAAAATATTTTAATGAAAAACTTTATGATGAAAAACATTCGTTTTACAAAAGCACTTTAAAAACTATAATCAAAGCTTATTTAACTCGCACAGCTCTAACAGGCTCAACGATAAACTATCGTGATCCTGCCGGATTACGTTATCTTAAATACATTAACCGATTTTATTATTTAGCTGTAAAAATCGATAATTTGCCACAAACAATAAATTTGTTTTTTATATTTTATATCATTCCACCATAAACCATTTTTAAACTATCCGGCAGGCGACCGACAATATGAGCAAACTAGGGAAGCAACTTTTGGTGACAAGAGTATTGGTAATTCGTTAACTTCACCAAAGGTAAAACATATGAAAATTTCGATGCGTGTCGGTGTTCACCGCCACATGTCGGCGTGCAATCACGTCGGGCCGGACCAAGCCTAGCGCTCACTTTAATTGGTCCCGTTTTGTAATTTAATTACCCTTTGGCCTAAGCCAACGACAATTATGAATCGTTCTCGACCTCAGCTGCCTACTTATGTACTGCAGACCACAGTGTCCTCTTTTTATGAGTGTCATAAAATTTTTGGCCATACGTTATTAATTTCTTTTTTTAATTACAGTGCTTTTCAACTCTTTTCTTCACTTGTGATTGTTACAGGATGATAATCAAAAAATACTCTGTTTAATTTTATCATTACTTTCATTTATTTCATCATTTCAATTTAACCATATTCTCGAAAATTAACCTATTTTCACTCTTTACTCGATTCTAAAATTCTTCACCTCTCACTTGACTTACTTCAACTCACCTTATTTACATAGCAAGAGCTTGTTCCACTTGATCCGACTAATGCCTCATACTACGCCTTCGTCAGAGTAACTATTTAGTAAATTCTACCGATACTTTCCGTCTATTTTTCTTACTCTTGGCCTTATTCTTCCTCGCTTTTCTTGTCAAGGTAAGATACCTTCTAATATATTGCAAATAAAATGGCCGTGTCGTTTGAGATCATCTTTTATTCATTTGCAAATACTATGTTGTACACAAACGTGATGGTCTGTTTAGAATAAGAATTAGCCTCCTTGATATGATATATCTATGGTCAGAGGACTATAGTGTGGGCGATCATAAACCTACTTGAAGTGACGTTAGTACATTACTTGATTGACATTTATGAAGAACTGCCTTTTGCTCTTTTAGGCTAATGTAAAATTTGTTTTATCGTGTTAATAGCACAATCTTCGGAACACGGATTATACTCATTATTCCAGTAATTCCTTGGTCGTTGTGCTCATTTTCTTGGTCCCAACATAACTTGAGAACGACTCTACCAATTTAGATTTTATGGGATTTATGAGCTTCAAAAAAGGAGGAATTTCTCAATTTGTCGGAATCTGTTTTTGCTTTTTTTTTATCGTTTCATATTTTGTCATTATCTTTTTTAACGTTTTCTTTGTGAAAGAGTTAAAGTTGACGCTGTGGCAAAAATGCGGATCTCGTGGTCCTTGGTCATTTCCGTTTATATCGATCACAAGGTAGCCCAAAATAGAACGATTTAGTTTATACTTATAATGAAACTTTCAAGGAAGTGCTGAATAAATACGTGCTCTAATTTCGTTGAATTCTTATTTAATTCGGGTAAACAAAAACTTGATTTTTATTTGCAACTAGTATCTTTTTGATAGAATTCATACATTTTATATGAAGCTTAATGGAGACTTTTAACAAAAAATGGTAAAATGATTTAAAAATAAAACAGAGTGCATTAATGAAATACAGTGCAACAATGATATTACATACAACATTTCCGCGCTGTTTTGATTTCTAAGCGGAAAATACGTCCTTTATATTCGATTTTATAGTGTATAATAATGGTTGCGTAGTTGAAAGAAAAACATATTAGGTATACGTAGTTTCAAATCGTCTATTTTCGTTTTTAATCTGTCGTTTTTTTTTTTTCAGAAACTTGTGGAAATGCCAGAAATTGATTAACTTTATGATTTCGAAGCAAGCAACCTTTACGCTTTTATCAATTTACATTCCTCGAAACCTTGAGACCTTAACATTTAGGAGTAATATGAAAGTAAATTAAATTTAAATTACTTTCTGATAATTCCAAGAAATGTATTTATAATACAACTTGCTATCGACCATGATTTCTTTCACCTTGTATAACTAACGAGGGACTATTATGTACTAGAGATGGATATAGTATACACGTGTGTGTATAAATAGTTTGGTATTGGTGTGCGTGAGATTTCATTTAATATGATACTAATATATAAAGCTGAAGAGTTTGTTTGTCTGTTTGAACGCACTAATCTCAGGAACTACTGGTCTGATTTAAAAAATATTTCACTGTTACATAACCCATTTATCCAGGAACGCTATACGCTATACCAGCCCATTGCTCATCACCCAACTAGACTTACGACGTCACACTTTACCCGATAGTATTATATCCAATACCTTACTTAAAAACAGTGTGGTAAAATCATATATTTTTTAATAATTGACTCTTTTCCTAAACACTTTTTATATCTAGAAGTTCATAAGAAATTTGGACACCTTTGAAAATGCATCCTGTACAAAAAAAAAACAGAAATAAATAAGCATGAAATAGCAATTTAGGATTTGGACTATAAAAAAAATTGTATAAAAAAGTTTTGATAAACCATTGATTGAATTTCCCTATTAAAAACTAGATTTACAAATAATAGATTTGTCAATGTTTGATTAAAAAATTACTAATCAAATTTTATTCGACAAACATCGGTTGATTATTCGCGTGAAGTGCTAAAAAACAATGAATAGCGTGAAAACTTCGATTACAAATATTTTTGATGGAAGCTAAAATCATTTTTATAAATTGGAATATTCAGTTAGGTTAGCCGTTAGAGCAAAAACCAAGCGGACTACCAAAATTGATTTACATCAATACTATTATGCAAAATTACAAATTTTTGCATTGCTTTGAGTAGTAGTGTAGAATAGGGCCCGCAAATGTGGACCGATATTGCAAATTTCTGGATTTATTTTTATGTTAAAAGGGGCAAAAGAGGTTGCAGCAGGTAGCTAGGTGCCTACTGACGCCCGACCAGGGGGCAAGCAGATGCATTGCTAGCCTTTAATGACGAGTTTAGGCCAATTATTGGTTCAATCCCGACATCTCAAGACTGCAATTGCGTGCAATTATTTTTTTAATATTTTATTTGTAAAAAGATCCACCAACAGTTGATACAACAAAAGAACACACATAATAACTATATTAACTAACTGTACAACGATATTAAGGTAAACACCACATTTAAAATAAAAGAATATCATTTTTTCATAGCATTAAAGCTAATGTTATGTTAATGTATACTATTATATTTCAATAGAAGCACTTGCAAAGCGTACCTTCCGTCTTACGTCTTTAGCGTCTTAAATATATCGATATATAGAGTATCGATACTCGACAATGTTGTACTGGTACGGCCTAACGTAAAAGGATTGACATTTGATGCCGAGAGCGATCGAAGGAGCGGATTGAGACGGAGACAAAGTCGCTCCCAAATAGGTAGGAGTACTTGATCATTTTAAATAGTGAACATATTCCACTTTGAATATAGAACAAGGATTTCATTTATGAATAAAATAGCTGTTGCGTAAAACTTTTCCCGCGTGAGTTCACTGATCGTGTTATATATTGAGATTAATTTTTTTAGAACTCTAGTTATTTTAGTATTGAAGTAGCCTATGCTAATCTGTGTTAAGCCAAGTATTAAAAGTCTCGTAAAAATCTATACAGCCGCTTTGGAATTGTCCCGTAACAAACAGAAAGACAGATAGAAATGCTTTCATTATACAAACCTTGCCGTGACAATAACAAACACGTCAAAAAAAATTAACCTTCAACTAGCCCAGACACGAAGATCTTCCTTTGCGGTGGTTGAGCATATTGACCTACGCTCCCACACTTCATTCCTCGTCGAAACTTTCCACCTAGGTGTGCCTTTCCACACGAAATAATTTTATTAGTATTATTAGTGCAAAACCGGGTAGAATACGTAACATAGTATTATTATTAGGAATTATTGTAAATTAGTATCAAATAACATTTAAATGTCAGCCAACTGGCGTCATATTTATTATAATAGGCTGTTATCTATTCAAATCAAGGAAAAGAATTTTAAAACTTTTTACTGAATATTAAGTAAAACATGTCCAAATAAATTCCCTCTTAATTATAAGGCAGGTATTTTATCTAAAGTTAAATCTAACGTCTTTAATGTTATTCCTTTAATATTATCTCACGTTACATGTTACACAATACAATATTCATTACGTTTTTATATGAATAATATTAAATAATTTATTCACATAAAAACGTAAAAATAATGAATAATATTTGAGTATGAATTTAAATAAATGCCTAGAATAATTCGAAAAACTGTGTTATTCACAGCATTTGGAGACAATTCATAATCTTATTTGAGTCATATATTTATGTAATGAAATTAACTTCTATAATGAAATGCAAAATTTGTTTCCAAATATGCGTTCCGAAATTCGAAAAAGGACAATAAAAACGATAAAAGATTGACAATTTTTTTAAACCAAATAGGTATTGAAATTCAAAATTGCCGAAGAATATTGAATATTTTTTTTTAATTTTACGCCGACGAAGTGGCGGGCACGTCTCGTTGAAGATAAAGACAGAATTTACTTTAAGAGATAAAATATTTCGTATTAAAGACTCCTTGTAGAAAACAAAGAATTGGTGCATGTTTTAATTATGGCTTCGAGACCCGTTCTGAGACAATTGAACCGTTCGAGTTACAAAAGACTTGAGACTGACAAAGTATTTAAGGGGTCCAACACGCTAATTTAACTCAGTTAAGCAGTCTATCCCCGATTTAATGCGTCTATAGAATTCTCGCGTCTTGTATTTCAACATAATTGGAGTGATAAATTCACTTGACTTGGTACAAAAATCAAAAGTGTTTTCATTTATTTCTTTATTCAATGTAATATAGGATTGGACCCTATCTCTGATTTAAAACGTGTTAAGAATTTCACTGTTATATACTATAACATTTTTATGCGACTCGACTGGCTCGTTGGCGCGGTTGGCAGCGACTCTGCCTTCCGCTCCGTGGGTTGTGGGTTCGATTTTCGCCTCGAGTCTGGGTGTATTATCAATATATATGTATTTTAAAAAATTGTCTACCTTAGGTCCCGTTTGTGTGTCATTTAGTCTTATGTTTGTATGTCATATGATTAATTCACTTGAGCTAGATTTTAAAGTGTTTTTCTATAATGCTATCTTTGGACCTTGTAATGCAGTTAATCGGACGTGAAATTAATGTTAATTTTGAATAACGTATATGATTTTATATACGATAGTCCGGAGGTAGACTCTATAAAGGTTGTTCGTAAAGTCAACCTTTGTAGCGTAAACCTTTGTAGAGGCTATGTCCTGATGATGCTTCGGTGTAGAAGCGAAACGTGCGTTGAGGCACATCAGAAAGTCAGTGTAGTGCTGTGCTTTGGTGGCGGATTCGGTGGTGTATGTATGTATCAGTCATAATACTGACCTCAATCTATATGTAAGCAAATTCGTGTTATAATAGTTACACGTTCTTTAACACTAAAACGGCTGGAAATTTATATGCTCTTTGATATATTATGTTTCTTTTGTTGTAGATATTAAAATAATACAAGTCAATTTTTCCTTTTTTTTAATTAAATTTAATTGAATAGAGACTTTTAATTTCTCACATCTGAATGAAATCGCATAAAAGTTAAAGCGAATTGTAATTAAAAATATGTATACCAAAAAATATTTTCACAATTTAATAATATTCTCGTACAGGTATCGTTATCAATCGAAGATTTTTATCAAATCGGAAGCTATAAAGATAATGGAAAAACGTTTTGAAAATACACATTACACAAAGATAACATTTTCCCAGAACGCAGTTACACCATATATACAAATCCGTTAATTGTTTTGTTATCACACAGGCCATCACCGCCACCCAAAATCAAGTATTTGACTTACCTTTTCACGTAAATGGCGTGAATTCACGCAAAGGCAAATGTGGAGTCGCCATTACATCTGCGCGCCTGAAGCTGAAAGAGGGTTATGGTTCCCTAGACTGATATGATGATAATATTAATCCCGTTACGGTCCCCGTTCCCTTTCTAAGTTACATTAAAAAAGTATAAATTGTCAAAGGGCTAAGGTTACATTACGAATAACTTAATATGTTGGATAAGTATTCCTAAATTTTCTAAATTTTTCTTTCATAAGAAATCTTCTACTGACAAATTAGCGAAATCGGTCCAGACGTTCACGCGTGATGCCGCGACAAAGGGAAATTGGAATTCACTCTTTACATATACAGATTATGATTTTTGTTCTAGTTAAATATCTGTAGAATTGATTAAATTGTTATTCTTATATGAAACCCCGTTCGATCAGAGCTTAGGAAACCAAAAAAGAGCCTTTGCATTTAATACTGCTATCGATGATAGTTGATAGTTTTAATACAATTAATATCTAGTATATTTTACAGTGTAAAAATAATTTTATTTTGAACTTGAAATAAAAGAAGGTTAACTGGATAGTATGTATTAGGGATGCACGCTGTGTTACAGAGCCAATTTTTCGGACATCTGCTTTTTATTCGAAAAACGGATAGTGTTAATCATATCAAATGCGAGAGTAGAAGTCCGGTGAAGTGACATTAATCGGATCCCACTTTTATGTGCCTTCAGAAACAACGAGGATATCAAATAAAAACCAGTGCTAGAATGAATGTAGTGAATTGCTACAGGAATACAGAAACTACAAAGTCTGTGCACATACAAACCGAAAATTACAAAAGGCAAATTCTTTGCAGTTGTCCATGGGCGTCGGTAGTCACTTGGATGAAAGCCGGCTGCTCGTTTGCCCCTTATTATATAAAAAAAATAATAATAAAATAACAATTTGTTTAATCGACGCTGAAATTTATTTTGGTGACGCCAATATTAGGTATAATATCTAAATATTATCCAACACAAAACACAAACATGAAGCGCGTATAAGGTGACACACGCAGTACCAAGATACTGTAACGTTTATGGCAAACAAACGCTGCAATATCAAGTTTTGGCAACGCATCTGCAAGCCCTCTGGTGTTGCAGTTGTTCATGGGCGTCGGTAGTCACTTAGGTGAACCGCCTGCTCGTTTGCCCTTTGTTATATATATAAAAAAAAAGTTCCTACCTTAATGAACAATATTATTATTAATATTAATTTTAATATTATTCTGCCAAATATTGAAAATGACATAAAAGAAACAAATATAAAATATAAATTAAAAAAATATTATTTAACAAAATTAGTTTTAAATAAATAAACAATAATTGTTAAGACATCTGCCCGTACGTTTATTATATATAATATAGATTTTATAGAAGAGAAGGTATAAGTAAAAAGAGAATACAATAAGTAAACATAAAATATTTATTTGAAGCGTTGAATAAACAAACGAATATTTAATATTTCAGAGGCAATTTGTTTGTTTGTAATACAAGTAATAAACAAAACCCTGGTGCCTCGGTGGCAATAAAACCGCTACACAAATAAAACGTTATAAAATTTGCTCACTAGTATTCCTCTATGTTCAAAATACATCCCTTGAGATTATCTTGGTAATTCTACAGTGAGGAAAAAATACACATACGTTATAATGCTATTATTCTAATAGGAAGACATATGTATTTCCAAAAAACAGTTTCTCTTCTGATTCAGTCTGTATGTCTTCTCTGACAGAGGCATATTTAAATAAACTGCTTATACTTTTAAAGCGGATGACCTAATAAAGGAGGAGGTCGTGGCCTATTCCGTGATTGGCGTTTGAGTCGATGGCTTGGTGAAGTAGCTCTTGCTGCGACTGAGTAGTGTTGGACAGATGAGTGACTCATTCTAGCACAGATTTATATTTGATATCCGATCTCCTCCGTGTTTCAGAAGGCACGCAAAACAATGGGATCCGATTAATGTCACAGAGTGATATTAGTCGTAAGGTTGTAGAAATCGTGGGGGTCCCGTGGATGGCGTCAAATGAAAATCGGTCATCTGAACTCGCCCCATAGACACATCGTCTGCAATCTAAGCGGACCCTGGTACTTAACCGGGATAACGCTAGGAAGAAGAATACCTTTAAAGCTAATTGATAACATACTGACAGTTTTTAATCTCTTTTACACAGATGGTTTTTGTTAGCTACATTCACTGGATGTTTATATACTGCTATTCTTTTTTTTTAATCTTGTTCTCTTGAAAATATAATCGTTTAATTATTTATCACTTCAAAATTTAGTATTAAGAGAATATTAACGCCATTTTGTAAATGTATCAGACTGTCTCTCTATTCTTATACGTAAATAAGATCCCTTAAAATCTATTATATTAAAGCTAATTTATATGAAGCATCCGAGTTATAAGGCGCTTAGATTTAAGTCTTTCCAGGTATAAGCGGTACAAATAGCGCTTTCAAGCTCTTAATCGGTTTAATAATACAAAGCTATGTGAAGGCGTCTGCAGTAAACCGATATCTCTTGGAACGTTTATATCTCACAAAGGATATTTAATAAATAGTTCAAAATGATCAAACTCAAGTAACTAAGATTCACGTCTAGTCCACAAATAAATTTTAAGTGTCCAAGTTTTACTTTATCAATATTAATATAAATAAAGATCATTATAATTTTTTATATGTTTGTTACCGCAGAACTTTCGACTGGATGCACCGATCTTGATGATTCTTGGTAAGCGACTTCAAAAAAAGGAGAAGGTTATAAATTCAACGCGTATGTTTTTTTTATATAGTTTTTACTTCAATGTATCTTTTCATATCCTGTATTTATATAATGCTTCAAAAGTATGCCGCAACAATACAAAGTCGTAACGGATATGAAATGAGATCTTTACAAATGGAAGCGTCTCAAGCAATATTGCACAGCGATGCAAAAAACTGTACTAATACTTTATTGATATTGGGAAGGTAAAGCCTGCTTTCAATCTATTATTGAGGAAAAACTGATATGAAAATCAATTTGCCCTAAGGAAATCATTTAGTCATAAAGAGACGCCAGTAAGAGAGATTTTTGAATAGAAATTATTTGGTGTATGTTGTTGTTGTTTATATTCTCTTAAATACACATAATTTAGGTTATCTTCATCGGAATTTACAATATTTTTGACGATGTCTTATAATCGATGATCATCCGCGCCGGCTGCAGGTACAAAAAAGCATGACTCATTGTCACGTTCCGTCTGAGCGAACCGTGCAAGCAAGAAATAAAGAGTCATGATCAGCCTAAGTGTTCGGCGTTATCGTGTGAAATTATCGTCCGTAAACCGACTTTACAGTCAACCAATTTTTTTTTATGAAACAATCCGCAGAAGGGCAGCTGGTTCACTTAAGCGACTACCGTCGCCCATGGACAACTGCAACGCCAGGGTGCTCACAGAAGTGTCGCTGGTCTTTGAGGAATGAGTATGCCTTTTTCTTGAAAGTCTCTAAGTCGTATCGGTTCGGAAACACCGAAACTAGTAACTGTTTCCGTAAAGGAATTGTGCGATGTAAGATGTTTGTATAGAATTACAGTGCTGTGGACATTAGATAATCAAGGTGATGAGGGTTAAGGACATTTATTAATCATCGATTAGAACTGAAGATTAGAAATGAGCTAATGATATAACCTGACAATGGATGAATTACAACAGATTTTCTCAGTTACGTCACTGCTCAACAACGATATCTAATAGACGGTAAGGTCTAAGGAACAAGGTAAAGAAATCTAGATTTAAAAGTTGCTGACCCAGAAGGCGGGTATGAATTTAGTTCTGAAGTCAAATACTTGAACAACACTTCTTAACTTACTAATTATGGAGGCTTAGAGCTCTCTGAGAAGTTCAGTCTCCTTCTTTATTAAAAAGTATTTTTTACTATCACATTATTAAAGGTGGGCAGTTGCTTAATAAAGAATTAAATATTATTTAAGTCTCTTTTTAGATCTAGAATAATTACTGTTTGATTTATAATACTAGCCCTATACACTGTCTTAAGCCTACAAACAATTTTTACAATGACCTTTGAATAACTATATATTTAGTCTACTGAATAAATACACATTTAGCCACGAAATAACCTCCATTTAACATAAAAATACAGACATTGTTAATTGGAAAAAGAATCCAATAAGAGTATAAATATTTTCACGTGATAATATTGAAAGATTTTAAAAATATCACGTCACATTTCAGCACAAGAATACAATTTCAAGAAGCGACAGCGCGATCCCCGGGGATGTTTACCTTGGAGATCTATAGCGCAATATATTGGAATCTCGTTTTCTTAATATCACCATTTTCACTTCATATTACTTTATATATTTCGAAATTGAAAATATAAACTTATACAAGTAATTGTAAGCAATAACGTATAATAAAATATTTTATTCAAATAAGTAAGTAATATAGGGTACAGCGCACATTGTCCGATAGAAATTCGTTAATCTACTCGTCCATTTTGATTTTTGAGATATATTCGTGATTTAAAATGATTAATTTTATGGGTAAAATGCGTTCATAAAATATTCTCATGACGCCATTATTTATCTAAGTATATATACTTAGATAAACATATATAAAAGCAAACGGTTAGCGAACACGAAATCGAGAAAACCGCGGGACGTACAAAGATGAAATTTACCAAGGAGCAAGCAAGTAGACATCCACTAAGAACTGATTTTTTAATTAGGGTAAGGACAAATTAAGGTCTTGGGAGTCTCCCAAGAGTAGGAACTCACGCGGACGAACTCGCAGGAAACAGCTAGTTTGTTTATAATTATGTAGTCATAAGTCTATATAACATACAGTACTTCAATTTTGTATAAATCTTATATATAGATTATTTTAAAATAAAGTTGAAACTGTTATAGAAATATGGATTTTCATTACGTAGTTCCAAAGTGTAATACTAGAACAATACTCTCAACTTGCAATGAAACTTTAAGCATTGTATCCCAAAAGTTTATACATACATTTGAACTTAATAACAAACGAATAGGTTATAGAATCTAACGTACGAGGGCGTAGAATGTGTTTGGTATAGCTATATGCAAAAATTGAGTATAGTAAACCTGCTAGAGTTATATACGTTATTTCAATACTATTTGGTTAACTTTAATTAACACTGTTTTTGCCGCTCGGGTATATAACGGGTTTGGGGTTTTTTTTTATGTTACAAGGGGGCAGACGAGCAGGCAGCAGCCACCGAAGTGCCTACCGGCGCCCATGGACATCTGTATAGATTATAAAATGTATATCTTTGTACACACGTCCTAATTTATTTAAAATTATGGCAACATTACCCACGACGTGTAATGTTCGTATGGCATGCCACATTGATGTGCTATCATTACTTAAGTGTGAAATTATGTTAAACTGCCTCGTAAACTGGCAACACAGGTACTGGCTTCTAATTTCTTTTTTACCCATTTCTAATCGCCGCACCGCCGGTAGACACTTTATTAATGCAGGTATCTTTTAATGAACTGGTAGACGTTTTTTTTTTTGCCTCATACACGTCGACTCTATTTAATAAAAAATGCCTTGATGTGTACTAGTGATTTTAATTTAAAAAAAAAACAAGCAATCTCATCTGTTCGAATATAGAATTCTAAAAACTGTTTTTTTTTATTCATTCGAAGGTCATCTCCTTTCGGCATTTTTTATTTGTTTGTTACGCGGTATTTTTGATGCTTATGAACAGATTTTAAGAGATACGAATTTCGTAGTCGTCCATAAACTATAATAAATAATAAGATAATGTATATTTTACAATATTATAAAGTAAATATAAGTTCTTTCAAAAAAGTATGTTGAATGATCAAATATAATGGGTTTTACTAAAGCGAAACGAAGAATCAAACATAAATTACCCTTAAATTATAATATTACTTAATTTTATATTCGCCGCCATTAACAACGTCAAAACACCACCCGGACAGTGATGGAACATTATCGGATACAATCTTGTATTAAAATAATTCAGCTCTCGCTTGCATGCTCGGCACAGGCAAAGCGTGACAATGAGTCATGCTTTTTCGTACGTACAGACGGCGATCATCGATTTATAAGAAAGATGTTATCACGTCAAATAAATTTTAGATAGTACCAAGATAATGAAAATTGGAACTGTAGACCGAAATCAAATATTAATTACCATATGTAAGTTGTCCAACATACAATGTAGCACACAAGCTTTGTCTATTTCGTTACTGGAATTGTCACTAGAATTCCTTTCTTTATTTGTATTATTGTTTTCATATCCCCTAGTTCGATGCGTATTTGGGTTGTACTGACTTCGTTGCCCAGTATTAATTTCTATGGGGGTTTCACGTTTATACCTTCTTGGGGGCTGGGACGTAAAGGTGTGGACCCGTGATGCATCCTAGAGCATAAAAAAATTATAAATTTGTTTGCCTTGTTACTGGTTTGTTGACAATATTTTGCAGAAAATAATATATAGTGAATTTTTATTAATAGTTGAACTCAGGTTTTCAGAGGGCCTAGCACGAACATTGTCGATAGTTTTACTTACTTTTATGTTCGAAACCGAACGTCAAATAAAACATTAATGCTACCGTTCTACATAAATTAGTTACTAAATATTGCTAGCATGAATCAAATCAGAACAGAACTCGCACGTATTGAATCCTCGATGTTACGGCCATGTTAGTCATGTAAAATTGAAGCGCAAACCTTCATTTGACGTTTCGTAACAAACATAAAAGCTAGTCAGTTCACTTCTGACGAGTGCATTACGCTGAAATATTGAAAGATACAGATTAAGAGTGTAAATGAAGTATTGAAATTGATGAGGTCACAGATAAAAAACTATCAAATAGTCATTTAAAAACTATAAATTTAAAGCAAAAATTTTTGATTTAAATTTATAGTAGTAGTAGTAAATTTATAGTATAATGAAATATAACATTATTTATATGATATTATATTTCACGTAAAAGATGCAAAACCTAAGTAATTCAAGGTCAGTCAATGAATATTTACAAAAATTTTTGAAACAAAAAAATCTTAAACAAAAAAAATATTTTCAGTATTAAGTTATCACTGTAGATCATCATAAATCACTATAATTAATGAAAATAGAGTTTCAAGAGATAGGACATTTTATTAACTAATTTCCTCGTCGTTAAGAATCTTTTATTTCAATGTTTAATTAATTATAAATTTGAAGATATTTGCAGAAAACTAAATATCTTTACTTTATTCATCTTTTTTCTGTTTATTAAAAAAAAGTGAAGATGGCGAAATAAAAAAGGAAAGTTTTTTTTTAAGTATTGTTAAAAATACGTTTCAAAACTTTATATAAATATTCCATGATTTGATTTTGAGATTTCCTTTGTTAGCCCTGCTTTGGATTTCGAGGTAAAGGTCTAACGGCACTCCACTAAATAAATATCCTATGTAAATAGTTATGAACTATGAAAACTATAATAGTTTAACTCCGATACGGTGTTTTCTACTTCGGGTTGCAGCATTACACCGATTTTCCCTCGTATTCATTCGCGGATTAAAGCAAAGTAGTTTAGTTTCTCATGCGGAGAAATATTTCTTTAACTCAATATATGTTTTCAACTTAGGTATTTCGTCACGGTGATAGGACGCCCGACCAAGAAGAATTGGACAAGTTTCCGGGTGATCACCTTAATGAGAACGTATTTTTTCCTTATGGCAAGAAAGCGTTAACAAACGTAAGTATTCATAATGTATTTATTTTTAAGTTCACATAACTGAAAATTATATTTAAAAAAAAAGAAAACTAATTTGAAATGTTTTGTTCTTTTAATCGTAAAAAAAAAATACGATTATTTATGTAACAGAAAGGCAAACAGCGAGGTTTTCGCGTCGGGGAGTACTTGAAGAAACGTTACAAGAACTTTATATCTAATCTGTATTTACCGGACGAGATTTCTGTTCGTACTACGGACTACGCGCGGACTAAGATGACGGCACTCACTGCTCTGGCCGCTCTATATCCACCACCGCAAGCCCAAAGGTGGAATCCATTTCTGAACTGGCAACCAGTGCCTTATGATACAGTAGCTTATGAAAAAGACGATGTGAGTAGCTTACTACGGCAAGTTTTTTTTTTTATGTCACAAGGGGGCAAACGAGCAGTCAGCAGGCACCGAATTGCCTACCGACGCCCATGGACATCTGCACGACCAGAAGGCCAGCAGATGCGCTGCCGGCCCTTAATGACGAGTTTAGGCGGGCATTTTATAGAGACATGTGAAGTCTATGGTCTATGTTAATAAAACATTATTTTGTGTTACACAAAATGACTTTCGTGTTTTTTATTCTTAAATTCACTCGAAGTATATGTTTAAAGTTAATTTGGTCTTTCATCACTTAAAAGGAAAAGCTTTTGGTAGGGTAGAATTATTAGTGTTGTTTAATTTAAACTGAAATTATTTTCTTAAGTCTTCTGTAATAGCTAGTAAGTATCATTGGCTAAATTCTCTTTACAAGGAAATTTCAATATTTACAGATTATAAATAACTAACTGTGCCCGCGTCTTCGTTCGCGTAAAATTAAATAAAAAAAAGATGCAATTGTAGAGTGATAATATATAGCTTATAGCCTTCTTCGATAAATAGAATTTCTAAAACTGAAAGAACTTTTCAAATAGGACCAATTATTCCTGAGCTTAGCGCGTTCAAGCAAACGTACAAACAAGCTCTTCAGCTTTATATATTAAAGTATAGATTGATCAAATTACTTATTTCACTAAAATAAATAAAAAAAATGTTTCAAGACAATAAAAAACGATGGTATTGATATGAATTATCTATTATTATTTTTAGTCTGCCTTGAGATTAAATATAAGAAAAATCAAAAAGATTCGCGATTTCTCAGAAGATGTTTTTAGCGAGCGTGTTTGACGGAACACATGTTTGAAAACAGCCTGGGAAATACGCTCTGACTCGTTGCTAATTAAGCTAGGCGATCAAAACACTTTTCGTGATTACTTACCGTCAAATCAATACTGATAGGTACCTCGTCATCAGAATTAATTACTATAGGACTGCTAGTTATTACTATTATTATTATTTATAGACATTATGTAGGAACTAAATGTAGGAGGGGGTCTGATGATATAGCTATATGAAAGCCATAGGATCTTATAACAAAATTATACATTTGCATCGAGTTTGGGCTCGATTGATTTTTCTTGTCGAGTTCTTTGTGTTTTGATAATATTCAAAGTCTGATGATGAAGCAGGATGATAGCCAAAGGAACTCCGTAATAAAACTTCACAATCCCATAGAGTTTAGGCTAATATAATTTGTCTTATCAATTTTTTTGTCCTAAAGAGTAACCAGATTTTGGTTATGAATCTGGAAGGCGGCTATACGAGTTCTAAAAGCGAGAAGCTGACTGAAAAGCCTATTCAGTGATAACTAAAAATTAAGAAATAAACTTTAAGTAGAATACAGTAAAAAATCTTTTATTTAAATATTAAAGCTTTTATATCATAAAAATTGAGTATGACGTTGATACTAACAGCTTTAAAGGAAAAGTTTATTTTATTAAGCTATTGTTTTAATTACTATTTTACTTCAAACTTATTTGTAGTAATGTTATATCAATTGCAGTTATTTGACTTAGACGATTAAAAGATTAACGGCCTCTTTAGCAAGTAAGACTTTACTTTCGGGATCTCGGTAGCTCAATGCAAAGAAAGGTGGCTAAATATCTAATAGAATTTTGATACAGAGGTAGATTGGACCTTGAAGAAAGTCATAGACTATATTTCGTTGCGAAACTGAAACTGAATTCAACGCGGAAAAAGTCGGGGATTAAAGCTAGTGTGATAATAATTTTGGATTGAAGAGGTATTAAGATATATACAAAGCAACCTTGAGTCTGAGTACATCTCTACTATATTCCACTTATTTTTTTTTATTTTATTTTAATGGTACTTAATATGAAAGTGCTTACTTAACTTTTATACTGGAAAGGTACTCATATTTTCACATACAGGAATGTTAGAAAAAGACACAACACTAACCCAATGTTTGTACAGAATTTATGTAATTTAGCTTTACTATTTCAATACGACTTAAGCTAGTCAGTAATGATTCATAAGTACGAATAAGTAATAAACATACTCTTAAAGTAATTAGTGCTAAATTATCTGTTTATATTAAATGTACATATATTAAAATACTAAATCCAGTTTATATTTTATATATCGTATATACTTTTAACTGTTGTTCGGAGTTATTTTATGACCATGTTTATTTGTCAGAAATAAAATCGTTTTTAAAATGTTTTTTTTTTTCAAAACATTCTATAAGACCATTGACCATTGGTGACATTTTGAGTAAATTTAAGATTAACTCTAGACCATATAGGTTTTTTTTTTAAATATTACAAGGAGGCAGACGAGCAGGCAGCAGGCACCGAAGTGCCTACCGGCGCCCATGGACATCTGCACGACCAGAAGGACTCTAACAAATACGAAAATAAAACAAAACTTACAGTATGAGAAACTAAACTACTTTGCTTTAATATAATGAAATTCATTCGCGGATTAAAGCAAAGTACTTTAGTTTCTCATGCATGTCATGGATTTTCGCAATGTAACGCCTGATTCTATCAATTATTTAAAACTTACAGTATTTGTTGTCGCCGTTATTGTTATTGTTGTTGTTACCGAATGAGCCAACGTTATCTATAAAAAAAGTTTAGTTATTAATATTACTATATATTAACAAATTTTTCAATAAATCAGACTAGGAATAAGTTTCTTGTCTCTCTTTATCATCTTAAATAACCCATATTTCTCTTACTATAAAACTCTTTCACTCATATTTATATCACTACAGACTATTCTTACTGCTATTTAGTTATTACTATTATTATACACTAGTTATAATTTTCTTGTCTCTTTTATCACTTTAATATAAACCATATATATCTCTTTTCCTCATATTTATATCAAACTGTTTTTTTTACGCTTATAAAGCATCTAAAATATTTTATGTGAGAGTTAAATAACTTACTGCTTTGTCCGATATTAGCAATATTTGTCAATGCACCATTCTGGCCAAGACCGATATCTGCAACGAAATATTGTTTTTTTAAAATCATAAATAGTAATTCATTTTACTGCAAATTTTTTCATATTATTTACTTACTGCTTTGTCCTACGTTTGCTAGATTGCTTAACAGATTTGCAAATCCAATATCTGTCTATTATAAATGAATTAAAGTATTCCCCTTTGAACATCTTCCATCATAAATATCCATATATCGAATTATAGGAGAGAAGTATATAAATAGCTATCGGTTCGCTAAGACTTCTAATTTAACCATTTATTTTAAATATGAACCTGTTTAGAAAGCAGGTTTTGCCTGCCTATAACCATATTACTGATGCGCAAAGTTGATTAAAGGCGTTTCAACGTTATCACTTACACGCAGCCTAAGTTTCATTTTTTTTATTTTATTCTACAAGGAACAAACAGACAGTCTTCTGCTTCATTTTGTTACCCGAGTGAATGCCGACGCTCATGGACACTGCATCACCTGAAGAGTCGCAGAGGCGTTGCCCCCTTTTAAGGCAGGGTTTGCTCCACTAGGAACTCTCAGAAACAGAACTTTACGTGACAGATTAGCCGCCACTACACGCCGATCTTATGCGAGAATAAGGTACTGGTACCCGGATGTACCGGTCCAATTCGGCTGAAGATCAAGAAAACTGTAAGCGTGGCGCTATCTGTAATTAATGAGACAGGAACAGTATGCCTTTTGTTTGCCTACTTTTAAAGGCAGCATTTCTCTCGGCATCTTCTCTTAGTTCTTTACCACAAACATATTCGAGTTCGGAATACTAGCGTCTCCTTTTTTATCGTTATCTAAACATAAATAAATAAATATATACAGGACTATATGACACACGGACGTCTGTTCCTAAGGTAGACAACTTAATGCCTGTGTTGTGGTATACCCGACACCCTGTACACCGAGTACAACTACCCAGGTCTGGTGGGTTGTATAGAAGAGATAGAGTTCACTTCACAATCACGCAGCCTCAACCTCGGCAGAGTTGCCGTCGCTGGTAGAAATACACAGCGGTGCAAAGAGTAAGTAATTTCATCAGTCAAAACATAAACTAACCACAAACAACATAGCAGAATATTTGAAACGTTTTTTTCTCTCTGACCAAAATAATTATCATTCCAAACAAGTAGCATTATTCGCCTAAAAGTTTATCAAAGTACGAAAACTATCTAGCGAATTGTAACCGCAATTGCTTTTACCTGTGATTTTAACATTTAGGTACTTACCATAGCGTTAAAAAATACATTTTTGTCACTTGACGCTGTAGTACTTAAAAATTATAGCAACATTAGTAATCATAGTAATAATTATGTACCAAATTTATCTTTTAGTGATAGTTTTAGATTTGAACTTTATAGAGACTTTATAACGAGAACTCAAGTAAATATGTATTACAGTTATTATTGTGTTTATATAGGTTGTTTCGTTTCGTAATATTCTTGTTTTTAACCTTCTATTGCACATAAAGCTCTTAAATGCAATGTGGAGGTTACGAGCATAGCTTTGTTCTGTTAAAGCTTAGTAGCATATTCTCGGTATAAAGTGTTTACTAACTATGAGTTTGTACTAATATATTTAATGCTGTAGAGACCTTACGAACGCAAACGTAATTGGGTTTCTTTGGTATATCTTTAGAATAGTTTAAATAAATCAGTATATACAAAGATACCATAACATCATAGTATACCATTAAGAAATAGCCAGGTCAAACCCAGTTACGAGTCGGTAAGAACTACTGTCTCACTAACTCAAACTAACAACTACTTATTAACCATTTATTCCATGCTGCTTGGATTCTTCAGCTCCATGTTCCCAGACGTATATCCATTCTTCGAAGAGGTCGAAGTTTTCGAGTCACCCCCACCTAGATATCATTTCAACTCCCATAACCGACCAGTACTTACATATGGCCCGCTAGGCGCCCTTGTTCCGTCCTTATTAAGCTCTATATTATATCTATACTTCCATAGCGGACAGCTCGATTCATATTTTAACTGTTAACTTGGAAGCGGTACGTATTTAGAGATATATCTTTAAATAAATTAAATTATGATTTTACAAGATTTGCGTGTAAAGGTATCCTGAATTGTCTTTTTACATTAATTAATTATTTAATTTTTTTATATCAGGCATAACAGAAATAAATACAAGAGATTTTTTTGTCTAATGTGTAAAAATGCATCAATCATCCTTCATTAACTTTTGTCTGTCTTTTTTAGGCCGACTCAACGAAATTACTAAGTCAACCACAAGCTACGATACATCCACATGACTTAAAGTTAGTAAAACCTTCTATTTAGATCATAAAAGTTATGCCCCTTATTTTTTCATTATCATTCTAAGTCGGGTACAAAATTTATATAGCTTCTTATCATAGTATTTAATTAAATAAGCCCATAGCGGCAACATAGTGAGAGGCCTTGCCTACCCTTCAAAGCAGCAATAGTATAGTTCACGATGTGAACAACAGCTAATTATTGCATGGAAAATAATCAATCGCATTCGAGTATACGGACAGAGCCTTGATAAAACGCATGTCCTTATTTTAATAAAAACAGCATGTGCAATTTTACTTACTGCATTTAAAAACACACTTCAATACCAATATAACTTCTATATATTATACAATATTATTATTTTTTTATAATAACGGTAACCTTTACTGTAAACTCGTCGACATTTATATTCTGCCTCTCCTGCACTATGCACAAACTAGGTCACTAACCGAAGAGCAGAAGTCAAACTCAAGGTTTAATAAGATAGGACCAAAGGTAGGAACGCAGAATTTTAGGTATTAAAAGAACTGACCAAGTTCACAACACCACCCTGCGATCCATGACTGGAGTAAAGGATGTGGGGAAGAATCAACAAAGCTGAAGTGGTGCTTGAATTTTTAATGGGCAAATGTAGCAAGAATGTTTCGATATTATGGACTCCCACAATGGCAGCCGACGACCAGGTAGGCCGAGGAAGAGGGGACGAGACAACTTGAACGTCTTTGCGGGAAAAGTAATATGGTTTCAAGTAATCTAGAACAGGAATGAATGGTTTGAGAAGGGGAAGGCCTTTGCGCAGCAGTGGGACTATAGGCTGATTTAAAAAATATATTTTCATACTCTTTTTTGTGGCAAGTCTTTTTATAGGAAATATTTAATAAGTAATAATATGTAATACTTTCATTTTCAGATGACAATCTGCTTAGTTCACTCAATCAAACTGTCCTTCCTACAAGGGCCAATGCTGTAATCTCTCTACATAAATTTTAAAGTTCCAAGCAAAAATAAATGTCAATTGATAAAAAATTATAGATATTAAGTAGTTGTAACATTCGTTTAAAGTACCGTCTCACTTATTATCGTTTGCTTTTTTTACTTATGAAAAAATTATACGGATTTGAAACTTGTTACATTTTTCGTAGAGATTTTATTATGATATACCGTCGTATCTAGTATTAAGGAAACTTCACCATTCAGGACAATACTTCTAGCTTAGTATAATTAAGTAACTGAAAATGTTATTGGAACATATTATATAATATATTCAATTGTTGCGATGTCTATATTTCGCAGAGGGAACTCTTCCGTTCGAAGCGTAATTATGTGGTGCCATAAAATTTGAATGTAATGTAATTGTTGTAATGTAGTTAGGAATGTATTTACCATATTATTATTGTTTTGCTTATCGAGCTTCTTAACAATTATGGACCTTCAGTATCGTCACTCGTTTTTTTGTTGTCAAAATATAACTTAATAATACCAACATCGTGTGCCAAAACTGGTCTGATCCTAATTTAGTTTCTACCACTACACTGCCATTTATTTTATTTGCTTTTTTCCGTAATTTTTAAGTTAAGTAGGTAGAACTCCATTTTTACTTTGTCATCGAATATTTTATTTTTAAGTACATAGATGTTATGATTGTAATAGTATATACCGATGAGTCTGGATATTAATTCATTCAAATCAACTGCGGTCGCATTTAACATAAATATATCGCCAGTGATTTGTTTATCAATTTTCGCATAATTCACATGTTACTAAAGGACCCTTTTTGCGTGAAATGTGTTTGTTGTATCTAGCTTTTTTATCTATACCTACTGGGGTATTATTATGCTATCTCTTAAGCGAAACTATGAATATGTTGAAATACGACACGGCTTTTATTTCATTGTCTTTTATCGAATACTTAATAATTATAATTAAGTAATGGGCCTAACGAGAGACATTCTGAAATCATGTATGCCTAGCGGTGAAGAAATTAACTATAAACCGGTTAACTCACCTTAAATAAGCAGATTACAAATCAATGCTAACAAATGATACCTAGAAATTTAAGGGTTTGTGACGTTCTAATAAAATTAAATCGTTACTTCCTGAATTAATATCTAAAATTTATTGCGTATCTTTCAGATGCCTCTCGATTTCGTTGATATTATATAGTCATCTTAACAGACAGTATAGTTTTGTGCCTAGGTGTTATATTTAACGTTTACTTGTGTACTACAAAGTGAACAAATGCAATTAACAATAAAAATGAAAATGATGATCAATGAAGTGTTTTCTTTCAACCTATTGTTATAATACTCTAATCAATTAACATTTTTATTTCTTTCAATAATACTAGAAATTCCCTCGTTGCTCCTGTAGTTGAGCTATCTATAAAAGCTTGTGTTAAGAGAGAACGTGACGATAGCCCAACAATGTCGGGGTTTGAAACGGAGTTAGGATTTCAACCTGTTCTTCTAACTTTAAACCCTCTAGGTACATGACTATTTTTTTTTAATATTACAAGGGGCAAACGGGGAGGCGGTTCGTCTAAGTGATTACCGACGCTCATAGATATCTGCACCACCAAGAGGCTCGCAGATGCATTGCGCTCTTTATGGAGCGATTTCGGATACCGGGAACTGTTGCAAGTTGAACGAAACGCGACAACTATACCATCATATGACGTGACTACATTGGCGTCACTTCATTATTATTTATGCGAAAAAGTTCATTATATTTTATGCGAAAAAGTGGTATTGGTACCCGGACGCTATGGCTGGAGACTTAGATAAATTGTATGAAATCACATTGGGCGGTATAAAATCTTGGCTTGAGATTGAAGCTTGAGTTCGAGGTGCTGGTCCAAAAGACGAAAAAAGGTCGTGGTATGTTTTGACCAGTGAGTACTGCGGTAAAATAGTAATAATATATCTAGTATTGGTATCGCGTACTTTTTAGGCACAATGAAGTGCAATAAATAATTCTGATGTTGTTCACATCATCCGACATGCTAGAGGTATTAGGCCAATGAAGAGGAAGACGATTTATATAATCGATGTAAGTTCACTAATAGTAATAGAGTCCAAGCCGGTTTGAGTCGCAGCGCCATCTTAAGTAAGCTTTTTTAATAAATAAAGTACCATTTTGCTGCAGTAAATTAGCATAGTAATTCCAATTACAAAAAGATGAGCACTTAAAATTATTTATACGTGTAACAGCGCATTTTCTACGCAGAACTATTTATAGGGCGAATCAACCTTATGTAATAGCCTATCTCGTAAACCCTTCTGGTTACAATCGTCTAACCAATTGATACATTTCTTTTCAACATTGTAATAAATGTCGTTGGGTACGATGGTCACGAAGGGATCTCTCACATCGGTCTGCATAACCAAAAAGTCATTCCTACCTTGTTTCTGGACAAAAGGTTTAGCTAAAAAAGCGGAAGCCTTTTTAGATAAGGCGTTTAGAAGTTCATTTTCAACTAATGCAGCCATTTCATCTTTCCTCATTTCAACTGCCTGTTCATTATCCTCTCCTGCAGCTTCTTCACGTAGCCACTTCCTTAATTCATCCACATCTACAGTATTTGATAAAGCTTCTGATAATAGTTTCGCTTGTTGTCTTCCATTGTTTCTCCGATTAAAAGGTGGGTTTTCTCTAGTACGGGTTATTGTTCCAAAAAGTTTCCAGATGTCCTTTGGATTAAAACCGTTTTCATCTGAGTCTTCAATATTGACACTTCTACAAAACACATAAGTCCAGAGTGTTTCTGAATGAAGGACTAATAATGTACATATCTAGAAGAAAAAATCATCTTTAGTACAAAGTAGACAACGTTCAAAGTAGAACCTCCTTATAACTTCATAATAATACTTTTCCTTATGCTGACAAAATAAGTACCTGAGCTTATGTCAGGAATGGGTGTGAAAATAGTCCAGCAGGTTCCTTGCGGGTAGCTGTCGAATCCTTCTACCGTTGTCCTATTAATGCCTTAATATCTCATTAATTCACTCAAAAGCCGTTTCATTTATGGCTAGCATTTATTATGTTTCTATAATAATATATTGAAATTGCTTCTATATTACATTAATAAACTTCAGTTCTCTATTATATCCTTAAAATAAGTCAGCATATGATATAATGGATATGTAAAAAATTCTGGTTTGTTGATTCCTATATATAACAGACTGGGAATGGTCTGTTATGAATATTGCACTAATTAAACAGACGTAAATTTTTTAAGAGCTTTTAATAACAATTGGTACTTACAATAAATCTCATCTTTCTCGACTGTTCTGATACCATTTATAAGAACATTGTACCTTACTATTTAACATTTTAGTAATAAGTACCGACAATGCTTATTTGAAAATCAGTCATAAAAATAGTCATGCATGAAATTAAATCATATTATTGTAAGTAAAATTAATGGAAAATTTAATAAAATTTTAATGTATTACGTTAAAGTATAGCTCAGTGAACTGGCTGTCTACTACATATATATTTGGTACTATCATAAAAATACAAAATTAAAAAAAATAAAGAATATTACATACTTGAAATTTCACCCTCATCACCTTGATATTCTTAAGTCCACAAACGTGCGATATATAGAAACTTCTTACCTCGCACAACTCTGTGAATCAGTTACCAACTTTGGTGCTTCCGAGCCGGTAGCACCAAAGCGACATTTAAGAAAAAAAGCGTACTTATTCTTCAAAGGCCGGCAACTCTCTAATGTTGGAGTTGTCAGTGGGCGAGAGTTAGACACTTAGGTGAACCGTCTGCTCGTTTGTCCCTTGTTTTATATATAAAAAAAGAAGAATATTCTCTAAATATTCTATAGGCTTTCAGAAATCCCCTTTTAAGTGAGACGTCATGTCAACAGGCTAGCGGGATGGTGATCAAAATTGTCCTTTACAGCTTATGATTAAAATGATTGTCTTAGAAGATACGAGAGATTTAACATGCGGGGGCATTTTAATTATTTAAGAGCGGCTAGGCGGTGGTCGGTGGGGTAAGCGACCAATAGATGGCGCTCAGTTTTGTGTTGTGTTTTGACGTCTGCCGGGTCCTCTAGTAAACAATAAAAAGAATTCAATTACGTATTTGGTGTATTGGAAGATGATACAATGAACGAGGAATAACAATATAAATTAAAATAGCATTTTCTCCTTGGGCTTGTAAGTTAAAAAGAAGTCTCTGTACTGCGGCACCACGACAGGGGACTGCCCTGGAAGACCGCAGTTGGTAAGAGTATCACGTACTCTTTCTTCATCAAGTCCTTTAACTTCGCAGAGCTCTGTTAAGAACTCGTTCCATTCGTCCCAGTTTATTTCAGATTTACTGCAATTATTATTCGAATTATTAGGATTTTTTTAAAACACGAGACAAAAAAACAGAATATTTACTTGAGTTGACTACCGATGTGCAAGGACTGCTGCACTATCAGATCGTTCATAGATGCCAGGCGGCCCTTGAGAATTAAGTAGGATCCTTTCCTAAAGGTACCGACATGTTATTGATTCGGAAACAATGTGGGCTAGCAGCTGGTTCTACATAAATGTATATGAGACAGAAAAGTACTAGCAAATAACACGTTTGTTGTTTTTTAGGTATCGAGGTTATTAGGATACAATTTCGAGCTGTGATGCCTATTACAGTAATCCAAACAATTTGTCGACACACTCCCCGTGAAATAAGCCGTAAAAGATGCTAAATGATCTTTGCGTACATGTAATAATCTACTTTTAGTTTCATTAGTCAAATAGAGTACCTTTATGTACAATTATTTTGTACCTGAACTTGTTGAATATGACTCCTGTATCAGTCATCGTCAGTTTTCTGTCGTCCAACAATTTGCCCTGCCTCATCCAAAAATCTGAATTGTACAAAGTAATAGTTTGGCCATCTCGCTTCTTATCCATCATCTTTGCAAATTCAAAGAATTGACCATCAAGTGAGGCTGGTTCCTCTTCACCCATGTTTATTCCTTTTAGTAATATATACATATTTTTATATTAGGGTTAGTTAAATGGTGGTTAAACTTATTAGTGGCTCATCGTTGACTAAGGACCCCGACGGTCATTTTGATCCATTATACTGCTTAGTGGACGCAGCACAGCAGGTTCCGCATTTTCAGTCAAATCTCTTTATCTAACTACTACCACTGATACCGTTATGAAATAAAATTAGACTCTTCCAGTGATGTTCGAGATTGAGTGAGATTGCTGATTTTGCCATATATGACCAATATTGTGAGAATCATCGCGCTATCAGCTGCAAATAGTATTTTACCCGACGGAATAAAATGATTACTCGTACAATTGACTTAATCAAAAAGTTTCGGATTAGGAAGCAAGCTAACACTGAATGGATAGCGCATCTTAATATATTTGATAAAAAATAATAGGTTACGTTACTTATTTAATGGAATTCAGCTTTAATCGATACTCCAGGAAATTTCGTATTATATCTCCTTTTTTTGACTTTCCTAAATTATAGATGATTACGAACGTTGTTGACGTCTCCATGACAAACCCCCTTTGTGATAAAAAAACATCATAGATTATAGGTAAATTAACCATAGTGCACGTTGGCGTTTATAGTTTGATTGTTCGTACCCTAAGCGTCTAATAGATTCTTCTGTATCAACCTTTAACATACACGAAACTATAATTTTCTATATACAGTTTTCATTTTTTTAATTAACCTCTGAATTTCTTGATTTGTAAACAAAATAGGGTTGATAACGATTGTTAGACCAATGAAGGCGAACGATACGAGGATCGTGTATGCAGGTAGCTGACAAAAAATCGCGAGATGTGAAAAGATTTAAGACATAGTGAGGGTCGAGTGTATGATCGACTGAAAGAGAAATTTCATAGTAATTATCAATAATTAAAGAAAAAATCACGAGACCGAGTAACTGTCCAACCGCAGATAAAGGTTAAACTTCGACACGCTTGAAAGAAGTCCTCATATATTGTACCTACCATTTCAGTATCCAAACAAAGAAACCGCATCGTAATCGATACATTCGTTTAGGAGTTACGATGCCACAGACGGACACAGATACATTGAAAAATTGAGGGGCTAACATTATAAGACCTAAGACTAAACAAGATGAGACAAAATTCTCCTAAAACTGGTTTTACTTTACTTATAAGCTTTAGTTCGCTTGAACATTTAATTCACTCTTCATTTTAATACACTTCTACTAAATACTACGTCAAAAAACAAAGAAACGATATTTTTTTTAATTTATATTTTTTTTATTTCTATCAAAAATACATTAACATAATTTAAACTAGTTTGTAGAAAAAATTGTCTATGAATTTCAACAATATGCACTTTATATACATACACAACATACAAATTATGTTTAAATATGGAATACATATTTAAAATTTTATCTAAACTCTTGACAATTCGTTTTGGCGTCATTTGTCTTGCGTTTTTTTCACCGCCTTTCCTTTGCTGTAAATGATATCTAAAAATAGACCTGAAAAGGGCATAGATATAAAATATTATTTGTGAATGCTTTATCATCACGTGTAATAGATTAGTTCGACGGTACAGCAGATTTGATTCCAATCGACATACCTATTTCTTTCCATGATAAAGATATTTTAAGTGTAAAAGTACCATAAAAAAACAGGTAGATGTTAAACTACCATGCATAAATCCACGAATAAATGGAGAAAATTGTACAACAATAAAGTGAACGTTTTCAGCTCCTGACCATACTCAGGTTTCTGTAAGAGATCTGTGCGTTGAGTACGTGACATAAAATCAGTGCATTACTGTTTAGGTGGCGGTTTGGCTGGTATACAAATTGGGTTACAGTATTCACAAAATGTAAATCGCATAGTTATTCAAAGTAATTGAAACTTTCCTGAAAGTCATTTACATGCGCGAAATACCGTCTGCTTGTAAGTTACCTGAAAACACTAAGATGGCGCCAAACCATTGTCGCGGCAGCAAAACGTTCCCAAATATAACGACCGATGCAAGAACAGTGAAGAACTTCCTCGTCGTGGTCACCACTGAGCAAGGTAGTGGACCGAACTCGGCCACCTAAGAAAAGAGATAAATTTTAGAAAGTAATTCAGATGAAGTATGAATCCCAAAATGTGTTTATGTCGTCTATAGGCTCATTTTTTTAGTTGATTATACAGGTATAAATCTGGAAATGAAACAGGTAATTTATTTAATAATCTGAGGCATTATTTTAACTCCCTTACTTAAAAAAAATAATTATGCATAACTTTACAAACGAATATTTTCTTCCTTTTATTAACATCTTATTTCCCTTAGTTCGATTTTCATTGTTCTATTATTCATGGTTATATACCATATTTTGTATTTTCATAGTTCTGATAACATAAGGCTCGTAATATATTTCGAATTCTAAGTCCACAGATACTGTGAACAAACGTATCGTGCTGAGTTCCATTTAAACTTACCTTTTACAAAATAAAAAACTCAAAAACATATAAAATGTAGTCCTACAAAAGTACGAGGTAAAAATTCATAAGAATAAGAAATGTCACATAATTACAAATAGATTTTTGATGCAAGTAAAGATAAACAATATTTGAAGTAAGACCTTATTTAAAACTGCTCTTCCAAAAAGTTTTTAATGATAGAAATTAAAAAATACAAAAGATACGGAAATATTTATTTCTCTGATGTAGGTTTTAACCTTACAGCTACAGATTTTGCTATCGTCTCCAGGACATATACATATTACATGCGTAAGTGAATATGTAAAACTGTTTGTGTGCGTGCACGCGCGCGCCTTTGCAGATGAAAGCGGGTGTGTGGGGGCGTATGTTTGTGCGTGTGCGTGTGTGTGTGTGTATTTGTGGTTGATTGGCTGTTAGTAATCATAAATATTAAATGTATTTAAAAATGCATATTAAGTAAATAATATTGACGTGTGTGGATGTGATTGAATAAAATTTATATAAAAATCGAAAAAATGGGCTTTTTCAAAAGTGCATAGTATTTTGGACCTACCTACAAAACTACAAGTTTCATAAATTTTGTTTTTTATTTGGGTTGGTTCAGAGATAGTTCAACGAAATTAGAAATCTGTTAAACTAATACAGTTCGAATTTACGTGATTAATTAATTTACTGTTTGGATGAAGTCATCTGCTTATTACACTCTTAAGTGCTCCAGTATAAGTCTCTGAATCTGGATTCAATATTCATGTTTTGATTTGTGGCCCTCTAAGACGTCTTTGCTCGGGGTGGAAATAAATGTTTCACGACACAAGAAAGATGCCGGCGTAACTGAAAATCAACAACCAACATTGCACGGCGACCCTTGTTTGTCCATTAGCTTGCCGAACAAAACAAACACCACGATTTGTTGCCAAAGATTCCCTTGTTATTAAAGCTTTGTCATTTTGTATTTTACTTATATGCAAGTAATTATTATTGACTAATTTGCTATACTTTCCTTTGTCCGCGAGATTTTGTTAGATTTTGAGGGTTATTTTTTTTGTGGGAAACTCTAATCAGTTTTCTAAAACTGAAGTAGCATATGGTGCTCTTCGCAACATCAGCTATCTGCCAGTGAAAGTACCGTCAATATAGGTTCAGCTGTTGCGGAGATTATCCGGAATAAACAGATAGACAAACAGACAAGTCGCAAGACAGAATTTTTTCGTTTTATTTTTTATTTTATTAATGTTTGGGAAACAAACAACATACTTAAAAATATATAGCTATACAAATAATAATAGTTCTTTAGTCAATAAAGTTTCCACTATAAGGTATACTATAAACAAGTTAAGAGCAGTTACAGCAATAAAATTAATTAATTTTAATTTGAAGAAAATTTTTTTTCTTTAGGAATATTTATAGGTAATTAGAAAAAATGGTTTATTTCGAAGTTATTATATTGAAATAGTGGGTGCATATATGAGCAATACGTAAAATGTATCCGTGCTTATTCATTTGGTCCTTCAGACTAATAAAAACAAAGTGCTACCAAGTGACCTATATCATTTACATATATCTCCAATAGTATATGTACCTAAACCAAACAAGAATATTTTCGACACATACAAATCCTACCAATATTATAAACACAGCAAGATACATCCATACATCCATGTGTACAAAGGAAAATTTGTACACATGGATGTATGGATGTATGTTTGACACTCTTTCAAGAAAAACTACTGATTAATGGATTTTAATAAAACCTTACAATAATATAGTTTATACACCAGAATACCATATAAAGTATAAATTATAAAGATATCGTGTAAATTGCCTAACATATAACGATAAATGTCAAGTAAGTAGGAGAAAATTCTGCGATCTGCGAGCTATTTTGGTGTGCGCTGCAAAAAGCCTTACAGCTACACGTATATAGTGTATGAAGGAAATGTTTATCTTAAATAGTTCTACAAAAAAGCCCGCGAGAGCACATATCTATCTTTCATGTTTAAGCCATTAACGCCAAAATAGTAAACCGTTATATAACGGGAACGGGAAAGGAAACGGGGAAATTTTTATAGGATAATAAAACGTAGTAAATAGTAAGTAACCCAACGTTCGGACAGAACAGCATCTGTCACGTCCGCTAGTATTAATATATATTCCACAAATTTTATACCTGTACTAAGCGTCTATTATAAATGATATATCACTAAACATAAAGTAAGACTGTTGTAACAGTAAAATATAAAGTCACACAACATTATTTCTCACTCCAAAAATAACGATGCGCACTTATAAAGTATCTGTTTTTTGGTATTGACTTATTCCCAACTGTGTAAAAGTTGTGCTAGTGATCTCAACGACATGTAACTCTCTAGGCCCTAAGGGAACCCATGAATTATGGGCAAAGTTGAAATCCGAAAAACCGTTCTCATTCGTGCTTGCCGTTTGCGTCTTTTTTATTACCCGGGTGAATTTGCCTACTGCTAGGTTTTCCGTATAAGTGTAAATATAGCGGCATTTTCCCCAGGACGTAGCTTTTTTTATCAACCAATATAACGAGTTGGTTTAAAAGTCTCCTGAGTGTTGCCGATACAAAGCCTTTTTTCCTTAACTCAATCTGCCTTAGATATTATGTATGTTAAAGAAAAGCGTATTTGTAATTGTATAAGCAGCCGGCAACTAAGTTTTTCGTAGATGTAAATGCTTATATTAGTATGTAATAGTTAAAAAGTTTGTTTTAATTTTCCGACTTGTTAATATTAACTGTGTCTTTATTCTATATATAAAAAACTGAATTCCAATTTCCCTTGGTCGCGGCATTACGCATCATGGCTTAAATGATTTCTGGCAATTCTTTAATTTTGTGATTTTTATCGCCAGGAGGAAGATTTCATGAAAGAATAGACATAGAAAATTGCGCAGAAGAGAAGAAAATATAAGAATACTTAACCATCATATTTAATTATTTCTAATAACAACGGGAACGGGAATGGGAACTGGCACGGGACCGGGAACGGGAACGGGAACGAGGATAATGTAGGATAATAGAATGTAGTGAATATTAAGTAACCCAACGTTCGGACAGTACATCGTCCACCGGGTCTATTAGTTCATAATAATGATATGGCGCAATACTCCATAACAGTAACACTGGCCTGTTACTGGTCCTTTGGCGCATTTGGTAGTGACCCTGCCTTTCGTCGGGGTCGTAAATTCGATTCTCGCTTCCAGTCTGAGTGTGTTACATGTATGTATGTATTAACATTAAAAAAATTGTTGATAACAGGCGTCTGTTACCTATAAACACAGGTATTTGTTTGTCTACCTTAGAAACAGACTTCCGGGTGTCATATTGCCCAGTATATATTTATTTAACAAATAATTTAAATAAAAAACAAGTTTTAGTGATAATAATAATAAAGTATGCCGATTAACGAGCAGAGTATCTATCGACCACAAGTAATTTTAACTACAAACTTATATCAATGGTAGAATATATTCTTATTAAAGAAGAATAGTTTTCTTCCTAATACGAATATTTCGTGAGTTACATTTCGTCATAATCCCTACAGTGGCCCGAATGTAGCATTGCGAAGGGACAAAACTTAGCCGGTAAAGCTTTGAGTGGTCCTTTACAACTTCGAACTTGAACAGTAATGTTGACAGGTTACCCAAAGTGAGAAGTTACGAAACTTCGGCCATGTAGAATAAACAGTGTATACGCCACTGAGGAAAATTAATAATTAAGTACTAATTACGGGTAATATTTATTAGTTGTATTTAACAGAATGTTGCTGTTATGGTCTTTTCTCTTTATCTATTGCGATTTAAATTTTGTATGAGTCTAGATTTATACAAAAACGTATATTGTTAAGGCAAGACGAGCTTAGAAAATTGGCGACTGGCCCGTTGGCGCATTGGGCAGTGACCGTGCCTTCCGCTCCAGGGGTTGGGGGTTCGATTCCCACCTTGAGTCTCGGTGTATTAACTATATGTATGTATTTCCATATATATTTAAAAAATATATATATTTTTGTATAACAGGCGCCTGTTACCTATAACACAGGCATTAAGTTGTCTACCTTAGGAACAGACGTCCGTGTGTCATATAGCATAAATAAAAATAATCAAAAGCAATCGTGGAAGTCAAATATAGATCATTAAACTTTTTAATATTATTCTACTCACGAAAGCTTGGTGACAAATTATGCGAAGCTTTATACGAAAAGCTCTTTTGTGTGTGAGTTTGAGTTTGTGTGTGCGTGTGTATGAGGCACACACGGATTTGTATACGTTTTGTTGCGTTTGTGATGTTTTTTATGTAGTTTATCAATCCGGGGCAGATGGCGGCTCATATAAGCACCTTTTAAATTCGCCCAAAACTTTAGGGTTACATTATCATCGTACGTGGAGACAAAATGGCCGTTTGTGCAACACGGCGTAATAAAATGACAATGTTAATGTGAAATTGGGCCTCTTTCAATGCAGTGTATTAAAATATTCATTTATATAATAGGATAATTAAACAAAATAAAATTATATTAGAACTAGACACATATTCAGAATCACAGACACTTTTGAATATTAGTGTTTAACGAAACTATGCAAATCGTGTATAATATTGCACGCCCCACGGAGTGTGCTCTACTCTCACTAAGTCAAAATTGAGCCATTTCGTGAACTAAAAATACGTGAACACTTATTGATAAATTTAAATACACATCGCTTAAGATGAAAGCCAAAAGTGTTAAAACACGGTTTTGGTTAAGTATAATAATTTTATTTAGTGTAAATAAAAATTGATTAAAAAAATATTTCCAGGGACGTCCGGATGTCTGTATGTGCGGATCTGGCAGGATTGTTTGCCCTAACATTTCTATTACTTTTCAAAAAACAGATAAAACATTAACACTATCTTATAAAAAGTGGCACAAGCTTTCGAAAGATACATATAGCTCCTCAAGGGCTCAATTTTTCATACGAAGCCCTCCGAGGAGTCATTTACAATGTTCTTTTATTATCTAAAGCGGGAAATGGCCATTAATAACGGAAAGGCTCAGGCTTTTTTTATGGCGCGACAGTTTTCTTCGGCCTTAATCACTTTACCGAATTCAACAATGGAATAAATATTATTTAGTGGTGTTTCCCTTATTTTCTTTTACTTTCCAATTTGCAACTTCTAATCTGCTGGCCATACGCTTTCCCTAGGGACTCTGAGGGGTTTATTATTGCGTTTTTGATAAGTTCATAAAAAACGAACTTGAATGATTAGGTAAGTCATAGGCCTTTTTCTTCGTTAGGTTTCTGTATGATAGCAGTCCAAGAACACAAGTATTCGCACTGAGACGAGCAGAAAATATGTTATTCTTTCTGGGAGTAAAAAAGACTGAAAAGAATAAAAGGTGTTATGACACTCCCAGTATGAACCAAGTTAATCTCCTTGCTACTAAATAAGCGATAAGACAAACAAAAGATCTACACGTTTCCCCGTCTTTTAAATCGACTTAAAAAAAAAAGAAGGGGGTTCTCAATTCGAGTGTGTTTTGTTTGTATGTATTTTACGCTGTTACTCCGTCACTTATGAACAGATTTTGATGATTTTTTTTTTATAAAATAATTTCGATACAAAATTAAACCATTAAAATTGCAACGCCCTAACGAGGCATCATGTATAATTATAATCATGTGCAATTAATTAAATAAATGAAATGAATAAATATAGAAATCACCACTTGCTAGGGATATAGCCCCGCTGTTGGCGGGCATGTATTTTTTAAATATCTTTAAATATATGTATTTTTATATTACTATTTAAAAATGTATTTTGAAATAAATGATAGTCATAATATACTTCGGAGTAGAATAATAAAAATATATGCATATACCTATGGTAATCTACATATATATGGTAATCTATAGGTATATCGATATAAATATCGTGTTGCGATGTATGTTCGGGATAAGAAACTACTAAACTGATTTCGATGTAATATCATACCTATATGTACTTTACTTCAACTTGAGACATAGGATAGTTTATAATCCGATCTTTTACTATCGTTTTATTTAATGCAAACGAAAAATTTAATCTCATCAAAAAAATTTTCATATAAAATGATGCCACAACGAGACCATATGGCTCTAACTGTGAAAAGGTTATAAGACCTCTTATAACCTTTTCACGCCGAACCACGTCTGTAACTCTAAACGTTGTAGCTTCACTGACTCTACACCTTACTCCTTAGTCAAAATATGAGGCTTGGCCGATTTTATTCACTATTTTTTAACTCTTTTAGTAACAAAACAGCCACGCCTAGTCAACTAGTTTCTTTATAATAGAAAATAATTCAAGGTACCCACTTAGTTGTGCCGTCGACGTCCGCGGTCAAAGACGTCGCTATGCCACTCTTCTTGTATCATCTGTCCGCAACAGATGTATCAGGCCAATAAAGATAATGATGATAATATAAAAATTATAATGAGTCTATAGCTGCGTAAACATTTTATTAAGAAAAACATTTAAGACCTGTATTTAAGAGGCAAGGCAAGGCAGGTTTAGAATGCTGCTTATAAATTTGCATCGTAGCTATGTATAAAAGTATTAAAATTGCTTCCTTCAATAATACCCTTAATTTTGGTTGCGCCTTTAAGTTTAGTCAAGACACTTCTTGACTAAACTTCCTTTAAGGAGGAAAATATGGTTGAGGGTCGTTTGATTCTAAATCAGACAATTAAATGTAGACAAATGTAGACAATTAAAAAAAATTGAAGATGCGCTCGCAAAAATGACAAAAGTTTTATTACATGATATTGGATTATTCATAAAGGAACAAAAATAAATGATGATTCAAGTCTTTTAGACTGATTTAAATTGGGAGGCTCGTAAAAGGCGAAGTTCATATGCAAAGATCATCACCTGACGTAGATAACTTCAAACGGATGTTTAATTTAGAATGGCTAATTCCCATGACTTTATTTGCAAATTGCAATTCTTGATTTTACACCTTGATAAGCAAACTTTAAAATTAATAAATATTGTTAAAAGATTTTTACAACGCCTGATTTTATTTATGTGTTGCTGAAATGTCAATTTTTAAAACATTTAAAGTTGTTGAAATAAAAATTAATAGTTTCTCGCCGTGCCTGCAAACAACTATACGACTATTACTGTGGGTTCTAACTCTCAATGCATTGTTATAATGAAAACCTGCCTCGCACACACGTATTTACAGCTTCTTGCGACGACAAAGTTAAACGAAGTCATTACTTTTCGCAGCTTACGACCGCCGGTTGTGCAGCAGACGGCTCTAGCATTACAAGAATAAAACACGGCGCAGCATCGAATGCTAGATGTTTTATTTATTTATTTTATTCAAACGTAAAGTGCAGTTATTTCTCACCGTATATTATTATATACTTCTTCGTTCTTTGACAGATGGCTTGCTTTTGTGCATATGCACAATTTATATCGCCAATGTCATGCTCAATTGAGAAGGCACGAGGGAGATTGGGCAACAAAATGTAACTCGGAATTTTTTCACAATACAAAAATTGTTAAATTAAATATGGTTATTCTATAAAAACACTTATTATATACTTTAAACAATTAAATAATAATTATTAGCGCTATTAATCATTAAACAGATTAAAAAATAATAATTGGGGCGGCAGTTTACGGAGGCAGTTTACCTCTTTAAATAGAAAGTCATGGCGCTGTATCTTATCTATGCTGTGCTAAGTTAGTTTCATGCTACGATTCATTTGTTTTAACCGCACTTTTGAGTATACAATTTTATTAATAACTAGCGGTCCTAGCAGACGCTGTCCTGCCCGAACATTCGGTTACTTGTTCGCACTGACGGTTCCGTACTGTTACATTATACTTTTACAATGTATTTTACGAGTAAGATTAGTACTTCTCGTGGGATTTTCTTGAATGTGACAGTCTTCGTTATTTTTTTGTGATTTTTGATGATTTTTTTGTGATGTTACTACAAATTTACGGATTTAGTATTTTTCCTTTAACTATGTTATAAGACATTGTTTCTTCTCTTCATCTGAGAAGGACAGTTATTAAAGGTATTCTTTAATCTATATACACAATTTATAAAACACACCTATACTCGTACATTTTTGTCATACCGCTATCTTTGATGAATAATAATTAACTTAACATTTTTAATTATGAACCGAAACGAAGATTTATTAAATTATAAAATACTCGTAAAAGAGTGTTTGTTTTGAAACTCTTCCGAAACTGTGAACTATCATCTTTTAAGCCACTAAATCATAAGGGTGGTCCAACAATATAGCGCCATCTATGGCTCGCTTTGGTAAGCGACCCATAGATGGCGGTGTAGTCACCGCCCGCCGGCTACTACTATAACTTAGAAGATATTAATTTTAATAATATGCTGTAAAAGACAATTTTGATCGCACATGAGAACATTTTTTTATATGAGATTAAAGTCCACTTGGTGGATAAGTTTTGAAATTACCTTTAATTCCATATTTAAAAAAATATGTATCTGTTTAAATAAAAAAAAATATTACAAAAAATGTTCTCATCTGCAATTTCGTTTAGTAGTATGATTGCATTAAGTTAAATAATAAATTCTTTACATTAAATATAGACTTGGAAAAAAATCAACCGTTTCGACAGACCACATTAAAACTGTTATTGAAAATGCAGACTGTACGTAGGATTTGTATACAAGAGTATCATATAACAGATAATTATTAACGATTAATTTCACTTATATACTATAATTCCTCAGTTGCCTTTTTGCTCGATAGTTGCACAGTTTCGGGTTGTTCAGGATTATCCGGGATAAGAGGTCCGTGTTTCCAACCCGGTGGATATCCCAGCTTCCGCACATCATCCCACCACTGCTGCTCTCCATCGGCCCAAATGCAGTAGACCACATTTGTGCCCACCAGCACCACGAAGCACACCCAAAATGCGATCCGCCATTGCGCCAAAGTTGACTGTTAATTATAAAAGAAACAATTAGTTTCTACTTTTGCCCATTTATTGTACAGTATATCAATTGTACGGTTTAATTCTACACCTTGTTAAATTACAATTTTCATTTTTTTTTCATAATTTTTAAGTTTTCACGAAATATTTCCAAGATAAGAAGTATCATATGCAATATCCCCTTTAAAATGGTTTATCCTTTCCGACATAACCTAATTATTTATTTATAAATATATATTTAATAGTTGTATATGGAAAATATGCTTAAAAGTAATTAATAATAATTACAGTTCAATGTCCAACACTAGTGTAGATACATACAGCATTTAAACACAATCTAGTCACTAAAAATCAAATACAGCAATGGCGCTAATATTATGATGTAAAACCACTAGTTCCATTCTCAGTTCAGTAATCTCTTAATCGGAATATGTTATAGAAGTTCCTTCATTTCAAGGAACCACCATAATTCACGTAGAAGGAATATCACTAATATTATGATGTAAAACCACTAGTTCCATTCCCACTCCAGTAATCTCTAAATCGGAACATGTTATAGAAGTTCATTCATTTCAAGGAACCACTATAATTCACGTAGAAGCAATATCGGCGATCGCAGCGCAACTATTGAAAACTCGAGGAAAACTTACATTACATTTCTAATCGAACCTTTTTCAATTTTCGTTTCGCCTTTGAAAATATATATTTTCGTAAGCTGTTGTTACTAGTGCATTGTAGAGTTAACGTTTTTTTTTTCATATGTACATGCTCTTTGTTATCTTTCGTTGTTATATTCACATAAAGAACGAATGTAATAACCCATTAATACAATCAGGCTGTTCCTCTTTTGTAGTGTTCACGACAATAAAGAAAAACCTAATTAGTTTGCATAAATCCGCGAATAAGATAAAGAAACATATGCGGATGGAACCTAAGGATTAAAAAGCCTATACCGAGAAGACGGTTCGGTTTCAAAGCCATATGTGCTATAAGGCACAGTTAAATATCAGTAGCATTTATGGAAAATAAATTATTTTTTGTAATCTCCCAAAATCAATTGTACTAATAAACAACTCAGAAGTAAATCTATACTAATGTAAAAAGCTAAAGGTTATAATAACGCTCTCGGTGCGGTAATCTACTATTAATTACACCCAACTCTTTACTTATAAACCTACAAACGTACGTAGAAGAATTAAACTGTATCCAAAGCATTTCTTTTTTATCAAGAATATCTTAGTACCGGTTGTTATTCAGTTGTAATAGGCCACCATCGTACACACTAGCCATAAAAATAAATGAATAGTCCACACGAGGCCTAATTTAGAACACAATGACTCCTGTCATTACTTTAAATTGGTCTAATTTCGACTCGAACGGCGGTTGTATAAATCACATTAAACTTCATGGAAGTTCTTGTTTCGTAATCATTTGTATGCTCAGTATGGTTATAATTTTCAAAATGATCCGCTGAGGAATGCAGATTACCTTCTGCGCTGGTTTAGAATTCAAGGTTTGGCTATGTTTTAGAATTTCGTTAAACGTATATAAATTGGAAAGTACCGGTCATAGTAGAATGCCCGGTAGGATCCTGATGTATCTTATTATATATGTATTTTTGCTGCTGTTATTTTGTAGAGATAAAAGGGTAGTAGGAAATTGAAATGGTCCTTAGTATAATTGCGAATTCTGTATATTCTTCTTATCCAATAGCACGAGCGTTTAAGTTAAATTAGAGGGTCAAAGTAAATATTAGGATCTTCTAAAAAGCACGTGTTAATGGCTACTTACACGAATTCACTCCCTATACAAACATGTATATAGATATGTTCACTTCAATCTTTTTCTTCTTCTGCTTAGCGTTTGAGCAATGTCGCTTCGCTCGCCTTGCACTGACACCTAGCATTGACTTGTCAGATTTAAATTCATGTTTCCTTGTCCGTATCGTTGTGAAGTAAATGCTTTTGAGTTGTTTATTTTATATTGATTTTATTTTATGAAATGTAACAACCGTTTTATAAAATACTAGCTGTGCCCGCGACATCGTGCGCCTAAAATTAAGTAAAAACTAGATTCAGTTTAAACGTGATGATATATAATAATAATAATAATTTATTTATTTCTAGCAACAAATGGCTCATACAAATTGTGTTAGTAATCACATAAATAACTTATTTTCTATGTTAATCCTTACTGTAAAACTTATGCTACTTATTACTATATGTGCGTGCTTGCTGTGCTAATCCGTTTGAAATAGCACAGCAATGACCCACATATCTGCAGTCCAGCCTGCTCACAAATATAGCTTATAGCCTCGATAAATTGGCTTTCTAATACGGAAAAAAATTTTCAAATCGAACTCAGTAGTTCCTGAGATTACTGCGTTCAAGCAAACAAATAAACTCTTCAGCTTTATATATATATTAGTATAGATAACCGAGAGGTAAGACCTGAATGCAGATCCGAATCCTGCCTTCAAAAAAGCTGATGGGCCACTCAAGTTTTGAACGATTTTCTCCTCAATGCGAGGCGGTGTATTCAAACTTGTTTACGATCTATACAGTGCATTCCTATAAAGGATATCTCTATAATGTATATGAGTTTGATACATCCAAATAGAATAGAAAGTTTTAAGCACACAAATTCAGTCTTTATTCGTTCGTGTATTTTCTAACGTAATTTCTTTATGAGTTTGAACCATTTGAATTATTTTGATATTTACTTTGACATTTTTTTACTTTTGACATTGTAACATTAAAACTTCTATTTCTAATTATCTTTGACATATTGTATTCATTTTTTGACATCTATTTTTAATTGTTTATTGCACAAATCTTTTTTGTCAATTGTATTATTATATGGGTGTACTTTACCTGAAATAAATAATTTATTATACTATATGCATCGGGTACCTTAGAGTATTAGACCTTGCCGCTACTTCACACCGATCTTATGTGCGAAAGAGGTACCACGTTTGCAGACCAAAAGGACTGCAAACATGGCGCTCCCTTTAATTAACATCATGTCTTTATTAATTATTGTTTTTAACTGTTGAGCTATTGAGTATATAACACCAAATGCGAAAGGAATAAATATAAATTTACTGCTGTACAAAACTAGCAACTTAATAATGTTTAAAATAACAACATTAAACATTCCTGTCGCGCAAGGCAACACCTGAATGGAATTTGTTACAAGATAACGTTTTCGTAACTGAGATAAAGCGCAGCGAAACGGCTTCTTACATTTTTGTTTTAACATGGTTTAAAACACATAGTGCAAAAAGTTAGAGTGCTTTGTAACATAATGTTTTTACTATTTTCGCTATATACTTCGCTATTTTTAAAGTAATAAAGAAGAATGTATAATATTGTATCCTTACTCCGTCATTAGTCGTCTGTTATACACAAATATATATGTATGTACATATATACACACAAAAGCAATAGGTCACTTATCACGAAATCTCGAAAACCGCGGAACGGACAAAGACGAAGTTTGCCAAGCGGATTGTGTATAGTTAGTAGACATCCGCATAATATAATAGATATATAACAGAAGGTACATACAAATTCTTTGGTTCCGGTTTTGTTCGAGTTTGATACTGTCTTTTATAAACCAGATCAATAATTCCTCCTCACGCACGACAAAATTCGACGGTGAGTCACGCGGTGGTTCACCTCATATTCAATACGAGGGTGCAAATATGTCTGATCACCCTCAAGATAACGTTTTTTCTACATTATCTGTGTAGTGCATTCTCCTTTGCCACAAAACCGCCATTTTTGAATATAAATCGCGTGCAATACTTGTATTATGAATGGAGATTTACTTTTAATTTTCTTGCCGCCATCTATCTATTTCGCTTTTAATATTATAAAACTTTATAACTTATATTAAGAGTTTGAGTTTTATTTAAAAAATATATTAAAATATAAAAACATAAGATTTGCATAAATGTGGTAGAGAACATCTCAAGATAAAACTTTCTTTGTATTTTGTAATATACCAAAATTATTATGTTAAAAATTCCTGTATAGATGTAATTAAAATACACCAGATTTATTTACAATACATTATGTAATATACTTATCAACACACACATTTCAATAAAAAACAAATTTAAATAGTATAAGACATTGCATAATATATTATTCAGTCAAATATTCATGGCTATACTAGAAACTTTTCTGTATATGTTCTAGAGTATTGAGGATTCAATACATTATGTAAGAATTATACATTATACCAGCGAAATCGCATTTTAATATTCTATTTTTTTCGTCGGGTTAGCGTCTTATATAACGATGAACGCTGGCTGCACGCACGAAAAAGCACGACTCATTGTCACGTTCCGCCTGAGCCGAGCGTGCAAGCATGAGGACGGAACAAGCGATAAACCGGACGCTTAGGCCCATATTATTGCCTCATATGGTCCGATGTTTTCTTATAAAATTGCTGTCACTAAGCCCACTTTACAGACAACCAATTTTTAGCTAAGCTAGTATTACTAGTTAACTTTTCGAAATATACTCAGACGCGTAAGTAGTAAATGATATAAATTAAAGAAGATATAGTAGTAGCTCCATTTATTATGAAGATGGTCTGTAAATATATACAATGTTACGTAACCGGTTTTTGGGTCACACAGACAATTGGTTTTAAAATATCACGCTTCATATTCGACCTAGATTATACGAGTTTAATATCATGAATTAATTTATATAATAAATTAATTATTCATGTAAATTCAAGACTTTCTATATTAGCGGGCTCGGTTTGTTACCAGCTTCAATCTGAAGCGCTTTCCCAGAGATGCGATTAGAGCTAATCTACTCACAATTCAATTATGAATGAAGATTAAAGGTTTTTCTGATTACCTGTCTGGTAGAAAATTTGAATTCTGCTGAAAGATTGTCTTTACAGATATGACGTTTTTATTCAAATAATCAAAAGACAACTATTTTTGTTTCATCGTCTCACAGGTATTCGACATTTAATACAGTCAAAGTCAAAATCAAAGACAAAGTCAAAGACGAAGTCAAAATCAAAGTTAATTTTTTGTTATTCATATAGACTTTACAATAGTTATGAATGTCATGTGTTATTATATTATTTGGTGATGAATTTTACCAATTAATCTTTTTGTCCACTCCGTTCTGTCCGGTATTTCTAGTTTGAATGATTTGTTTAATAATAATAAATTGTTTAAATAATTCTTGTAACATCCAATAATCTACTTTCAATGTAGTGTTGTATTTATTGCGAAATAACAGACAGCGATTCGCCAAGACGAATTCCAGATAGTTTAACGCTCCAGTTATCCAGAATGCGTTTCGGTAGCGTAAACACTGTCTAAAACGATTGGCAACCGAGCGTACTTTCCCCTCTAAAATTAAACTTCGGGAGAATCGAACCCGGAACGTTTACTTTACGACGTCCCTAGGCGCAGTAGTTTCGCCATTTCAATAAATCACACTTTATGTTTCCCGCGCAAAGTCTTTATTATCTCTAGAGAAGATATAGTCCCGCCTTCATTAAAAGTATAGTTGAATGAACGTTTGAAGGAAGCGGTGCAACATGGGAAAAATAAATTATTTATAAATAAAGAAAACCGCCTTTAAATAAAAATACGGTACCAAGCCAAATAGGTTCCCCACTAAACCGATGGTACCGACTTCAACACATGAGTAAGTTTCTATTAAATCGTATGAAAGTGCTTATTATCTCTATTATTTTTATTCCTTGACGTTTTGTGAATTAAAAATAAAATAGAAAACTTATTTTAAATTTTGATATAAGCAAACCAATTAAACACTGCTCTACAGGTGATGTTTCGGAGTAAACGAAAACACAATCGATCTATAACCGATGTGTATATAAAATTTTAACATTTGTTGATTTCTACAAAACCGCTCTACCGATTTTAATAAAATGTAGGACCACCTCTGAAGTATGGTCTACCGTACGAAAAAAGAATCTTCAAAATCGGTTCATACATGGCGGAGTAATCGCGTAACATACATATAAAAAGATGTTCATAATAAAAAATATTCATATTATGGCTTGGGTATTGTTACAAAAGGGGGGTTAGGACCATAGTCAACCACGCTGATCCAATGTGTGAAAGAGATGGATTCAAATAGGTCAGGAAAGGAAGGTGTGGTTGGAAAAGGGGGGGGCCTTTGCCCAGCAGTGGGACAGTATAGGCTAATTAAAAAAAAATATTATGGCTATCAAACTAAAGAAGAATCATGTAAATCTCAGCGCAATCGGTGCACATATATAAAAAAATTACCAATCGAAATTTTTGTTATTTGTTGTTTATTAATTTGTTTTTTTTTAATGAACTAACGGTCATTTTTATAAGATTTTTACTAACACTAAATGATAATAATGAATGTGGCCACTTTTATGGTAAATTGTGAAACGTGGCAAATCAATTAGGAAATCTTGTGTAGTTTATTCAAATGGTTATTTTTTCTACTGACACTTGTATCACGATGCCTGTTTTATTGTTTTTGCAACTCACTTTTTGTTATTTTTGCAACTGCATACGTCATTCGGGTCATTACGTTATTGTAATGGGATTGAGACATAAGAAGATTTAAGTCTTTAAGCGATTAGCTTTATTACGGTAACGCAATGTACCCAGACACGAAACTTATGTGTAACTAGGTTCATCCCGTCTTCATCCGCGTGATATCAGTGATTTTGTTAAATTTCGTGGGTTTCTATTGTTTTGTACGGAACCCTAGCTATTTTTATACAACTGAAATAGCCTATGTTACTCCTTGCAACATCAGCTATCTGGCAGTGAAAGTCCCATCGAAATCTATCGACCCGTTTCAGAGATAACGCGGAGCAAACAGACAGACAGACATTTCTTTTTTAACTTGTAGTAGTCATATACAATAAGTAAAAAAATAATTTTGACGTTAAAGACACTTAAATTTTATTAATACGTATATGTATAAATTAGAGCATGCGTATTTTGTGTATCAAAAAATAAACATACCACAGTCGAATTGAGAACCTCCTCGCTTTTTTGGAGTCGGTTAAAAATCCGCAGGCAACCCCGACTCTACCGGAATGTAATAGTTTGGAAATTCTACGGCCGGGACTTATGACCCAGGTGTAGGTTAAGTTATAACATATTTATGCAATAAATTAGGTGTCCGATAGGAACGTATTGGTATTTTTATTACATAACCAATTTAGTAATTTCGTTCGTAAACATTTAATTTCATATTAAGTATCATACTATTACATAACTAAAAGTTAGATAATATATAAAAGTAGCTTTAGAATTATTACATTCCAAGAGTCGTGTATTAGTGGCTTAAGCGATAGCTCTTATATCATTGAATTATTGGAACTTCGGACGTTGTTATGTCATTAAAATCGTGATAGCTTGGAATTAAAAGAACGTTATTAGTTATTTGGTTAATAATTTATTTCTGTATATAATAATTATATCATATTTGACTGTGTTGACTGGTTGGAATAGTTACAATTCTATGTTTTGATTATTTGTTACGTATAAAAAGTGTTTTTTTTTATTTATTATAAAATGAGCATTTGCACCATATTTATCTTACTCTAATTTATCTTAGCGTGGTGAAAGTTTGCGAAACTTTCTTCTGTTTATTTTTTATTTACTCGTATTTATCTTTTATTCAATGAATTTCTTACAAATATTCCAAACCAAGAATTTTATTTTCCTTCTACATTTAGGTAAGAAAATAATACACTTTCTATAAAGCAGCTCCTGTAGTTGGATCTTACTCCCTTTTCTGTAGTATGCATAAATTTCTTGTTCATATAATTAATTAAGTTTACTCCCAGGTGGTGGATCGTCCTTACTCCCAGGGGGTGCGTTTGCGAAGGCGACTTCACAGCGACACAACGGTGCGAACGCGTGTACCTATACTGACAACATACTGAAATATGCCTTGCACTGTTTTGATCATCCCCTTTTGATTATGTAGAACGCGACGGGGAAAACTAGCGTTATTTAAAAAAAAAAACTTTCAAAATTTTTGTAAGGGGTAATAAACAATTGGTTTTAAACAATAAAAAAACCGCCCTCAAAAAGCACCAAGTAATTAAAACGCAAAATAATTAATTGGTACTTTTTTATGATTTAGTAGATATCTACTATTGTGTTGTAGTCGGTACCAAGCGAATAAGGTTCCAACTACACCCGGCGTGTTAGTATATCAATATATAATGCATCGATTTTGTTACGGTTGACACTTATATTTTTTATTATTTTACTTAAGTGCATCGCATATTTCACATGTTTTATTTGAAAAGTATTTTTTACAGTTAAAAAAAAATCTTTGACAGCGTTACTTTAGTCTTTTAAGAGATTTGCATACTTTAACGTTGCCATTGAGTAATTCCATTGGCACTTATGTTTCCGCTTTTTAGTGCTGGAAATGGGCTAATTAAGTAAAAAAAATAGCTTAAACTTATTTAAGCAATTTTTATTGTACTTAATTCGGATGTCTCATAATTATTTGATAGAATCAGGCGTTATTTTGCGGAAATCCATGACTTGCATGCTTCAAGACCCTTTTTCTCAGGAATGGGAAGATCTAAAAGTTTGAAATTAATACCATATACTGAAGTCTGCGGTCCCTTGAAGTTGTGATAAAATCAACCCTCCAAGTGAACACAATCAAAAGATATGGGCGTTTATGTCGCATTCCCTATACCAGTACATTCGAAACGGAAATCAAAACCTATAGGGTACTTCCCGATGTCCTAGAACCATGAAATTTGGCAAGATGTTAAATTTTGTAACACAAATATAGGAAAAAATCCGAAAACTGTAAATTTATTCTTGCATAAATGTCTGTTCGTCTATCTGCCTGTTGTACGTCAAGTTCCTTTTTTTGAGGAACGCGTTGAAATATGAAGTTAAAATTTGTAGTAAATATTGAGATCTACGATTTCTTAAGGCTGTGAAAAAATTTATTCTCTAAGTATTCGCAATGAAAAGATATGGCTCTTAATGTCATATTTCCCATACATAAGCAAAAACACTTGATAAAGAATACCGTATTAATCCTTATCCATTTAAATACGTTATATACGTTGCACATTTTATGCAGATCAATATGGTCCTTTACGGCATATTATTAATATTAATATCTTTGAAGTTATTTCACACTTAAAACGTGCAAAGTAGCCGGCGGGCGGTGACTACACCGCCATCTATGAGTCGCTTACTAGAGCGATTTGTAATTAAAAATGTCAAGTTTTCCGTTATTCATCATAGATGGCGGTATGACGAAAATGTACGAGCTATCATTCATTCATTCATTCCTAACAAACCTAATGCAACAATGTTAAATAATAAATTTGTTCTTTCGTATATAAGTTTTAAACTATTCAAAATTTGTTAATCAACTTTATTCGCACCTGGAGATAAGAATCGAAATTTTATGTACACTTACCTGAATCCATTAGTTAAGGAACTTTTGAACGAAAGATGTTTTGACTCTAATTACTTGATTTTCATTTTTAGGTGAAAAAATATCATCTCAACTGGTAGATATACCTGTACCAGTTAGAAATATACCCACTCGAAAATCAAAGGCGACTCACGAGATAGTGTTCATAGCTAAGCTACATGCGCTCGGAGTTAAATCATTCTTTATTAAGAACGTCAACCAAAAAACCAAGAGAGACATCGGAAATGATAAAAGAAGAAATGTATACTATCGTAATATTAATGATTACTGGGAGAATATCCGAGACAAAACTAATATTGATATACAGAATATTGAATCTAAGTATCAATCAGACGATTTACCGGTTGACGAGGAATATATTACCATTATAAAGGATAATATTCCGGTGCCAACTAATTATGATAATGTTGAAAATATTGTCAATTTAGTTAAGGAAGTTGATTTAGATCTGCTCAAAGACAAGGATGAACTGTTAGACGTAGGAGTTGGGGAATTAGAGAAGATGATAAAGGAAAGGAAATTTGATAAAGCGCAACAAGCGAGGAGCCTTGATAAGAAATGGGCATATCCAACTCTGAATGACAGATAATTTTCGCTAGTCTCGCCAAAACTCAGACTCGGTTGAATTATTTTGAATTCTGTTTGTTTTGTTTTACTTTTTTTATTTCTGGGAAGGTTTATAAGAAAATAAAGAGAGAAAAAGTCAAAAGATTACTTAAGAATACTTACAGATTTGTTTGCTCCTTCCGAATACTTAAACAGATGACGTACATACTAATCTTTTGAATGACGTGCTATATACAAATGTTATTTAAAATATTTGGCCAGTGTCAAGTTTCATAGAAAAATCATAAAAAGATTGATTAATTAGCTTATAGTAGAAGAGCCCCAATAAATCGTCAACGACAAGACGTCTGCCGGTTTTGTATACTTTTCAACATACGGAATACGTATAAACATTATGTATATGTATATATTAGACGTTCGTTATAAATTAATCATTCTGGTATTCATCATCATCAAGTAATACATTTATGGTTGATATACAATTGTTAATACGTCTGTCGGTTTCTATCTAGTATTCTATATTCTATTGTTAGTACGTCTTAAATAAATAAAACTTTATCGCTTACGAAAGTGGTAAAGTTTGATTCATTAAGTTTTGCTAAGACGATAAATACGACAGTGATTAATGCATTTCCGAATGCCGCTTTCATAGAGCATTGATGCCCTTTCTAAATCTTTATATATATAATTATTAGTAGTATGTATAGTCTATGTAAGTGTTTATCATATTGCACTATCCCGCTCTCTTATTGTTTTATTCCTAAAAGTAGAAGGAGACCTGAGCCGGTTAAAAGCCAGGCATTGTCACAACATTGAAGGGGCACAGAGACACGACAGAAGGAAAGTGGCGTTTTTTAGTTTCTGGAGTTAAGGACCAGTTTGTGCCATTCTTTATTAATCTTAGTCTCTTTGAGATTATCTAGTTTATTATTATTTGATGCAATTTGATGACTTGCACCACACACCGGGAGTCGTACATCACAGTGTGTCGTTAAGGGCAGGAGGTGGTCCGATAAATCAGGGGCCGTCGTCTACGCCGCTCGCACGCTCACTAATGCGTGTACTGTAATGAATGAGATCATGTACAATTGTAGGAACTTCTAGACAACGCACTGCAGGATTGTCTTTAATTTTATTAAGTATAACATGAAAATAATTTACATTTGTACTTGGCTTTTATATGACTTCGAGTAAATGTCACGTGAATTATTTAAGTGTCTACCAACAGTCATGAACAACTAATCTATCAAAAAGCACGTGGATGCGTGCGATTTGAAGATCAATTAACTTCAAGGATCTGTATGTAGGTATACATACAGATCCTTGAAGTTAAATGATCTTCAAATGGATTATATATAATAAATAACATATAATTAAATACATCAAAAAAAAGATACATTATAAATCAATTCATCTGTGATGAATATGTTAATAATCACAAACTCATCATGTATTAAAATATCAGGTTTTTTGGCCATATCCGAAGAAAATCAACTGTAATATAATCATTCAGTATTTAAAGATAATATTCGAAAAATTTTAATCTAATTTATGGGTACTAAAAATAAACGTGATGTTGTAAGTCTTAAACCTCACCAAATATCTCCAAGAAAGAGGAGGGGGGGGGGGTTGAAAATGCTAAAAAAAGATCATTGGTTGAGTAGTGAATGCGATGGCGGTCACCTATGACTCATTCTGACGACCAACACGAGTGCTTCCATACTTTTGCATCCCACATGGACTAATAGCGTAAGTTTGTCACGGAAACTCAATAACGCAGGGGCGGTCAGCTAATATTGCGTGAAATATTCATAACAAGGTCTTTTTGCTATTTTGTTTGCGCGAAATGATTAGATTGGTGGTGTCCGGGTACCCCGAGGGAGCCAAGTTTGATTGCTGGACAGACGCGTCGGCTACAGTTGTGAAATGAATATATTACTGCTCTATGTTCATACGCAAAAGTCATGCCGGCGACGTAACTATATGTTATGAATTATGTATGTTTTTCTAGTACAAGTATATTAGTCCAAAAAATATAACCTATACATGTTTGCTAGCTGATGCTCGTAACTAACTTTGTGCACATGAATTAAAAACTTCTATAGTATATAATTATATGCTTATACAGGGCAACCTCGATTTAACAAATCGGCGGGAAACAAGAATATATTCATTGTATCAAATAATTCGTTGAACTGAGGCTAATTTTCTCTTATGGACAATTCAAGGAGATTATGAAGAATTTGTTAAATCGAGGAAGATTCAGTGCTCATTACTTACAGTTATACAATAGTGCTTGTAGTTATAAAATAGTGAAAGGTGACTAATTAAATTTTTCAGCTTTCTAGGACCTTAAGAAGTACCCTATAGGTTTTGATGATCATCAGTAAGTCAGTATCGAAATCGGAGATTTTTAGATATCAATAAAATATAGATTATAAGACTTATAAGTCTTTTGTTTCAATTGTATACAATTGAAACTTTAAATGTTTATAACTTTACTACTAGCATCATATCCCGAGAATTTTCTTCATCTGATGTAACCTAATCTTAAGTTATGAAGATTAAAAAAAACATGAAGCTTTTCGAGAATACGTAGATAGTGCCGCGCTCAGTAGTCACGTGGCGGGGTCATGATTTTAAATATATTTTATTTTTTTCGATTTTACTTAAGACACTATTAAGTAACTTATACTTTTGACTTAAACTAGGTGCCTTATTTACTTTAAAGACAAACTGTATTGATATAGACAACTTAAAGACAGTAAATACATCAATAAGAGGGCAATACATATCCGCATAAAATATTTAAAAAAATAGGTTAATTAAATAAATAAACTCTATTATAGTTTGAAGTATAACACACTTTCAAGGAATTAACTCGCTTACAAAAGCTTCAAGCGCCAAGAAGGCTGATTATTTGCTGAAAGCACCAGCTTAGAGCACGGATATACTAGTAGCTTTCTAACAGGATTTGGAGTAGATGGGATTTGCATAGTAACAGCGTCCCGAACGAAACGCGACAACAACACCATCACTAGACGTGACAGCATTGCCGCCACTTCACGCCGATCTAATGTGAGAATTCAGCAAGTAATAATGAAACATTCGCTTGCAATGTTTTTTTTTTCTATATAACAAAGAACAAACGGACAGGTACACCATAGTAACAACGGACGGGCATCTGCACTAGAAGGCACGCAGATGCGTAGACGACCTTTTGAATACGCTCTATTTATATTACCAGTATAATAGTCGAAATAAGTAATTTATCCTTATTAAGAACCTCTACGTATTTTGTAAAAACGGCAATCAAAAGCGAGTAAGCTTCCTACCTACTACTGATAAAGATTATGTACTGATATTATCGGCGGTATCGATTAAACAATAAAGTGGTCTCCGTGCGACAATGTATTATCTTCCTTTATAATAGCTGCTAATGCTAAAATATGTTTCGTAATATCGCAATCATCGTTATCACGCGACATTTTTGATAAACATCGACCTTGACGTTGTTGCGATTATATTATAATAAATTTAAATATCACTATTTATTTTTTATCGTAGTAAAATTCCAAAAAAGGTTTTTCTGTAGTACATTACATTGTAACTTATATTACAGTGCAACTAGGTTATTAAAGACGCATTACCGGCCTTTAATGACGAGTTTAGGCCATCGGGAAGTCTCACAAACCGAACGAACGCGATAACGATACCATCACTTGACAGTATTGCCGTCACTTAACGCCGATGTTAACTCAGATCGGTGTCATCTGTGAATTTCCACCTGGAAGTGTTTTTCTCGCTCCGTCCAACCTGTGTTCGGAGTCTATTAAGTGACTTTCAAGTTGGCCAAGGCAAATTATGGCCACATTGGAGATTCCAACTGGGTGGTACAAATGAGCTTTGCAAAGTACTTTTTAGTAGGTTTGTTGCAATTTAAAAAACCACTGCAGATCTTATTGGCTAATTAAAAGTATCACGTGATTTTAAAACAACGTGATTGGTTGAAAATATTTCATTAAATACGTGACAAAATTTGTTGACTACTGCGTGCATTGTCAAAAATGTAAGATTTTTTTTTGATATAGACGTACTGATTTTTTTTTGTTATTCTGAAGTTATTTTCTAAATAAATGATGGTGAGATACTAAGACAGTTGATTATTTTTCAGACCGTATTGATAATGCAAAAGATTGCTTGCAAAAAACTTACAATTAGATAACATTGCATAGTCGAGCAAGAAATTGGTTTATCACGCTAAGGTCGAATGTCGTTTGCACGTAAATTAGTTAAAAGGCCTATTTTTGCTTGTTATGCAATACGTCAATAAAAACAGTAGCCCTTTGCAAAATTTGCTTTAACTTGGAGCTGTCTTCCATAATTGTAAAGCACTTTATTGATCGACTATACTTATTGAATAGAACCATATGCTCTAATTGTTTAACACGCATATTAATCGACTCAATTTGTCGACACGGCACAGTGTAAACGGTATACCGTTCACGGACGTCTGTTCCTAAGGTAGACAACTTAATGCCTGTGTTATAGGTAACAGACGCCTGTTATACACAAATATTTGTTTCTATTTAGAAATATATAAATACATACATATAGATAATACACCCAGACTCGAGGCGGGAATGGTACCCACGACCCCTGGAGCGGAAAGCAGGGTCACTGCCCACAGCGCCAACGGGCCAGTCAATATAAACAATCTAGAATGGAAATTACATACCTAGAATCATACTTAATATGTGAGTATAACCTAATGTGACTCCATAGTCATCAAATTAATGATGCAAATTACCATGCATTGTAAATTATATGATATTAGGTGAAAACTGCAAAAAAAACAGGGTAAAAAAATCTATATTACATCCAAGAATCGTAAAAACAAGGTCAACATATAGGTAATTTCATATTCCCCATTCTGGTACCTCTATAAGGGACACCCTATTGTGTGGCGATTTTATTCTAAATTCAAAACAGTTCGTCTACACACATTTTTCATGTAGAGGTTGCATTTGGAGGGGCTCCAATAATTTTGAACTAATCAAATTAAAGTGAAGCAGATTAACGATGTCATTTTTTTAATTAGTGTGAAACAAACAACATTTACGTAAAAAACCGACTACATAAGTATTATCAACTTTTGTTACCTTCATAGTAGTTTTGGGTCCTCTAGGGCACTTTTGGGCACTTTTGTGCGATTTGCCAAAAATTTCTTGTTGACATTCATGGGACTGTTATTTCTATGATCTTTTTAAGAATATTGCTATTTTTATTGTAAGAACTATTTTTAATTTTAAAACAGCAAATGAGTTCCTTGCTGATTGTTCTCGTGGCTCTACTTTTCCGAATCAGTGGTAGCATTTAAAATGTTTGACGATTCAAAACAGCTTGTAAGAGTATATTTGAATAATGCATAATTTGATATTTAACGACTTAATGAATTCAACAAAGGGAGAAAAAAAGAATAAGAAAGAAAGCGGACAGGGAGAACATACTCATTTCGCAAAGGCCGGCAAAGCATCTGGTATGGCAATGGACGCCTGTAGTTACTCACATTAACCACCTTGTCCATTACATTTAGTTTTCGACCGTAACAACATTTGCATTCGGTTCAATTAGTTCTGCATAAAATCCTTTTTTACCGTTCGCGGAAAGTGATTTCTAAAATTTATGTTTATTTATTTAAGAATTTATTATATTATTTAAATAAAGAATTTGATTCAGAACACTTATTGGTCCTGAGATGGGACGAAATTCGTCAGTTCAGCTAGATTGTCTTATGTTTTTATCAGTTACCAGAATTATTGAACAAACAAAAAGAAATCACGTACATTTATCATAAAAGTAAAAGAGGAAATAAATTTAGTTTTCTTGTGAATATACCAGTTTTCTGAACACCTTCATAATTATTGTTTTTGCAAAAACCCTGTTTCAGCGAAAATAAACTTAGTTTTAATAAATTATTTTTAAATAAAAAATGAAACTGACTACACAATGCAAAAAAATAATAAGTACTTGTCATACGATATGCTTGACACTTACTGATGTGTTGTGTCGGTGGCCAACCATTAGAAGCCTCTACATCCCGTGTGGTTATGAAGGTATCTTTGTCTTTTGTGTTATCGTGGTTTAGGCATAGTTTTTGTTATTTTTACACTTGGCACCTACTTCAACACATCAGTAAGTGTCAAGCATATCGCTTTCATATGACTAATGAAGGCGGAAAATATTTTTATTTATATTGTGTAGATACGTCATATTTAACGATAAACGCTCTGTACCTCCTGGAAGAGATACGATGACCTCATTAGTTTGCTAATAATGTTTTGTTATTATCAGTGTTGTTTATTGCAAGTTTATTCATTCAAAGTAATACAGTTAACATACGTAACAACGTTACGGATGTTAACTCTCTGATCATCAACATCGGTTCAGTAATTTCAATAGTATCGGGAACATATATTATAACTATATAAAAATATATGACTACATGAAATATTAAACTTAGCCACGTTTTTGTAATTCAATCGGTGATAATGTAATTCAATCTTGCTTTCTTGACATAATATATAAGCTTGGGTATTCAGAAATTTATCACGTGTTTACCTTCCAGAGAATAATATTCTGTTATTATTATTATAAGACTGGCTGTTCCGAAGATAACCTTGGACATATAGACTTATACATACATATTATCAAAAGGAGAGACATTTCAAATGATTAAATATTTTTGTAATTTTTCAATGTCTCGGTTGCTTGAGAAATGATTTCATATATATATAGCACACGAACTTTTTTTATTTAGGATAAAAATGTTCGTACTTGGCCCACAGAAGGATAGTCTTAAACGTGTCACGCTTTTAATCAACGCCAATGCAACCCGCGTTGACGCTAAAAATGGTCCGCTGTGGGCCTAGCACGAACGTTTTTATCCAAAATAAAGTCGACTCGTCGACTTGATTCGTTTCGAAAAGTTCGTGCTAGGCCCTCAGATAAAAGAACTATTGGTTAGAATATTAAAATAGGTTTGCTGGTGTATTTCTGACTAAGGCCTTTTATTTTCAGCTCTAGTTGGATCGTTAACAATGGGAACGACCTTCCTCTTGTCGCCGGTTTCGGGAGTGCTGACGGGTTTTCTGGGACTACGTTCTACGGCTGTACTAGGGGGCGCCATTGCAGTTATAGGAATGTTATTATCTTCATTCCTCGTTGATAATGTAGATGCCCTCTGCTTCACATACGGCATCATGTATGGATTAGGAGCGTCCCTCGCCTATACCCCGTCTTTAGCAATCCTCGGACATTACTTTAAGAAATACTTAGGATTAGCTAATGGTATCGTGACTATAGGTAGTTCAATCTTTACAGTCATCATGCCACCATTGATAGATTACGTGATTAAAAATTACGGTTTGGCTGTATTATTTAGGTTACTTGCGGTCATTACAGTCGGCATTGCCCTCTGCGGTCTATTATTTAAACCCTTATCCGTGGTTGTGACAGAGAAGCCGATTAGGAAACAGAATTGCAGGGAAATCTTAAAAACTATATTCAATGTTGACATTTGGAAAAACAAAAACTACAAACTTTGGGCCTTATCTATGCCCATCGCTCTATTCGGTTATTTTGTCCCATACGTACACATAAAAAAGTTTATTGAAATCAACTTTGCTGACGTTATGGTGAACTTGCCACTGCAATCCATAGCGGTTACCTCGGGTATAGGCAGGTTGGTCTTCGGTTTCTTGGCTGATAAGCCGTCTATTAATAGAATTATGTTGCAGCAAATATCCTTCTATGTAATTGGATCGCTCACTATTATATTGCCCTTCGTGAAGTCTTTTCCACTTTTAGTTTGTATTTCTTTGTGTATGGGCATATTTGATGGTGCATTTATTGCGTTAATCGGTCCTATTGCTATTCAGTTTTGTGGTAGTGCATTAGCTGCGCAAAGTATAGGCTGCATGTTAGGCTTAGCTGCATTACCCCTATCTTTGGGACCGACCATAGCTGGTGTTATATTCAGTAAAACTCGGACATATACTTTACCGTTTATATTAGCGGGCACGTCCCCTCTTATAGGAGCTTCTCTAATGTTTTTGACAAGAATCAAGAAGTAAGAAGAAGGAATCTTTTGTGATGGAATTGGTAAGAATCATTTTTTTTTCTTTTTTTTCTTGTTTTGCAATTTGCACCACAGGCTAAAGGTAAGAATCATTTTATCTATCAATTTTTTTTTTAATCTTATTTGTTGAAGGGTCCTAAATCTATGTTAAAATATAGTTAACCATTCGATGAAATTCGAATGAAATTGAATGACTTGAGCTTACTCTAACAAATCGCACGCTTAATCATAAACTGACCTAACTCAAAAAATCTGATTTTTCGCAATGGTTTGTGAGATTTTAGTCAGCGTACAATTAGGAAAAAAAAATACATCAAAGCTTAGCGTGATGATATATGGCCTTCCTCGATAAAAGGGCTATCTAACAGTGAAATAATTTTTCAATTCGCACCAGTAGTTCCTGAGATTAGCGCGTTCAAGCAAACAAATAAAATTTTCAGCTTTATATTTTACTAATGATATAAATAAGCGTCTAGATCAAACATAAAAAAAAAACTTTTAGTTTTATGAATCGCAAAATTTAATTAATCAATCGGCTACCAAATCCATAAAAGTTATGTGTGCAATTAGGTAAATTACAGTCTTATCATAATGTATACGCTAATTGTAAAATACTTTTATTTATTATTTTACAATGCGGAAATATAATTGTATTAATATGTCCGTGTGGTTACTTTAGAGTTTATAAAAACTTTTTAAAGACAAGTTTTTAATCACTGCATGTACCGACATTGAATTTTGCGACGTCGCTTAATTTTTATGTTTTCTTATAAAGAGACATATTCCATTGATATCCACGTCTCGAGTTTTTTTTTTATGTTACAAGAGATAATGTCCTAAAATCCACAACCGTGCGATTCTCTAGAAATTTCTTACCTCGCGCAATTCCTTTGGGAAATCGATACGTATTAAGAACCTTCAAGAAAAGAGCATACTTATTTCCCAAAGCCGTCAACGAATCTGTGAACCCTCAGAATGAAAACTCGTGATAGAGACGATCTGACAAATATATTCGTAATGTTAAAAAAAAAGCTATATTTTGTATAGATTCTTATGAGCGGCTTCAAAGGATTTGGAAAAAAAAAATTAATCGAAGAAATATTCATATTAAGCTTATACAGTATTAACATGTTAAAAAATGTTGATCGACAAAATGTAGGTTCAATGTAGACACACCTTTACCGATACTCTTAAAAACAAACTCATTCTGGAAAAGATTTAATCAGATTTACTTAAAGACATTTGAAATATACTTACTATTTTTCATAGTGTTATCTACTTACCTTGATTTTTATCTAGGGAAAATACTGTATTAAAAGTCAGCTTTTTAATTTTTTTAATCATTTTCAATGCAACCGTCGCTATTTTGTCTTAAGATATGTCCCTTTTATAACATAATATATAACATTTTAATGTGCGTGATAATTTTATATTATTTACATATAATGATAAAATAGTTTGAGTTTTTTATTTATATAAAATTAAGTACTTTACTACAACAAAAAATGTACGTCTAAATATAATAGATAAATGTATGCTATAAATGAATATCATTAATATAATATACATTAAGGGTAGGGGGGCGATGCAATTTGATAGTTAAGAAGGGGTGAGACGAATTTCTTAGCTTGCTCGATAATAGTTACAAAAGGGGTCAGGGGCTATGCCCGCTACACAAACTTCACAGTTTATTCGTTACGTTTGTATGGCTTAATCTGGATTTTACTGCACAATTCAATCAACCAACTATTTTATGGTATATTAATAGAATTTATTAAATAATTTAATAAATATAATATTAAAAAGAGATATTATTAATCTCCGTCCTTACGATTTTCAGTCTACCCTCACTATGCTCGTTATAAAATATATTTTTTAATTTTAGAAAAGACAATGACAGTCCAAAAGTTAGTATAACGTGTACTTTGTCAGTAAAAGTATTTTAAAATTAAAAAAAGGAAACATCTGATCTATCTGTAGTCTTTATTTAAAAGCTTAACTGGAATATACTAATGCCTTTATTGCGAATTTGGGTTTTCAGTTGATCCTAAAGCTAAAAGATTACAGCCAGATACCGCTTAAAGCGTACAATACAATTTTAATATTAATTCAAATAACGTAAATAGCAGGCAAAGTAGATACTAATTAAACAGTTATCTATAATAAAATTTAAGTAAAATTTCATAAATGATCTAGTCCTAGGAATTCTCCTAGTATTCTTGAACAAACCAACTTCTATTACCCCCCCTTTATATTTTTTAAAAACCTTAAGGGATGTATCCCATACAATTTTTTTTTAGAACAAGATTCATACGGGCAGGCGGTTGTGGGCGTTATTTTTGGTATTTGTGTTTGAGAAGATTTTATAAATGTTTATTTTTTTACATTATATATAAAGTTTTCTTGTCCCAGTGTTAGAAACACTAAATGCAAATATTTTAAGATTACATTTGAGTCTAGTTGATAGACTTAGAAGTCACTTTTTTGATACAACAGGGTCAACCGAATCGGACGACAGGAGACTGTGATGAAGATGTCATGGTGCTCGGTGATGCTGTGTCAAATTTAACCATGTGTGGTCAAAATCATGGACAACATAGTAAGTATGGACATAACGAGTCTAGAGCCCCAGTAGCTCAACGGTAGAGGGGATGGACTGAAATCCGCAACGTCCCAGTTCAAACCCCGACACAGCTAAAGTATAGTAGTAGCACTTACTCCCGACACGAGATTTTAATTTAAGCTTAGTCGAAAGGGAAACGGGAATATTAAATACTAGCCGTGCCCGCGACTTCGTTCGCGTAAAATTAGGTAAAAAAAAATTGACTCAACTTTAGCGTGATGATATATATCCTTTCTCGATAAATGGGCTATCTAACACTGAAATAATTTTTCAAATAAGACCAGTAGTTCCTGAGGTTAGCGCGTTCAAGCAAATAAACAAACTCTTCAGCTTGATATATCAGCATAGATAAAGATATCTAAAGAAAAAAAAAACATAAGTATTAAGTACTTAGACTTTCTTGACTGAATTCATTCTACATTTTGAAACACACTGCTTATATGAGTATAACATCCAGCATATAAATTTGTCCCACCACTAACTAAAAAAGTAACAGGACGTTCTGTGGAATGTAATGATGAACATTTACTTTGAAATAAATATTTTACTTCAAAGATTTATTTATTACACAAAAGCCTCAAACAAATTCTGGCCTAAATTATTCATTAACTTATGATTATTTTAATTTTTTTAGATTTTCTCTTTATTTAGTCAATTAATCAATCTTCTTTACTTCCGTTTATGAAATAATAATTTAACATAGGACGTCAGTCAAAAGTCTAGCATGAACGTCATTATGACGTTCGTACTAGAATTGAAGTATTCTGAAGCAGAGACCGAATCTGCATTTTTTTCATATATTTAAATAATATTTCGACTTTTCCTTTCTTTCTTTTCTTTTAAAAGTGTCCTGCAATAAGGGGAACGTAACAACATAATTTTATACATTGTTACACATGTTTTATTTGCATATTAGACAAACTTCTGCGGTTTATAATTTGCAATTTAATGATTTTTTGCAATATGTTTTGTTACAAAATTAAATTTAATAATAATAAAATATCGATCTAGCAGTTTCCAAGTTTGAGTTAGTCTACCGAACAACGATTAATTCTTATATTTTAAAATCAATCGTTTAAATCTATATATATAAAAGAAAGTCGTGTTAGTTACACCACTTCTAACTCAAGAACGGCAGAACAGATTTGGCTGAAAATTGGTAGGGAGGTAGCTTAGAGCCAGGAGACGGACATAAGATACGTTGAAGTTTCTATTGACGTTTTACGTTGAAATCACTTTTTTTACTAATCGCATGTAACATTTTGTTTGTCTGTCCGGTATCCCTTAGAATTCGTAACATTGACGCAAATATTTGATGAATTATATCTGGCTCACATCTTGTCTCTTGCACCTTTACGTATATAAAGTTGTCTTTAAAATACCGTGTCTTCGAACGTTCGTTGTAGAAAAATCATGACGCGCGTTATTTGTTCCCACAATTTCAGATGTTGCTGACTTAAAAACTTTCCACTGACCCATATACCGTGCAGCAAACTAAATAAACTTATCGTATCGCATTGTTGTTTGTGCAGTTGGCAATTCAGCAGAGTTTATTAAAGGCAATAACATGAAAGATAGCTGGAAACGGATATGGGGACGCGACGCAGCACTAACTTGCGGTTTAAACTTTCCCGATAATTATGTTTATGGTCCGTAACTTATCCTAGTTTATTTATACAGGATAATTGGAAATACATATTAATGTAACGATTTCTTCTTCTTAATCGCTAACTTAATACTGAGGATTATGACTCTAGCGTTTCCGGGTAAGCTGTTTCTGTTGGTCACGTGGTCACGTTTCATCACTAGAATAGATTGCGGTATTACTAGGTATTTTTAGGTGTTCCAGAATTTGGTCAGACTACTTTTTTTTTTTTTTATGTTACAAGGGGGCAGACGAGCAGGCACCGAAGTGCCTACCGGCGCCCATGGACATCTGCACGACCCCTCCTAATTTATTAGGAATTGATCGTAAAATTGCATATGCAAATAAGAAATATCATTCAGGTTGAATATGGATTGGAGTTACTAAAGGATTTGCGGGAATAAAATTGATCTAAGAGCAATGTTACCTGGACGAAGCCAGTCATATTATATTTGAGATCAATACAGGAACTGCCGACTGCCGCGGTCTTTTTAGCTTAGAATAGCGCAAATAGCAAATAGAAAAACGCGGTTTTAAATTTTAATCATTAATCGTCATCATTGTGTCTGGCTTCCTGCTGCAAAAGAGTGCAGCTCCAACTTTCCACCGAGGAAGAGACTATCAGCATTCGTTTACTATATATAAAAGGGGTTGTGGGCTTAGCACGAACATTTCTCGACAGTTAACTTTATTTCACTCTCAAAACTTAACGTCAAATGAAGGTTCGTGCTAACGCTTTAAACGACTTGTAACAACGAGGATTTGATACCTACGAGTTATAATTTTATTCTCCCTAGCAATATTTAATAAGTAACTTGTAAAACGATAGCGTTAAGATTTCATTTGACGTTAGGTTTCGAACGTAAAAGTAAGTAAACTGCCCAGAAATGATCGTGCCAGGTCTTCTGATTTAGTGATATGCAGTTACACTGTTGTTCTGGGTAAGCAATTTTCTAAGTTCCTATATGTACAGATGTCATTTTATGGTCTGAAAATGAATCGGTCACGGCCACTCCCTTCATTCAGCATAGAAACCAGACAGCATACGTTGACCTGCAACTGCCAACTCTGTCAAAACACGTCAAAAAAATTCAAGAGTTCAGACAGCTGTGAGCTGACATTTACTACGTTGACGAATAAATTTTTAAGCTGAGTGAAATGTCAAACATGATGTGTATGGAGGGTGGAGATAAGAAGAACTAAGTTTTTAAACAAAAGTTGAAAAAGTAAGCTAATTTAAAAATCCAGCAGAATAGCAAAAATATGATATCATGAACGTAGAAGTTTTGAATCAAGTGTAAGTTTAAAACAAGGAAAATTCTAGAAATCACTCTTATTCGTATTTTTTTTCTATTTAGACAGAACAAGTTTTTCAATTTACAATTGAGCTTGATATTCTTGTAAGCCCTAGTTCCTCAAAATGAGCTACGATGGCCCTTTCTATGTACCCGTAAAAATATAATGATATAATCTAATATATACAATTCTCGTGTCATGGTATTTGTTGTCAAACTCCTACGAAACGACTTAACCAATTCTTATAAAAGAAATTGTGTGTATTTGGTAAGTCTGAGAATAGGTCATAAACTATTTTTAAAAACTTTAGTGATAAGGGTGGCCCACGCGGATGTAGTTGCAGGGTGCAGCTAGTATTTTATAAAAGAATGTTAAATTATTTAATAATTCACACATACAAAAATAATTAACAAAAGTAATTACATGACCAGTGTATCCATTTTATATGTAAATAACATTGTTATAAAAATGTAAGACCACTTATTAGTATACAACATTCATTATTAAATTGTTTTGTGATAAATCTTTTTGCTAGGTGGAGTGACGACTTGCGACATGTAGCTGGCAGATGTTGGATGTGTCTAGCCGAAGACAGGGTGAAATGGCGCCATTTGGGGGAGGCCTATGTCCAGCAGTGGACTGCAATACGCCGATGAATCATCATCTGTGAAATGATGGTGAAATCTTTTTAAAAAATGCTAAACAAACGAGATGAATAATTGTAAATTATCTATATTAAAAAAATATATCGAGTAAAATGTAAAATACTCTTAAAATTACTAAATAAAAAGAAGCATAATTTTAAATTTAAAAAAAAATAAACTAGGAAACCGAAATTCAAATACGTTTAATCCCAAAAAATTCCGGAGTAATTTCTTTAAAAAGAACCTTAATCCTACCCGTAGCGAGCGACCGGCTGACAGTGACACATCGGTACAAGGCTTGCTATCCGACTGTAATTCTACCAAACCCGACACTTCAGATCAGGGATATGTTTTATTCAGAAATCTATACGTTTAATTTGTTGGAACTAGTGAATAAAATTTATTTTGTAACAAATAGACAAGAGCTTTAATTTCCTCTTTACCGTTCATCTTATAATATAATTCACATTGTGACAAGCATGGTTTTCTGTTCCGTTCTCCTTTATCAACTCCTTTCTTTATCATGTTTCCATTCAATTCATCAGGTTCACTCAATTCTCTCTTCAATTTCTTTTGTCTACCAATCGCTTATGATACTTCTCTACGGGAACCGTTTGTACCCGCTTGCTATAATATGTCATATAAAAAAGCGACGTCGGAGTTACGGAGTTTTCTGATTTAGCAGAGAGTAGACGTTTCCCGCGACTTTGTCGGCATAAAATTGCGAGGGTCGGCAAAAAAATCATTTCTTAGCAGATATCTACTAACTATGAACTAATCAAAATTCATCTTTGTACGTCCCGTGGTTTTCGAGATTCCGTGTCAGACGACCTTTCGATTTTATCTAATGTATAAAATTCTCGTGTCACGGGGTGCTTTGCCAAACTTCTCCGAAACGCTCTACCGATTTTCACGAAATTTTGCGTGCATCTTGGCTAGGGTTGAGAATCGGTCAACATCCATTTTTCATACTCCTAAGTGATAAGGGCGGCCCAAGCGGACGAAGTCGTGGGGAGCAGCTAGTATACATAAATACAGAATATAGATGTCAGACGTCACACATAGTATATAGATGTCAAAAATAGGATATATATACTAATTATCCTAATTCTAAAAGTAAAAATCCTTCAGCTTCGTACCTAGCTTTATGCCACAGTTTTGTTTGTAATAAACGTTAAAATATCCTCAATATTTATTTTATATCTTGTTATTAACTTACTAGAATAAGATTAGCTATCACCTTCAAATATTGATAGAGAAGAATGTAATCTACGTAATGGTACGGTATATTTTATCAGTTGTTTACAAACAAAAAAAATCTATCACGTTCCCTGTATGTGATTCAGATGCTTAAAATAAACATATTTTATTTTCACAATACATTATATCTTACTTTAATATAATATAGCGCAATGTACCTTTGTTTCTGACAACATATTATGTTTTTTAATTATTTAAAAAAATTGTTCTAATCATTTGAAGTTGCGTCACGCTTGCAGTCTTTTTGATGTGCAGCCGAATTGTGTCGGCGCGTCCGGGTACCAGTACCTCTTTCTCAAATAAGACTGGCGTGAATTGACGGCAATGCTGTCACGTTAAGTGATGGTATTGTTGTCGCGTTCCGTACGGTTTGTGTGATTTCCCGGTGGCCTAAACTTTTCATTAAAAGCTGGCACCTTTGTACTATATTTTTTAATTATTTCTAAAAAGGTTCTAACTCAATCAATTTGAGATAGCGCCACGCTTGAAATCCTTTTGGTCTGCAACCAAATTGTGCCGGCGCGTCCGGGTACCAGTACCTCTTTCTCACATAAGACCAGCGTGAAGTGGCGGCAATGCTGTCACGTTAAGTGATGGTATTATTATCGCCTTTAGTACAGTTTGTGAGACTTCACCGTGACCTAATCTCGTCCTTAATGGCCGGCAAAGCATCTGCTAGCCTTCTGGTGGTGCAATATCCATGGGAGACGGTAGCCACTTGTGTGAAACCCCTGCTCGTTTGCCCCTTGTGACATAAAAAAAAGTGGAGCGTACTTTTCATTTATTTATCGTATTGAATTAAAATGAGTTCGTATTTAACAATTGCCGCTGCCACCTGAAAATTGCTCGAGTATCTTACTCTATAAGTTTATACTTACGCCTACTTAAAATAGTTTCAGTTGTCGAGTTTTATTAAGCGGTTTAATTAGTTATCTATAGTATTTATAGGTCACGAAGTCGTCTGTACGTTATTGAACAACACCAAGTGATTTTGTCTATGGATTTTATGAAAAAGGCTGACGCGCGTACTCGTATTGCGAATTCTAAGTAGATATCTTAGGGCTCCCGTCATCTATATTTTGCTGGTAAATAATGTGATGATTACACAAAATAATTTTGTAATGTAAATTAGTAAAATTTAGTTATGTTACCATAGACGGCGACTGCTAATTAATTGTAATAAGGCAATTTTAGTTTTAATTAATTACATTTTTTTAAATTAATTTAAGGCGTCCTCTGTTTTATCATAGGAGACAACTGGTTTTATGATCTTCTAAGAAGCTGGATATACTGGATATATCTATGATTTTATATTCTTTTTCCTTATGGGCCACATAATTACATTAATGATTACAGAAAGTTGAATAAGGATAGCGAGGTCTTGTCACGTGATGATTTAAAAATGATCAGTGCATATTGCAGATATACAATGTGCAAATACAGTCCATTAAAAAATTCACGCATTACGTGATTCAACAAATTTAATTTTGTTTTTAAATATTATTTTGTTGTCTCACAACCATCAAAAGATAGATGATCAGTCTGTTGCATCTTGCTTAATGTGTTACAACCATAGAAATAGTAGGTAATTACGGAACTTAGTAGGTGTGTTGGTATTTTTACAATGTTACAATAATATATGTATATGTATATCTCAATATTAACTGTGATTTACTAAAAATAAACTGCTTTCTTCGCGTAGTATAAACCATTCCAAAGTATGCTTCACTGTTTGAAAAGCTAAGTAGTGAATCAAATCGGTGAACTTATTTTATACGTTTGTTTTAGGAATTATTGGACGTTATTTGAAACAATAATTTTATGCGAGTACACTGCCTGCATGTGCGATTTTGTAATTTATTCAATAAAGAAGTATGTAGGCATACGTTTTGTTTTATTTATTAACTCTACAACCCTGTTATAATTCATCTTGAGTAAAGCACATCATTAACTAAAAAAATATTATAAATATACTTGGCATAAGACTCCCCTTTTCAAATTACTTTTAGCGAGCGAAGCTTCCTTGTTAAAAATAAATAAAAAGAGAAAACTAAAACTTTCGAGACAACTTTAAAATTTTCTACTATCCATTGATTTAATCATAAATAATGAAAAACAACGATTAGTACGTGGATGTCGTTAAAAAAAAACGGATTTTTATGTGCTTCCATTCCGTGCGCTAGCTAAAGCTGGCCTCTTAGGGTTAAGGATAGATCAAAATAATATAAGGAATATGTTAAAAAGATTTATAAAAAAAGTCAGCGATAGCATATGTCTATTTCCCAAGTATAATCCAAATAAACAATTTTTATCTTTTACTTATAACAAAATAGTAATGATATATATATATTTTATAAGCCTTTTAAATACGCTAGATACGTTGTACATTGTATGCAAATCAAAATTGCCCTCAACACATCATTAAAATTAATATCTTAGAAAATAATATGAAAGGTCAGCAGGGTTAGTGCACAAAATCCCTTGTTTTGAACTTTAACAATAAGGTTCAACAGGTTTAAGCTAACGTTCAGGGGCAGGACAACGACTGCCGGGCCCTCTAGTATCAAAATATGTAAGTATGTCATTTCTAGTAAAGTCATAAGTAAATTAAGTAATATTAAATACTGGCAATACAAATTTTACAGTAATAATCTGTTCTTGTAGATATTTGATGGCACGTGACAATGACTTCTTGATTGACAGTGACAATTGGTTCAAAACATGCGTGAGTCGGTTGCTTGTTTTAAAGTTGTTACTAAAATGTCATCGAGTTTTAGTAAATACAGTTTGAGCGGGAGGGACGACCGTGTTTTAAAATTATATTAATTATTATCTATTATGTTAAAAATAGTTAGTGCTAGTTGCGGTGACTAAGGAGATACATAACTATGAAATGAATAAAACTAGAACGCAAAGTGAAACCGTGACGGTTAAATGAAAGTTAATTAAAGTAATATCGTCATTACAACATCTCAAACAATCGAAGTAAATATTTAGACGTAAGTTGGTACTATTTATCTTTTGAGATTCAATACTTTATTATTATTTATGTCACAATTGCAAACAATTTGTAGTAATTATGAAGTTGTATTGTTTATACTGTATTACATTATAATTAGGTGCGTTATTAAAAACAAAGGAAAGTCTTTCGCCGATAATTTATTATCTGAAGCTATGAAAATGCATAGAGATAATATCTTACAAAATTATCACTGACTACCATATCTCTACTCTTTTAAATTCTAGAAATGTTATTTTTATTTCTAGATGTTATACCCTTAAGAGGAAATTGGGTTGACAAGGGGATGGTCTTTGCCCATCTGTGGGACACAAAAGGCTCATTAAAATA